>OY728166.1:1150857241-1151224015 GCA_963277665.1 Viscum album | reverse complement strand
ATGGTTTGAACAGTGGCTGTATACCTATAGCTACGGTTTGAACCATGGCTATAGACCTAGAGACACAGTTCCAAACCGTGGCTATAAGTCTGGACTATAGCCACGCCAAACTTAACCATGGTTTCTCAAATTGTGGCTATAAAATATATCCATGGTTTGAGGAACTATAGCCACGGTTTTAAACCGTGGCTATAGCCTAAATTTCTAGTAGTGTTAGAAGTTCATAAGAAATGAATCAAAAGGAAATAAAGAACTTAATCCATGAAAGCATATCATATGAATAAGACATTGAATTTTCGCATACATAAATAGGTTATATCATTCTTTATATTTCTAGACACATTGCTATAACTTATAATTGAACTTCATTGGAACTGCACCTGCTGGGCAGAACAAACCACCATCCCCAGTCATAGTCATTTCCTTGAAAGGTTTCAGTTTTCTCCATCTTCCCATAGGGGATCTGGTTTCCCCATTTTCCCATAATGTATGTGTTTTTTCCCATATTCCATCTTCATGGTGACTACACCTACTAGGAGAGACACACACCATCCCTAGTCATAGTTTTTCATTCTAAGGGATTGAGTTTACCCAACTTCCCATAGTGGATCATTCACATCGACTTGATTCCCATCATTATCACTTGAGAAATAAATCATTACCCAATGAATTTTAAGGAGATATAGGTCCCACCCATCTCATAATAAAATCATTCATACATGTGAAACAAGAAAATAAAACCTTTATCATATCATGACCCATAATAGGGATGGGTTTTATAAATATCAAATCATTACGTATTAAACAAAATGGGTATAATTAACATTTCATCACATCATAACCTATGGAAAAGAGATAGGTTTCATAATAATTTCATAGAAGTATAACCCATTAAAAGAATTGGGGTTCAAAAGTATATAAATTGTGGAATAGAAATGAGTAACTACTAGAAATTTAGGCTATAGCCATAGTTTGAAATAGTGGTTATTTGATCAAAGGCCGTGGATATAGGATATATCCACAGTTCAATGTACCGTGGCTAGTATTGGCATGGATATAGGAAAAGACCTATAGCCGTGGTTTGCAACTGTGGATAAATGCTCATAGCCATGGTTTGAAACCATCATAGAACATTAAGGCACGCCAGTCCTATTTCCATGGTTCAAAACTATGGCCATATGGTTTTAGCCATGGTTTAAAACTATGGCTACCAGCCTACATCCATGATCTAAAATCATGGCAATAATCCTTCCCATTTCATAAAAAACACCCCCATAGCTCCCCTTGAACACCCCCTACACGCCATACCCCCTGGAAAACCCCCTTGCACCCCCTTCCACCACCCTACATCCTCATACCCCCTAGATAGCCACCTTTCACCCCAATGGAAAACCCCCTTGCACCCCTTGAACCAACTGGATAGCCCCATTCACCCCCCTGAACAACCCCCTACACCCCATTCCCCCTAGACATCCCCCTTGCACCCCCTTGAACACCCCCTACACCCCCATGCCCCCATAGACAGCCCCCTGGAAAACCCCCTTTCACTCTCTTGAACACCCCATGAACCCTTTTCCTACACCTGGGTAGCCCCTTGCACCCCCTGGACAACCCCCTTGAACACCCCCTGACCCCCATGCCCCTGGACATCCCCCTTGCACCCCCAGGACAACCCCCTAAAACACCCCCCGCACCAACATTCCCCCTGGACAACCACCCCCCCCCCCCCCTCACCCCTAGACAGCCCCTTGAACCCCTTGAACACCCCCTTGCACCCCATGCTCCCAACTCCCCCCTCCTAGACACCCCACCCACCTGGACACCCCCCTCCCTCCTAGACACCCATTGCACACACATGCCCCCTTGCACCCCCTCCAAGACACCCACCTTATACACCCCCTAGATATCCCCCTTCCCCCCTTGATTACCTCTAGCACCCCTCTATAGTATACCACCCCCAATATAATAAAAAATAGTACATTATAGGGGGTTATTTAGAGGGGAATCTGTACAAACCCCTATAAATTCATTTTCTGTATCATTAGAGGGGGTTTTCACTACCCCCTCTAATTATTGATTTTAGAGGGGGTTATAAACACCCTCTAAATTCATTTTCTATAAAAATTAGAGGGGGATTATTCAAAACCCCCACTAAATTTTTTAGCATTTTTTTAATATTTGGTTTATTTTAGATCTGGTTATATCAAAACCACTACTAATTTAATAATTAGTGGCCATATATATTCTGTTGGATTTTAGAGGAGATATATATATATAACATTTTTTTGGATATATATATATATATATATATTTAATTTTTTTTAAATAAAATAGCGGGGGTTCACAACCCCCTCTAATTTAATATATTAGAGGGGGTTCATGAAATGCAGCTAATCCATTAGATTAGAGGGGGTTTTGAACCCCTTCTAATTTAAGAAATTAGAAGGTGTTTTGAACCCCCTTTAATTGATGAAATTAGAGGAGTCTTTTAACCCCCTCTAATTCATGACATTAGAGGGGATTTTGAACCCCATTTAATTTAATAAATTAGAGGGGGTTTGGAACTGTAATGACCCGGACCCGACCAGCCACCCGAACAGTGCCGAACGGGTTGGGTGTTTCGACATTAAGAGAACCTCCCCTGAATGCCAAAGGCTGCCGACTAACAGCAAGGGTCTGAATAGGTATAGTTGGGAGGCTATACCCTCTCGGAGGAATAAAATGGTACTTGTCCAAGTATAATGCTAAAATATGTACCATAACTAAAAGACTCAGCAGACTCAAACCAGACCCACATAGCGGAAGCATAATAATATCAATAAACCATTGGGAAAAATATATAAAAAACAACAGAAGAAAGTAAACAGAACAACATTCCATCAATCAATAATAACTACTACTGTAAACAAACAAGGAATACATCGAAAACAATTCATACAACTCAATATATAATGGTGCCAATGGCTAACCAAGAGTTACAACATAAGAAGGTAAGCATGCAGATATAAACAAAGAAAACTAAACAAAGTAACTTTTGAAAGGAACGACCTCAACGTCCATACCAGTCTCCATACCAACAGCACTAAAGTCTAGCTCTTGAGGCTGACCCTTTACCTGAACACAATTTCATAATGTCTACATGCGTCCTGAAGGGCCCGTGTTTGGTGCAAGGCAAGTCTCAGTAGGATACCACCCAAGGGTGCGTACCTAATATAAGTTTTTAGGCACACATGCTTATATAAGGAAAGAAGTAAGTAGTACAATGCCCAAATGTAAACACGAACTTCACTGGTACTCAGAAGCCACCAGGAAGTGTCACTTGCTTCGGCCAACTCCGAAATCTCTGGTTAGTAGCCGGACACCTCATGCCACCTGACACCATGTGTCTCAGGTACTGACATCCTGGAGGCATGCCCAATGATCGTAACCCAGCTCGGAAGCTCAACCTGCCCATGGCACAACATCTGGAGAAACAACGATACCTATCCTCAAATAATAACCGGAGGGACATCGATATTTGCCCTCAAATCACGGCGAGCCTCTGCCCCCCAACCTGACCGCCTTAAAGCTGTCTCCTGAAGGCTACTCACCTTCCACGTGGCTTCCTATGGAAAACACCCCAAAACCAAAAATACCTAACCACATCTACAGGGCGCCTCTACCCAGCGAGTGGTCATAACACCTCATCTCAGAGTCTATATGTGTGCACTTTAACACCCCAAGTTTCCACGATACGCTTCTCTTTCAATAATTCAATAGCTTGCATTGTACGCAACTTCGAGTTCTAACACACCGTGACTAATCAAAGTAGCCGTTATGAATAGTAATACCCAATTTTTAAAATTATAGTAATTTTATATTTCAAAATGTACTTCATTTTTGAATTCGGAATATCACTTATAGCTTAGGGTGAAATTTTGGCATTGTTATGAAAAACTACAATTTTTGGTGAATAGTGAAACCACTAAGTGGTAGTTAAAAAACTATTTTTTCGTTTAAATGAAACATTACCCCTTCTATGATTTGATTTTCAAAAATCTGACATACATTGTTGTCATTAGGAAGTAAAATGTGGTTCAATGGGATTAAAATATTTTTTTGGGGAATAGTAACTTTTATGTTTAATTAATCGCGATTAAAGGTAATTAGTGAAATTTAAGGTAAAAATGATATTATAAAAATATGAAAATACCCTTACACTTGTCCTACCCTTATTGGATGAGTCATGTCCGACAAAGAAAATCCATGGGTCAACTTGGGGACCCCATGGATCCACTTGGGTAAGAAAATGACATTAATAACTTTTTATTTAAAGTAAAAATAAAATTGTCACAAACATGTGTTGTTTTACTAAAAAAATTATTACATGGTCTTATATAAGTTAACTTTTAGATTATAAATATTCATTGGAAAGATAAAATGATTTCCTATATCATGATATTTTTTTATAATTTTTATACATTAAATAAATTAAATTGTTTACGACACCATGATGATGCAGCGATTACCTCATTAATTAACTATTTAAATAAAATGAAAAGATAATGTAAAATCTAATACATAAACTAGTAAAAAACCTATTGGATGAGTATATTAAGAACCCTTATCAACTTATCCTCGAAATATATAAGTTTGGGACCTTTAAAATCCGAAACGCATTATATAATAAAGTAACATTTTATGACTTTCCAAGAGTGCCCCTCCTCTCCTCTTATAAAAGGCCCCCACCACTACCACATTATTCACACATTCCAAGCCATTTGGCTCGGCCAACCTCTTCCACAATACTCTCTAAACGTCCCTATCTTACTCCTAGAAGCCTCAATTTGGGCAGAAGTCTTCCCAAGGAAGCCTTTGGCTCAAATCATAAAGAGTTTCCCAATATTAAGGTAATGTCTTCTCTTATGTTTTTTGGTTTTATTTTGCTTCTCCAACCCCCTAAACTGTTTCTATTATTTTATTTTTTAACAAAAACAGTATCCTAAATATACTAGGATGTTGTTATGAGAAGTATTTTATTTACACTTACACACACCTTTGTCAAATGGTTAAAGAACATACTATTTCTGTGGGTGGTGAATTACTGCCTCACGAAACGATGATTGTTCAATCTTCTTTTAACACCTCTCATGGTGGCCATTATGATGAAACTATTTTTTATATATGATATATATTATGTTTATGTTTTCCTTATGCTTATTTATTTTTCATTTATTTCATACCTTTATGATTTCCATTATGGGTAAAGGCGATAATTTCATTTTAAGAAGTGCGGACTACCGCCCCCTCAAAGTGATTTGAATCATTAATGCCATATGTGGGATGTATAAAAGATGGAGTAAATGATATTATATATGATATTATACTGGAAGTATAATATAACTTTATATCATTATGATTTCATTCCATTAAATATGAAATAGGAATGAAAGTAGCGTTCATGCGTACGTACGGCTTACCGTCTCCATAAACGGTGCATTTCATTTCTTACCTCTAAATGTTATGTAATATTATAAAGGCAATTATATACTGGATATATATGATATATATGATATCTAAATCATTAATATAATTCTGGATATAATGGATATTCTACCACATGAACAACTTGTAATTATAAGAATTTTATTTTTGACTCAAGTACCAAAGATCGACAAAACAACCATTATTAACATAAATAATTACATAATGTTAATAACATGGTAATAAGTGATATAAAAGGAATAATAAACTTGAAAAGGTTCTTAAGAAATTATAAATTAACTCTAGTTTATTATTCAGGAGGTTAAATAATGGTCGAGTCAAGATGGACATGAGGTAAGGGAACTTCTTAACCCAATTTCCGTTTTTTGGGTTAATCTCCTACTTTCAAATTATGTCATGATATTATTATGTCGTATCTTGTATTTATACTTTATTTATGTGTAATTATAGTGAATAAACATAATAAGTCTATTTTATTTAATAAATTATCTTTGTAAGGGACTTCGTCTCAATCTTCTTTCATTGAGTCATATTCCGTTTTAATACAAGACTTTATTTTATACGGTGTATGAACCCCTTTGACTTTTACGTTTATTCAAAATGAATCTTTTTATACGAAGCGTTTTACTAAACAAAAAAAAGGAATGCTTTTCTTGTCGTACATATGCGGTGACAATGACTTCTCTGCCGCCGTGACCATTATTTCAGTTTCGGCTTCCTCTACAAGCCATAACTTTTTTTTTAAAATGAAAAATAAATACCAAGTTTTAAATCTCTTTTATTTTGGTATTGGAAATGGTTTTGAAAATGTTTTATTATATCAATGTGTTGTTTTGATATATTATGATTGAAATGTGGAAATGTTATGTTTCCTTTATGCATGTTTTATGTTATACGATAATGTTATGGTTTATGATATGTTTAAACCTTTTCATATAAGGAATGTGTTGGACTTAATAAGTGACAGGTGGAGCCCGCTATAGCTCCTCGATGCATCGGTGGGTCTCATGAGACAAAATAGTGTCTTGGCACGAGGCCTTGATAAAATCTTATTTTTAGTCTTGGCACGAGGCCTTGGCTACGTGGTTATGATAGTCTGGAATTATGCATTCCATCATTATGAAAGTGGTTATTGATATTTGATGTGATTATTAGACTAGTAGAATATCCATATGAATAAGTAAATGGCATTATTTCATTTTATTTTTGCCATATTATTTTTAATTTCATGTTTAAAGGGCTTTTTTTAGTTATAATTTGCCTTAAATGTTAATGTTTATTTATGAAAGCTTCCGCTATATTGTTATCCTTACTGAGCATCTGAGCTCACCCCTTCCAATGTTTTAATTTTTCCATGATGTGAAGAAGTATATTAAGAATGACCTGCAATGATAGTATGAGGGGATATGATGACAATATGTTGTTGAAGTTTTGTTTTACTTTATGATGTAATGTAAGAATTATAAATGTATCTAGTGTTTCCAAGGCTACTAAACTAATCAGTCTTTAGAGACTTGATCTTTTGTTATCATGCCAATGTTTTGCAATAATGCACCGACTCTGGGTAACTGGGGTTGGGGCGTTAATGTTGGTATCAGAGGCAGTATAGTACTAAACGTGGAAGCTAGATTTAGATAAACTCTGATTAGACCACATAGCCCTAAGATAGACTTTGAGGATTAGTATATAATAACTTCCTAGAAATTTGGTATTATAGAGATTTTATGAGTTTTCCGAGCAATACATCCCTCTCTGGATACGAGCAGGTAGAGGCGGCTCTGGCACAGATGTGCGTAGGGGTAAAACCCGAAAACACCGCTTTGAGCTAGACTCGAACGGGAACTGGTCCACGACAATGGGCCTTGCTGCACTCTTGGTTACGACACTCTCGGGGGATATGCTTAGGATAATTCTAATTTTATTTACAAACCATTATGAAGGGTTTATGAGTATATAAATTCTCAAAGAAAACATTTCTTTTTATGATTATGGAATATATCCATAAATAGTTTAATTTATGTTAAGTGTTTTACAAGTATGGAATTATGTATTTTGATTCCTAAACTAATCTAGTTTATGCCATTGTTTAGAAATGGTGCCTATGAGAGGAATCAAGATCGTATAAATGCACGCACTCCATGTTGGGATTTCCCTCCTGCTCAAGATAATTATTGTGGAGCTAGAGATATAACTGGTGCTGATCAACTTATCACCATACTGGGACAACTCACTCAGGTTATGAATAATAACCTTACTCGTATGGAGAACCCGGATCCGCAACATGGAAGATCAATGTTAGAACGCTTCATGTGGAAATAACCACAAACATTTAATGGGGGTAAAAATCCCTTATTAGCTGAGAAATGGATAAATTCCTAAGAGAAAATATTCCAGGCCTTGGGGAGTAGTGAAAGGGATAAGGTTATCATGGCAGTTTACCACCTCACTAGAGATGGTGATCAATGGTGGTCGTTGATTCAAAATACAAAGGAAGATGAAAGAAGTATCAAGTATGGAATGGTGAGAGTTCAAAGAGGTTTTCTTAGAAAAATACTTTCCCTGTGACCATCGAGCAGATATGGAAAGGAAATTTCTGAGTCTAAGACAAAAGGAGGATCATAATGTCTTAATGTATGAGGACAACTTTACAAGGTTAGAAAGGTATGCTGCAGATTATATATGTAACCCAAGAAGTAATATTAATCGTTTATTTGATGGGTTAAAACCATTTCTCCATCGAGCATTAATATCACAATCTTTCTCAACATACGAAGATGTAGTCTCATGTGCTATCAAGATAGAAAAGGAATTCTCTAAGTCTTATGACAACAAAGTAAAGTAAGAGGAGAAGATAATGGTGGAACAATAGACAGATAAAGGGAAAAAAGGAAAGTAGGATTTTCCATTATGTGATAATTGTGGGAAGAATTACCCCGGTACATGCCTAAAAGGAATGGGAGTTTGTTATAAATGTGGAGAAAATGGTCACCAGGCTCATGATTGCAAGGGAAAGAAAGAGGCTATCAATGTTGAATGCTACAATTATAGGGAAATGGGGAATTATGCAAATGAATTTCCTATGCATCAGGGAAACTTACCTCAGAAAAGGCCAAGGGATCAAGGACAATCTTATGCTGTTACTACAGTTTAAGTTGAATAATTAATGTATTGGTGCTTTTGGACTCAAGGATTATATTCTGGTTATAAGAATAATGTGATATATATAAGGATTATACTACAGTACTTGTTGTTTTCATTAAGGTTTTATTATGATGAAGGTAATCATATTTTTGTATGTGACAATAAGAGAAACTTTACTTTGTTTGAGGAATCTGATGATACAATTGATTTTGAAATTTAGAGACCTTTTAGAAAAAGTCTGGACAGAGGTATTTTGGATAACTATAAAGGTTGGAGTGGATTAAGTTGAACTTTGGATAGTATTTTTTAAGGTTAAAACATTTTTAAAGATTATTTTTGGAATATTATAATACTATAGTTTTAATAAAAGGACAACCTATAGGTCGGGGGATAACTCGTCGCGTCGGACAAATCTGCAGGAATCAAACACACAACTATAGTGCAACATGCCTTTATTACCTACCACTAGCCTACAAGAAGTCCCTGGTTATTATAAAATAGTCTTCCTAATCTAAATGGTATGTGGTAATATTTGTAACCTTATAAAATTAGGATAAATAGAATATTTTTGAGTTCTGTTACCATTTGGAGTGAAAGATGGGTTTGTGGAAAACATTTATTAAAGAATGAAAGTCTACATGACAAGTAAGTATATTTCCTTACATTCTTAGTAAATCTCTTAAATAAATTCCTTAACTTTATGGAAGGTAACTTAAAACAAAAACATTGTCGGTTAACTTTTCCAAATGGGGATTCAACGACCGTTTAACCAATCACAAGTTTGTGATTTTCTTGTGGTTAAATTTCTCCTAATCTTGTTTTCTACAACTCTTAATCAGACCTTGATGGTTTTTTTCCTCCATATCCATACTTTCATAGAATCCTAGTATGGGCTATCTTGGGTGACCTTTGTACTTCTCTTTATTTCTTTTAAAGTTATATTTTTATTAACATTATTTCCAATGTGGGTTTTCCATGAAGGTATTTTCTATTTTCAACCTTTTATTTTCAAAGAACAATTTCAAATTGCGAGGATGCAATTTATTGAATGAGGGGAGAATGTAACACCCCAAGATTCCACGATACACTTCTCTTTCAATAATTCAATAGCTTGCATTGTACGTAACTTCATGTTCTAACACACCGCGACTAATCAAGGTAGCGGTTATGAATAGTAATACCCACTTTTTAAAATTATAGAAATTTTATATTTTAAAATGGAAATCATTTTTTAATTTGGAATATTAATTATATATTAAGGTGAAATTTTGGCATTGTTCTAAAAAACTTCAATTTTTGATGAATAGTGAAACCATTAAGTGGTAGTTAAAAAACTAAATTTTCATTTAAATGAAACATTACCACTTCTGTGATTTGATTTTCAAAAATCCAACATACATGGAATTAATTATGATGTAAAATTTGGTTCAATGGGATTAAAATAATTTTTTGGTGAATTGTAACTTTTATGATTTATTAATCGTGATTAAAGGTAATTAGTGAAATTTAAGGTAAAAATGATATTATAAAAATATGAAAATACCTTTACACTTGTACTACCCTTATTGGATGATTCATGGACAACCAAGAAAATCCATGGGTCAAGTTGGGTACCCCATGGAGCAACTTGGGTAAGAAAATGACATTAATAACTTTTTATTTAAAGTAAAAATAAAATTGTCACAAACATGTGTTTTTTACTAAAACAATTATTACATGGGGTTATATAAATAAAATTTTAGACTATAAATATTAATTGGAAAGATAAAAAGATTTCCTATATCATGATATTTTTTTTATAATTTTAGACAATATATAAATTAATGTTTTTATGACGCCATGATGATGCAGCGATTACCTCATTAATTAACGATTTAAATAAAATGAAAAGATAATGTAAAATCTAAGACTTACACTTGTCAAAAACCTATTGGATGAGTATATTTATAACCCTTATCAACTTATACTTGAAATATATAAGTGTGGGACCTTTATAATCCGAAACTCATTATATAATAAAGTAACATTTTATGACTTTCCAAGAGTGCCCCTCCTCTCCTCTTATAAAAGGCCCCCACCACTACCACATTATTCACACCTTCCAAGCCATTTGGCTCGGCCAAACTATGCCAAAATACTCTATAAACTTCCCTATATTACTCCTAGAAGCCTCACTTTGGGCCGAAGTCTTCCCAAGGAAGCCTTTGGATCAAATCAAAAAGAGTTACCCGATTTTAAGGTAATGTCTTCTCTTATGTTGTATTGTTGTATTTTGCTTCTCCAACCCCCTAAACTCTTTATATTATTTTCTTTTGTAACAAAAACATCATCTTTAATATACTAGGATGTTTTTATGAGAATTATTTTATTTACACTTACACACAACATTGTCAAATGGTTAAAGAACATACTGTTTTTGTGGGTGCCGAATTACTGCCTCAAGAAATGATGATTGTTCAATCTTCTTTTAACACCTCTCATGGTGGACATTATGATGACACTATTTTTTATATATGATATATATTATGTTTACGTTTTCCTTATGCTTATGTATTTTTCATTTATGGAATACCTTTATGATTTCCATTATGGGTAAACGCAATAATTTCATTTTAGGAAGTGCGGACTACCGCCCCCTCAAAGTGATTTGAATCATTAATGCCATATGTGGGATGTATAAAGGATGGAGTAAATGATATTATATATGATATTGTACTGGAATTATCATATACCTTTATATCATTATGATTTCATTCCATAATATACGAAATAGGAATGAAAGTAGTGTTCATGCGTACGTACGACTTACCATCTCCATGAACGATGCATTTCATTTCTTACCTCTAAATTTTATGTAATATTATAAAGGTAAGTATATACTGGATATATATGATATATATGATATCTACATCATCAATATAATTCTGGATATAATGGATATTTTACCACATGAACAACTTGTAATTATAAGAAGTTTATTTTTGACTCAAGTACCAAAGATCGACAAAACAACCATTATTAACATAAATAATTACATAATGTTCATAACATGGTAATAAGTGATATAAAAGGAATAATAAACTTGAAAAATGTTCTTAATAAATTATAAATTAACTCTAGTTTATTATTCAGGAGGTTAAAGAATGGTCAAGTCAAGATAGACACGAGGTAAGGGAACTTCTTAACCCAATTTCCGTTCTTTGGGTTAATCTCCTACTTTCAAATTATGTCATGATATTATTATGTATTATCTTGTATTTATACTTTATTTATGTGTACTTATAGTGAATACACATAATAAGTCTATTTTATTTAAAAAATGATCTTTGTACGGGACTTCGTCTCAATCTTCTTTCATTGAGGCATATTCTGTTTTAATACAAGACTTTGTTTTATACAGTGTATAAACCCATTTGACTTTTACGTTTATTAAAAAGGAATATTTTTATACAAATCATTTTAATAAATGACAAAAAGTAGTGTTTTTCTTGTCGTACGTATGTGGAGACAATGACTTCTCCGCCGCCGTGACCATTATTTGAGTTTCGGCTTCCTCTACAAGCCATAACTTTTTTTTTCAATGAAAAATAAATATAAAGTTTTAAATATCTTTTATTTTGGTATTGAAACTGGTTTTGAAAATGTTTTATTACATAAATGTGTTTTTTTTATATCTTGTGATTGAAATGTGGAAATGTTATGTTTCCTTTATGTATGTTTTATGTTATACGATTATGTTTTGGTTTCTGATATGTTTAAACCTTTTTATATAAGGAATGAATTGGACTTAATAAGTGACGGCTGGAGCCCGTTATAGCTCCTCGATGCATCGACAGGTCTCATGAGACAAACTAGTGTCTTGGCACGAGGCCTTGACAAAATCTTATTTGTAGTCTTGGCACAAGGCCTTGGCTACATGGTTATGATAGTCTGGCATTATGCATTCCATCATTATGAAAGTGGTTATTGATATTGCATGTGATTATTCGACTAGTAGAATATCCTTGTGAATAAGTAAATGACATTATTTCATTTTATTTTTGCCATATTATTTTGATGTTCAAGTTTAAAAGGCATTTTTTAGTTATACTTTGACTTAAATGTTAATGTTTATTTATGAAATATTCCTCTATATTCTTATCCTTACTGAGCATCTGAGCTCACCCCTTCCAATGTTTTAATTTTTCCAGGATGTGAAGAAGTATATTAAGAATGACCTGCAGTAATAGTATGAGGGGATATGATGACAATATGTTGTTGTAGTTTTGTTTTACTTTATGATGTAATGTAAGACTTATGAATGTATCTAGTGTTTCCAAGGCTACGAAACTAATCGGTCTTTCGATACTTGATCTTTTGTGATCAGGCCAATGTTACGCAATAATGCACCGACTCTGGGTAACTAGGATCGGGGCGTTACGTGCACACTACTCAAAAGTACCCGGTGAGTGGTAATCACCACAGTATGTCCCCAAGCCACAACATATCTGACACCTCGTGCCCCTGCGAACCTGTCGCTCAAGTATGATGGCCTCGCCATCCAAGTAACTTGGGCCAAGACCAACCCGACAATCCAACTGCCTCAACCGACATCTATGACGCCCAATCCTGTGGTAGCAACCACCCATAGAAACCTGATCCAAAGACCCAACCAGTGATCCCCATCACTCAACAATATTTCCGGGCCACGCCCAACACAACAAGCAGTGCAACACAAGCAATATCACACATTGCATATTCAAACTTGGAAGCATCACTTTAAATAGGCAATTACTAAACAGTCAAATTGCAGTAACTTGTGCTAATCGATAACATCACCTAAGGTCTTAAATTCCTTAAACAGATTACTAAAATTCTTTAAAAAATCAAACTCCACAGTTTAATCCAACAGCATCAAAAATAATTCTAAATTCAACAATTTAAATATTGGTCCAAACATACGCATTTCGACACCCCCAACCGAATTGCCCCAAACGAGCTATGACCAGTCACCCGGCCTCACTCAAGCACAACAAGGGTCAGGGAATACCCAGAGGCACCCCAAAATGCAGATAAAATATTAATGATAAATAAACAAGGGTTTCTCTCAATACCCAACGTTGCGCCCGAAGGTCGCAACCCCCAACAATCTTTGAAAACACTAAAGATGGTATGTACCACCCACCTCATACTCATACGATGACACTCGTTTGATACCAGCCTCAGATTCGGTCTGAATCACGGTAGATCTGCATTTTCGTCAAATCCCAGAAATTCCGTTCAGATGGAATCTATGAAGGAACCGGTGAGGGATCAACAACGAATAAGGGTGTGTGGGGTTTGCCTTTTTGATACAGTCCCACTGCCACCGACGGATCGAATAATGGAGGTCGTACGGAAGATCTAGGAGGATTTCTATTTTTTAGAGGTTTTCGGATGAAGGGTTCATCCAACGGGGAAGAAGAAGAGTTTTATGGAAATAAGACGCGAAGACATCTCAGATGAGTAAATAAAAATAAAAGTACACAGTGTGTATTTTCAAAGTACACGCCGTGTAGATGGGTTTCCCTACTCCGACTTAAGCGGAGTCCTACACACGGTTTGGACTAAGCACATGGTCAACACACGACCAGGGACTCGACCACCACACGGAACATGGTTAAACGGTGTGTAAAGGAAGACTACACGCCGTGTAGATGGAAATTTGTACCTAGGCACCACATGACATGTACTTGGCCTAGCACGGGTAAGGGTACACGACGTGTCTATAAATAAAAGCCTTTAGTAAGAATTTTCTACACGGTTATCACATGGCATGTACTCGGTGAGCACACGGCTGGTCACTCGGTTAGCACATACACGGTGTGTACTTAAAGTACACGGTGTGTAGTCTGGAAATATCCAGAAACTACCCAGATTTTCCAGACTTCTCAGAAACCAGTCAAAAAGTTAAAACGGGAGGGAGATTTGACCCGTTATAAAAATATGGGTTCTTACAAACTCCCCACCTTAACGTATCTCATCCCCGAGCTACTGAATGAAACCAGGAGATGGCACCGAACACACCCATCCCAGTTAAACAACCCAGACTACCCCGTTCTCATGGTTCTGGATAAATTCTTAAAGGGCTCCACACCATTGTAATTTTCAACTCAGTCTCAACCAACAAGGCTCAATGAAATCAAAAATAAACAAACAAGACCCAACGTCCTATTTCCCGGAGCCATGGTCCTCCCGTGATGCATTGTCACCCCTACACCTCCTCGGTGCTCCTGTGTCGTTTCTGACACCCAAACGTATCCCTCACCGCATCGGTGTTCACCTCCAAGAGGTCTTGCATTTAGTAGATGCTCTAATCAAACCTGGTGCCTAGTACCTCGAGTAACGCGCATCCACGATGCCCCGATTCCCACAGCAGATCACGTAACCTGGATCATTTATGCTCCTGATTCCACGCATCTAAAATATAGAAATAAAATATATAACGCATCTGATATGATAAAAATCCCATAAACTAGAATCTAGTTAGTCCACAAGTATACTATGCAGCTCATGCACTAAAACATACATGCCTCAAGAGGCCATGACATAAGAAAGCAAGGAAAATCACAGCCACATCCACGGTGTACCTGCCACTATCGTCGGCTCACCAGCCTGCCCAGTCTCTGACAACTCCACAGTGTGCACCTGGCTTGAAGTATGACTGCCTAATGTCTGACCTCCCTACGGTTTTGTTCCAGTCACCGGACACTGACCCCTCAACTGGGTCCCACCATCTCTGTCAAGTCCTCCATGCACCGCTGAACCTCGACTACCCTCTCCTAGTACCAAACCTGAACCAACACGTGATGCCAAAGTCTGTCCTGGTCTATGCTTGGCGGCTATCTGAGAAGGATGCCTGCAAAACCTCTCTAGATGACCGACCTGTCCACATGCTCGGAACTCCTTTAGAGGCCTACCGCACTGAGCCCGAACATGTCCCGACATCCCACACTAAAAGAAACCCACCGTTGTACTGCCATGAGGTGGCCTAGCTGAGTCCTTGGCCTGCTCGCCCTGCTAGAACCCATCTCTACCTCACTTCCTGCTATCCAAACCATCACCTGAATCTACCGCCCTGCCAATCTAGGGATTATCCCTCTGGTTTCCCTATGCTATAAGCGCCTAGTTCACCACCTCGGAGAAAGAACCCAACCTAAATATGTTCACCTGTACCCGAATGGCGTGTCGTAATCCATCCTCAAAGCGCCTCACCCTATCTGCTTCATCGCTCACCATACCAGGTGCAAAACGAGACAAATATATGAAGGTAGATGCATAGTCAATGAAGGACAAATATCCCTAATGAAGACTCAAGAACTCCTGAGCTCTCTCTTCCCTCAGCATCTCCGGATAAAAGTGCTCGAAGAACCTGTCCTCGAATTCCTTCCATGCCAGTCCCTCATGCCTATGGGCCTGAACCTGTACGTCCCACCAATGCTTCGCCGGTACTCTTAGCATGTGTGTCGCCAACTTAACCCTCCACCCTGGAGGTGTCTCGAGCTGCTCAAAGATCATCTGCATACACTCTATCCAGTTCTCAGCTGCCTGCGGACCGCCCTCACCTTAAAAAAGAAGCGGGTGCTGTGACTGGAACTCCTGCGTCAGATATTCCATAGATGGATCTACACCCTACGCGCCTCTACCAATCTCTTACAAGACACGTACCAAGATAGCTCAGAGCTTTTCGTCAAGGCACGGTTCGAACGCTACCAAACCCGGCTGCTGCCCTGCCTGCACTAGATCCTAAACCCGATCCTATCCCTGAGGCTGTACCTGCGGATCATGCTCTGCCTACACTAGATTCTAAACCTGATCCTGTGGCAATGTATCATCTGCTGCCTGACGCTCCATCGAGTCGTGAAGGAGTAACCCTCTGAATACCATAAATGGTCAGACATCCCATATATATATGACAATATATTCTACATAGATAAGAAATGTAGTAAAGAGGAAGTGTATAAAAACTACCCTTACTCTCCCCCATCGCAACCCATGCCCTCGGCATCCCGACCTCACGACCTCCTAACCCGCCCTCAACAGAGCCAAGTATCAATAGTACCTCGGGCTATGCCAGTCCTGACAACCAACATTGCCTCAAACCCAACGACCGAGTCGCCCAATCTTGAAAGTTACACTGCCTCACCCATAGTACCTGCCTGCTCTCATAAGAGCCAGACCTAAATATCCGGCACATGAAATTCTACCAAATACAAAGAATAGCATACACATTGCAATAAATAAGAAATTCTATCAGTAGTTTCACCTATTCACATTTCAGAGCACACATAGCATGGCAATTGATTTTTTTCACATGGTATTATCACTTCACAAGGCATATGTGCAGTTATGAAATCGAGATACCCTAAAATGTTCCTATCAAAAGCCGATTAAACAAGCCTTGACATATCGGCCTAGGTTTTCATATCACAAACAATAACATCACACAACAAGTGGACCACTGAGGTGGAAATCATATAAACCATAATCTGAGAAAAACCAAATAGAAATTCCCACCCTCGGCAACTCAATCCATCCCTTGTACATGGGGATGCAGGCACCCAAGAACAAGTTCAAAATCCAGTTCCAACAACAACCTATCTCCAGTATACCATATCCCAAATACTAAAACCAGCAGAAATAAAAAGAAAAGTCTCGGACTCATTAGTAGCCAGAAAAACACTGCTACTAAATCACTGTTAAGAACTCCTCTAATACCACTTTGTAATGACCCGGACCCAGCCAGCCACCCGAATAGTGCCAAACAGCTCAGGTGTTACTACCTTAGGCGCACCTCCCCTAAACGCCAAAGGCTGCCGACTAGCAGCGAGGGTCTGAATAGGTATAGTGGGGAGGCTATACCCTCTTGGAGGAATAAAATGGTACTGGTCCGAGTATGAAGATAAAGTATGCAGCGGAAATAAATGACTCAGCAGACTCAAACCAGACCCGCATAGAGGAAGAATAATAATATCAATAAACTAGCAGAATCAATATAAAAACAACAACATTAGAAAGTAAACAGAACAACATGCCAGCAATCAACAACAACTACTACTGTAAACAAACAAGGCATGCATCGAAAACAAGTCATACAGCTCAATATATAATGGCACCAATGGCTAACCAATAGTTTCTACATAACAAGGAAAGCATGTGGATAAGAAGAAAGAAAACTAAACAAAGTAACTCCAGAAAGGCATGACCTCAAGGTCTATACTAGTCTCCATGCCAACAACACTAAATTCTAGCTCCTGAGGTTGACCCTTTACCAGCACGCAATTTCATAAAGTCTACACGCATCCTGAAGGCCCGTGTAGGGTTCGACACAAGTCTCAAAAGGATACCACCCAAGGGTGCATACCTAATATAAGTTTTTAGGCAGAAATGCTCATATAAGGAAAGAAGTAAACAATACAATGCCCAAAAGTAAACATGAACTTCACTGGTACTCAACAACCACCAGGAAGTGTAACCTACTTCAGCCAATGCCGGAATCTCTGGTCTGTAGCCCGACACCTCATGCCACCTGACACCATGTGTCTCAAGTACCGACGCCCCGGAGGCATGCCCAATGATCGTAACCTAGCTCAGAAGCTCAACCTTCCCATGAACCAACATCCAGAGAAACAACGATACCTGTCCTCAAATAATAACCGAGCGGAAAACGATGTCTGCCCTCAAATCACAGCGAGCCTCTACCCCCAACCTGACCGCCTCAAAGCTGTCTCCCGAAGGCTCCTCACCATCCACATGGCTTCCTATGTCATGCACCCCCAAACCAAAAATACCTAACCATATCTACCAGGGGCCTCTACCCAGCGAGTGGTCGTACAACATCATCTCAGAGTCTATTTGTGTGCACACTACTCAAAAGTACCAGGTGAGCGGTAATCACCTCAGTATATCCCCAAGCAACAAAACATCTAACACCTCATGCCCCTGTGAACCTGTCACTCAAGTATGATGGCCTCTCCATCCAAGTATCTCGGTCCAAGCCCAACCCGACAGTCCAACTGCCTCATCCGACATCCATGACGCCCAATCCCATGGTAGCAACCACCCAAAGTAACCCGAGACAAAGCCTGAACCTGTGATCCCCATCACTCAACAATATTTCTGGGCCACACCCAACACAACAAGAAGTTCAACACATGCAATATCACACATTGTATATTCATACTTGGAAGCATCACTTTAAACAGGCAATTACTAAACAGTCAAATTGCACTAATTTGTGCTAATCTATACCAGCACCTAAGGTATTAAATGCCTTAAACAGATTACTAACATGCTCTAAAAAATAAAACTCCACATTTTAATCCAACATCATCTAAAGCAGTATAAATTCAGAAATTTAACTACTAGTCCAAACATACCCATTTCGACACCCCCAGCCGAATTTCCCCAAACGAGCTATGACCTCTCACGCGGCCTCGCTCAAGCATAACAAGGGTCAGGGAATACCCATAGGCACCCCACAATGCAGATAAACTATTAAATATATATAAACAAGGCATTCACTCAATACCCAACATTGCGCACGAAGGTCGCAACCCCCAAAAGTCTATGAAAACACGAAAGAAGCTATGCACCACCCACCTCGTACTCGAATGATGACACTCCTTTGATACCAGCCTCTGGTTCGGTCTGAATTGCGTTAGATCTGTGTTTCCATCAAATCCCAAAAATTCAATTAGTATAGAATCTACGAAGGAACAGGTGAGTGATCAAGGACGAAGAAGGGTGTGTGGGGTTAGCCCTTCTGATGCGGTCCCGCTACCACCGACAGATCGAAGAACGGAGGTCGTGTGGCAGATCTAGTAGGATTTTTGTTTTTCAGAGGTTTTCGGATGAAGGATTCATCCAACGGGGAAGAAGAAGACTTTTCTGGAAATAAGACGCGACGACGTCTCGGATGATCAAATAAAAATAAAAGTACAGGACATGTATTTTCAAAGTACATGCCGTGTAGATGGGTTTTCCTACTCCAACTTAAGCGGAGTCCTGCACATGGTTTGGACTGAGCACACGATCAACACACGGCTAGGGACTCAGCCACCACATGGAACATGGTTACATGGCATGTCAAGGAAGACTACACGCCATGTAGATGGAAATTTGCACCTAGGCACCACACGACATGTACTTGTCCTCGCACGGGTAAGGGTACACATCGTGTCTATAAATACACGTCGTGTAGTAAGAATTTTCCACACGGTCATCACACGAAATGTACTTGGTGAGCACACGGTCGGTCACTCGGTTAGCACATACATGGCATGTACATAAAGTACACGGTGTGTAGTCCGGAAATTTCCAGAAACTACCCAGATTTTCCAGACATCTCAGAAACCAGTAAAAAAGTTCAAACAACGGTGGGATTTGACCCGTTCTAAAAACCCAGGTTCTTACAGGAACCCCCTCTAACTGATGACATAATAGGAGGTTTTGAACCCCCTCTAATTGATGACATTAGAGGAGGTTTTAAACCCTTCTTATTTAAGAAATTAGAGGCAGTTTTGAACCCCTTCTAATTTATAACATTAGAGGGGGTTGTTAACCCAATTTAATTCATGAAATTTGATGGGGGTTATGAACCACTACAAATCCATTTGATTAGAGGGGGTTTAAACTATATATACATTTTTATTTATTTTCTAAAATAAATATCATATAAATTCAAATTGTTTAATATATATGTGGCTGTGTGCATGTGTGTGTATTTATATATTATATAAACACATTATATAAATGTATTTAAATATATTATATCAAATATATATATAAGAAAATTATATAAATATTTTAAATAAATAATTATACATATAAACAAAAATGTATACATATATATAAATATTGATATATATAATACGAATGTAATTATAAATATATTCATTCGAATTTATATATGGTTTTATAAATAATATAATTTTATATTATACGTATATTATATTAAATACATTTTTGTTTTAGATTTTTTTATAAATACATTTATATTATATTATGTATACGAATATATAATATAGACAACATTAAATATAAATTTAAATAAATAAATATATTTTATATAATTATATAATATATATATTATAAATATTTAATTATATATAAATTTATATATATTATATAATTATTTTATATATATTGTATCGTACCATTTTAATTATAGATTAATTTAGTGAAAATATATATATCATATAATAATTAGTAATAATATTGTTACACACACGCATACATAAATACATTTGTATTATATACTTAGGTATAGATACATTTATATTAGATTATGTATACAAATTTACATGATTTAGAAAAAAATAAATATAAATATAAACATAAACATAAATATATTATTTTTTAATATTATATATTATATTATAAATATTTTATTGTAAATAAATTTATACTTATTATATAATTATTTTATGAATATTATAGTATAAGATATTAATTATAAATTAATTTAGTACATATATATATATAACATATAATAATTTATAATATTATTGTTACACACAAAGATACATAAATACATTTTTATTGTATACTAATGTATAAATACATTTATATTAGATTATGTATACTAATTTACATAATTTAGACAAAACTAAATATAAATATAAATATATTATTTATTTATATTATATATTATATTATAAATATATTATTATAAATAAATTTTTATGTATTGCATAATTATTTTATGTATATTGTATTATAGAATATTAATTATAAATTAATTTAGTATATATATATCATTTATTTATATTATTTATTTCCTGTTAAATGAATGCATTTAATTTGGTGGGTATATATATGTGTGTTGGTGATATAATATAAATGTATATAATTAGATACATTAATATATAATATAAATGAATTTAATTTAATATATAATATAATTATATTATATCTATACATACAAAAATATGCACACACACGTAAATATAAATATATTTATTAATATATGTATAAATATTTATTTATATATATTAAATAAACCCAAATATGTATATATATATATATATTATACATGTAACACCCCAAGCTTCCACGGTACACTTCTCTTTGAATAATATAGTAGCGTGTGTTGTACGCAACTTCGAGTTCTAACACACACCACAACTAATCAAAGTAGCCGTTATGAATAGTAATACCCACTTTTTAAAATTATAGAAATTTTATATTTCAAAATGGACTTCATTTTTGTTTTCGTAATATCGAAATTATCCAAAGTTGAATTTTTTGTAATTTTCTGAGAACTTCCAATTTTTTTATGAATAGTGAAAAATACATAAAAACAACTTTTTTAATCAAAATAATTTATAGTGATAAATTATAATATTGAGTGGTTTTAAAGTATAATTGGAATATATTTTTACCATTATATCCAATGGTGGTCATTAGAATTAATTTCACTTTGAAATTGGACATAAACAATTGTCAAACTTTTGATATATATTGTTTCGTAAAAACACGCTATTTGTTGTGACAGCGAGAATTAATTATAAAATTAATTAATGCAACGTATATGTTTGGAATTTTTTAAAGTAGACATCATCTTTGAAATCGGAATATCAATTATAGCTTAGGGTGAAATTTTTGCATTGTTCTGAAAAGCTTCAATTTTTTATTAATAGTGAAACCACTAAGTGGTAGTTAGAAAACTAATTTTTCATTTAAATGAAACATTACCACTTCTATGATTTTATTTTCAAAAATCCGACATACATGGTTGTCATTAGGAATTAAAATGTGGTTCAATGGGATTAAAATAATTTTTTGGTGAATAGTAACTTTTAAGTTTAATTAATCGCGATTAAAGGTAATTAGTGATATTTAAGGTAAAAATGATATTATAAAAATATGAAAATACCTTTACACTTGTCCTACCCCTATTGGATGTATCAATGCCGACCAAGACAATCCATGGGTCAACTTGGGGACCCCATGAAGCCACTTTGGTAGGAAAATGACATTAAAAACGTTTTATTTAATCTTAAAATAAAAATGTCACAAACATGAGTTGTTTTACTAAAACAATTCTTAAATGAAGTTATACAAGTCATATTTTTTACTATAAATATTAATTAGAAAGATAAAAATATTTCCTACATCATGATATTTTTTTCTAATTTTTAGACATTAAATATATTAAATTATTTATGACACCATGATGATGCAGCGATTACCTCATTAATTAACGATTTAAATAAAATGAAAAGATAATGTAAACTCCAAGGCTTACACTTGTCCAAATCCTATTAGATGGGTATATTTCGAACCCGTATCACCTTAGACTCGAATTATATAAGTGTGGTACCTCTATAATCCGAAAATCATTTCATAATAAAGTAACATTTCATGACATTCCAAGAGTGCCCCTCATCTCCTCTTATAAAAGGCCCCCACCACTACCACCTTATTCACACTTTCAAGCCATTTGGCTCGGCCAAACTCTGCCCAAATACTCTACCAACTTCCATCTCTTACCCCTAGAAGCCTCACTTTGGGAAGAACTCTTCCCAAGGAAGCCTTTGGCTCAAATCAAAAAGAGTTACCCAATTTTAAGGTAATGTCTTCTCTAATGTTGTTTTGTTTTATTTTGCTTCTCCAACCCCTTAAACTCTTTTTATTCATTTCTTTTGTAACAAAACCAGTATCCTCAATATACTAGTATGTTGTTATAATAATTATTCGAGATACACTTACACACACCTACATCTAATGGTTAAAGAACATACTGTTTCTGTGGATGGCGAATTTCTGCCTCATGAAACGATGGTTGTTCAACACTCATATAACACCCTAAAATGTGTCCATTAAGATGTAACTATATTTATATATGATATATAATATGTTTATGTTTTACTTAAGGTTCTGTATTTTTCATTTATGGCATACCTTTATTTTTTCCATTATGGGTAAACACGATATTTTCATTTTAGGAAGTGCGGACTACCGCCCCCTCAAAGTGATTTGAATCGTAAATGCCATATGTGGGATGTATAAAGGATGGAGTAAATGATATTATAAATTATATTATACTGGAATTATATTATACCTTTATATAATTATAACTTCATTCCATTAAATATGAAATAGAAATGAAAGTAGCGTTCATGCGTACGTACGGCTTACCGTCTCCATGAACGGTGCATTTCATTTATTACCTCTAAACATTATGGAATATTATAAATGCATGTATATACTGGATATATATAAGATATATGATATCTATATCATGAATATAATTCTGGATATATTGGATATTTCACAACATGAACAACTTGTAATTATAAGAAGTTTATTTTTGACTCAAGTACCCAAGATCGACAAAACGACTGTTATTAACTTAAATAATTACATAATGTTCATAACATAGTAATAAGTGATATAAAAGGAATAAAAAACTTGAAAAAGGTTCTTAATAAATTATAAATTAACTCTAGTTTATTATTCAGGAGGTTAAAGAACGGTCGAGTCAAGACAGGACACAAGGTAAGGGAACTTCTTAACCCAATTACCATTCTTTGGGTTAATCTCCTACTTTCAAATTATGTCATGATATTATTATGTCCTATATTGTATTTGTACATTATTTATGTGTACTTATAGTGAATACACATAATAGATCTATTTTATTTTAAAAATGATCTTTGTAAGGACTTCGTCTCAATCTCCTTTCATTGAGGCATATTTGGTTTTATACATAACCTTCTTTTATACGGTGTATAAACCCCTTTGACTTTGACTTTGACTTTTATTCAAAAAGGAATCATTTTTTACAAAGTGTTTTACTAAATGAAAAATAGAATGTTTATGTATTACGTATGCGGCGACAACGACTTCTCCGCCGCCATGACCATTATTTGTGTTTCAGATTCCTCTACAAGCCATAACTTTTTTTAAAATGAAAAATAAATACAAAGTTTTAATTTAATTTTATTTTGGTATTGAAAATGGTTTTGATAAAGTTTTTATTATATCAATGTGTTGTATTGGTATCTTGTGATTGAAGTGTGGAAATATTATGTTTCCTTTATGCATGTTTTATGTGATACAATTAAGTTATGGTTTATGATATGTTTAAACCTGTTCATATGAGGAATGCATTGGACTTAATAAGTGACGGGTGGAGCCTTCTATAGCTCCTCGATGCATCGGTAGGTCTAATGAGACAAACTAGTGTCTTGGCACGAGGCCTTGACAAAATCTTATTTGTGGTCTTGGCACGAGGCCTTGACTACGTGGTTATGATAGTCTGGCATTATGCATTCCATCATTATGAAAGTGGTTATTGATATTGCATGTGATTATTCAACTAGTAGAATATCCATGTGAGTAAGTAAATGGCCTTATTTAATTTTATTTTTGCCATATTATTTTGATGTTCATGTTTAAAAGGATTTTGTTTTAGTTATACATTTCCTTAAATGTTTATGTTTATTGATGAAAGCTTCCGCTATATTGTTATCCTTACTGAGCATCTGAGCTCACCCCTTTCAATGTTTTAATATTTTCCAGGATGTGAAGAAGTATTTTATGAATGACCTTCAGGGATAGTCAGAAGAGTATATGAGTGTGGACTATGAAGACTTTGTTATTAGTTTTTCACTTTATAATGTAATGTTACATTTATGAATGTATCTAGTGTTTCCAAGGCTACTAAACTAATCGGTCTTTCGAGACTTGATCTTTTGTGATCATTACAATGTTACGAAGTAATGCACCGACTCTGAGTAACTGGGGTCGGGGCATTACAATACATGAATATATGATAGGGTGTCATGGTGTTAGGGACGGTTGTCTGAAAACCGCCCCTAATTCTCCCTAATGAAATCAACAATTAGGGCGGTTAAAATTGCCCCAAAATTCCTAGATTAAAGGGGGTGTCTAGTATAACTGCCTCTAATGTTGTCAATTTTGGGCAATAATAGAGGGGGTTTAATCCCCCTCTAATGTAACTACCACAAAATTCACTTTGAGTTTAGCCGCTCTTCCCCACAATCGCCTCTAATAACAATAGGCGGGCACATTAGTAACAGTTTCCTACAACATCCGATAATGTCTTTAGAAGGGGTTATAACCCCTACTAAAGAAAAAAAATAACCCCTTCTAAAGTTGTTATTTTTTTGTAGATCCCCTTGCACCCCCTTGAACACCCCCTTTCACCCCCTGTAGTATCCCACTCCCCTTGAAACCCCCTTCCACCCCCTTACACCCCAGCCCTGTAGTATCCCACCCCTTGGAAATCCCACTTGGACAACCCCCAACCCCCCTCCCTCTTTGACACCCCCTGGATAGCCCCCCACCTGGACACCCCTCCCTCCTGGACACCCCCCTCCTGGACACCCTCCTCCTAGACACCCACCCTTTCACCCCCCTAGACAGCCCCCTTGAACATACCACTGTACACCCTTTCCCCCTTTCACCCCACTCTTGGACAACCCCCTGGATAGCCCCCTAGCACCCCCTTGAACACCCCCTTGCACCCCCCTGCACACCCATTCCCCTAACCCTCTACTGTACACCCCCCTCCAACCTGGAGACCCCTACCTCTTGGAAACCCCCATCCTCCTAGACAACACCTTCTCTTTTGGACCCTCCTTGAGAGAATGATGGAGGAAGCAAGCAGTTGGTAATCCAACCATGAAATTACACTCGATGTCAGGGATCAAATTTAGGTGTTGGCATTATATGATCTCATATTTCCTCAAGAGGTGAAGTCATCTTGATTAAGAGATGGGATAGCACACCAGCTGGAAAAACAAAGAAATTTTATGAAAATTCATCAAGAGGAGAACTCACTGGGGTTTTTTATGGGGTTGGATGTAGTGAGATGAAAACTGAATTGTGATCATTTTTCAAAATCTAGTTACGAGGTCGATAGACGGTTGGAATATCATTCTTAGTTGGGAATTTATATGGTTAGGAGCACCATGATATTTCATCAATATTCACAAGAATATTAGTATGGTGGGGATAACCGTATGATTTATGATGAATCAGTTAAAGACATTGAGGAGTTTCTAGATATATGGGAGTAGTGGGAGCCTTCTTGGTGTTAGAGTTTTTAGTGAGTGTGTTGCTCGACTTATGGTGAAAATCATTCCTCGATGTTTAGATTTGTGTAACAGAAACATGTGTATAATTAAAATATAGAGAATAGTGAGTTCTCAAGGAATTGAAAACCATAGTAGTTTGTGAGACATGTTTTGATGAATACCATGGCTTCTCAGGGATGAGAACTGTTATGGTGGGGAGTTTGTAATAACCCACAGGTTTTTGATTCCTTGTTTTTGGGTGAAATTTGTGTTTTTAATATGAATCATGGGTTTTTGCTTAAATTGGAATATAGATCAGAAATCTGGACATTAGATGTTCGTAAATGGTATTTTTTTATTTTGTTTTAATCCCCTATTGGAACCTCTGAGGTTCGGTTGTATGTTGGTGGAGGTTTAGGGTGAAAAATAACAGAAATTTTACCTAATGAATCATTTCGTGCTTTGATCCATCAGGTTTATTCCTTGAATAGGGTTGGTTCAGGGGTGAACCCCATATCTCGAACATTTCCAGCTGTGAACCTCAGTTCAAACCATAAAATTCCCAGCAGTAGGGATTCATGGTGTGAAACCACTGGTCACACCGTGAATCATTCAAAGTTGGATTTATTTTAATAGGTTAAATTCTGTCTCTTTCTGAGTGAAGTGTTTCACAATGATGTTACTGATGAAAGAATCAAAATTTTAAGGCCTATTTTTTGTGTTTAATGAAATGAAAACAAAGCTTTTCTTTACATTTTAAATTTTTATGAGAATGCTCAGTTCATTTTTTCTCAAAATGAGGGCATTGTCATCTAAAAAGTTAAGGAAATTATATTTTCTACTATGGAGTTGGATTAAACTTTCTACTATTTCGCATTGAAGTATTAGGGAAATCATGTAAAAAGGTGAAAATGTCATTTCAAAGAGCCACAACCAATTTTCATAGAATATAAACATAATATAATAATGAAAATAAGTTTTTTAAATACTCTAGCAATTATATAAGTTAAATTATATGGTTAGGCAGAGGGAACTTACCTCAACCTCAAGGCGCACTGCTTTTGATGATGAAAACTAGAATCTTCCTTTTTCCCACATGGATGCCTATGAAAATTCATATATATATATAAGGACACATATCCCCTATGTACATATTTTCATGGCCAAATATGAAAAAGGGGGTCCTTAGATATAGGTTTATACTTGAATATACCCCTTTAAACTTACAAATATATGCATTTTTCATATTTATATATAATCACACCTAGCCCCAATATATATATATATATATTCAAACAACCGTGAGTGAATATATATAAAGGGGGGACTTATATATGTTTATTATTACCTATTAAGACACATGTAAGCCTTCATCAACAATAACTCGAATCCATCTGAATGAAATCCAGAAAACACTATAAAATATAAAGAAACCAAAAATCACAAAAGACCTAATTAAAATTTGGCCCAATAATAAAAATGGAATAAATCTTACCCAAATATGATGTTGAACTCACTGTCACCGATGGTGGTGGATATAACAAGAATCATTATAAGAAACCGCCTGTAGGGAAATAGTGTGAAAAGAAATGAGATATAATTACTTCTTATATATATGTGATCAGTGATAATAAATGATACATGAATCCATTACCATTATAGATTCTATAATTCCTTTCAATTCATACCACAATACCATCATTTATTCAATCCCATTAGATTGATAATTTATGGTGGTAATGTCAACACAAATCAACCCCAAACACACACGTTGTTAATCATAATATCAATAATCATTATACATGTACATGCATAAACAATAGAAATAACACATCCATGAAGCATACCCTGTTCTTCCATATTATCATTCACATTCCATATTCTATTCTTAGAATTTATTTCCAATATATATCTCAATTACCATATGAAATCATATAATGAAAGTTTTACATGGCTTGTATATAATCAACAAATAGAATATAATTGAACTCATATTCATCTTCTATTTCTCATTACCTTTTATTTTACCTATTCTGTTCATTTACAAAACACTTCCAAAATTTGATTTCAAACCCCCCTACACCACTCCCCCCAGCTCCAAGACCCCCCACCTAGACCCCCACTTCCCCCAGCCTCCCTAGCACCTGCCCCCCCAGCCCCAGTCCTCATACACCAGCCCCTGCACCAATCCCCCCAGCCCACCGCACCACCCCCCTCATGCACCTTCCCCAACACTACTTAGCTCCTCCTCACAACCCTCATCACCCACCTATTTCCCCCCACCCCCCCAACACCAGTCCCCCTACACCAGCCCCTTGCACCACTCCCCCCAGCCCCCCAATACCCCTCTCTGACACCATCCCGTAACACCCCACCCCTAGCCCCTCCCCCCCACCTACACCCCCACTGTCCCCACCTCCCCCCACTACCCCATGCACACCCCACCCCCAGCCTCTGGGAATGCTTCCCAAGAGTCTTCATCATGGATAGTTTTTTAGAGATAAATCTTATTCTTAACCATTAGACATTTTTGGTATTTTTATGAGATATTTAAACCAATTTTAATGAACCATGATGGATAAAACCCACAATTGTGTAATGAAAATAACTTAAAATTAGTTCTAACATTTTTTCATTAGCACCTTTAATTCCCAACAAAAAGTGGAACTAATAATCAAGGTAATAATGTCATGACTTATATCCCAACCAAGAAAATCTTTTTCTCCATATATTAAATATTGAGATCTATTCATGCTAGATTCACCCTTGATTTTAAAAATATGTGAATCATTGGAAAATATTCTTTTCTTATCTTTTATTCATTCATTAAATATGATATATGGAACCTTATTTTAGAAAATATGTCACTTCTATAATTTTCTACTAGATATGTCTTTTTTAGGCTCTATAAATTACTTAGGCTATATGATCACACATCCCTTAAGCACATGATCTAACTAATTAATGTGTATGGTAAATTTTTCTAAATTTTTTTTCATGATATTTAGAGCCACTAATGTTAAATATTTTCACATAAATAGTTCATCTTTTTCAGGAAGTGAAATTAAGAATTTATTTGTTGTATGACCTGGAATTTTGTATCTTCCAAGTATCTCTTTGGTATTATTTATAATATCATTATTTTGAAGTCAGCGTTACTATTCTTATTCTAGGTTATCTTTAACTAAATGAATTCAATGATTCCTTTATTGAATTGATTCCATTTGTTACTTTATCTCACTTCCACCAGTCATGATGTTAATGGCCAATTTTCAATGGTCTATAATCTGGAATATTCTACCCTAATGTAGGTAGTTCATATCTATTTTTACATCCTCTTCAACCCTCTTCATTGAATTATTGGGATTATGTAATATAATATCCTTATTTTTTTTTCTCCCCAAGGTAGATTCATTTTCTTTTCTTACATACTTTAATTTTTATGGTGTTATTATTATGAAATTAGTATGTACTTTGTGTTGAGTTGGTATCTGAAAACAAGCATATTAACTGTGATCATTTTTTTCATATTTAACAAATATATTAAAAATATTGAAATCTGTTTCTTATAGATATATTAATCTTATTTTGTGAATTCTTCATTTTTTTCTACAGGTCTTATTACAAAATATGGTCTACTCCACTAGAATATAGACCTTATATATCCTAAATAGGTCGACATATTATCCCAATATTCACTATACTTCTTTCCAAATGCCTATTATCACTATTATTGACAAATAAATAACCTTATCATTCTATTATATATTATATATATATATATATTCTTTCTTTATATTTTTGGAAAACAACAATATGATCATGAGATTCATTTAAGGGTCCAAGTATTTTATTCATGCTCATAACCAAATTGGATGATATTAATTGATTCTCATTATTTAATCAGACCCATATTTGTACAAAATTTGTTTTCAAACCATGGGTAATAGATTAATATTCATGAGTACAAAAACATTATCATGATGGTCTGTCACATTCTTCAATGAGCTTACAGTTAAAAAATTAGTGGATTAATTAATGTAATTTTGACACAATTCTGAGTCTTTTTTGTTATAAATATTATCATCATTAGTTTTATTGGAAGCTACTATTTTTTCCTAAAAACATGTAATGATTTAACTTTGGTGACTTCTTGATTTATCAATTTCACCTCTTACACCAATAATTATATATATAGATAATATATATCATATTTAAGATATTTTAACATTTCTTCATAACCCTTTTGTAACTTCATAATCAGATCTCCATACACTTTATTATCTTTTATAAGAGAACTATATGGTTCTTTAATACTATTATCTTTAACATCCAATAATAAATCTTTGACATCCAAAGAGGTCCAATATATATTTTCTAGTGCAAAGTCCACTTATATAATAAAAACCTCCTAAAAAACTCCCCTTTTTCAATTCTTTTTCACTTATAAACAATTTTCAATTGAAAAGTGAAAGAAATGTCTCCTTATCTTAAATACAACATATGATGTTGATACATTTACTTACCTTTTTAGAGACTTTATATTTCATTGACTTAGAATCTAAATATAAATATGATTTCTAATATGGTATCCCCTTGATGTATTCACACATGTATATAATAACTTCAATAGGGTCCATTTTAAGAGAATCCATGATTTCATAGTTGATATCCTTGAATGATTCAATATAAATAACTTCATCACAACATGAACATAATTCATGAAAAGAATCATTCTCATAATATTTAATAGAAGGAAAATGACTTTGACTACCTTCAAATAGTTGTGTAATCGCCTTCTACTATGTCTTATTTATTTGAATTATATCCTCTTATTTATTCATGTTCCTCAAATTCATAGCTATGAAATTTAATTTAGATTAGATAAGAATGGATATTGAGTTTTTTATCCAAGGAAATTAAATAAAACTTCTTATTTATTAGTTCATATATTTCAAAAAAATCAGTAGGACTTGAAAAAATATAAATCCAACTAGAGGAATTTTTTTATCATACCAATTATAGATCCCACTAGATCAGTGAAGAAACATGATGGGGGGGTCCATTAATTGTTGTTGAACAACCATGTTTTGATGGAGTATTCAATATTATCATATTGATATCAAAAGAAATATCAATCAAAATCACATTTCTAATAGATTTTTTAATAGATTTATCATCCCCACACTTCCAGTGGATAAGTAAAAACTGTCACCCTTCAACAAGTTACCAAACGTAAGAACAAACTAAGGATACTTCCATGAAAGACCTATGGAGACATATGGAGTACTGTGGTAATCAACAATATACTTTGAAAACCCATGGTTCTGAGATTAAGGAGTTAAAAATCCAATATGATAAAATCCTTATTAGTTTAAATAAATTGATAAATCAAGGTTTGGGTAAATACTTATCTTAACCAATTCTTAACCCAAAGTATTATTTCTATAAGAAGTGGGAGGGAGGTATATGGTAGTGTGGACTAACCTCTAGAAGAAAAACCTAAGACTAAACACCCAATGGGAAATAAATAAGACCCTATGGGAAAACAATATCATATGCATCTATCACATCATGGTTTCAGAACATACATGTTCTATGTGACTCATCATAATCGTAATGGATGTTATTTATTTAGGAAAATTATGTTCTCTAAAAAAACTGACAAGTCAATATGAAATTTAGTAAATCCTCCAAACATTACTTCTTATTAACACCTACAACAATATTGTGATATTTCATATATCCATCACTATGAAACATATATGTAAATTAACCACATTAATAATAATCAATGAATACAATATATTTATGAAATTTTCTTATATAACTCACTATAGACCATTCATCCATCTTTAAATCATATCATCATATCTTCTGATTTCCATAATTTCCATATTTTAACTCTATAAGACAGTCAAACACAAGTAAAATTAGAAATGAAAATCAAAGAAATCATACCCTATGAAAGAAGTTAAAAACATAAACTGTATCAAAGATAAATGTGACAATTAATAAGATAAGAAATTGAGACAAATAAATCATACCCAATGAAAATTGAAGAGGCTATGGATCTAAAATCAAAGAAACCCTTCTCCATGGTAGAAATTAGAGGGCATGTGAGGAATTAGAACCATCCTGGTTCATATGTACGCAACTATGTAATGGAGAAAATTAGAGATAATTGAAACCCCAATAATATAAACAGAATAATTATTTGGGAAAATATAAAAGAAAACTTAACACACCCTACCATAGGCCACTCACAAGTTATGAGTCATGGACCACCCACCTGTGAGATGTGGAGTGGCGCATGGAATGTTTGAAGACTGAAAAAAACATGTGATTCAAGGAAGAGAGTGGCCCGAAGGCAAAGGCAGATATGGAGCTGCATTAGAAGAAGAGGATCATAGGGAAATTGGCTGGTTGTGTCATCACCAGATGATCTTCCCGAGGATGGGTGGTGTTATCAGAGGAGGAGGATCATCTGGAGGTTGGGTGGTTGCGTCATCGTCGGAGGATATATGGAGGTGGGTGGCAGCATCGGGTGAGGAGGTTCTCCAAATCGTGGGGAGGAGACATCCATGTCTAGGGTAGAATCACGAGGGTTGGGGGCATATCTCCATGGGTAACTTAAGAACTATGGGGATATCTTATGCTATACCCACGGTTTTTTTAAACCGTGGCTATATAAGTATGGATATACCCATAATTTCTAGTAGTGAGTGGAATGAGCATCATTCCATAAAAACATAAATAATTCATTAAGTAATATGAATGGAACCTTTGAATAATTTCCTATAATTAAATGATTAACTTCAATATATGTTATCTAAGATGTAAATAATATTGGATGGATATTTTGAAAAAACAATTTGAGATAAATATTCATTATTCATTGAAAAAGGGTCTTAAGAAGATAAATCATTTAAAAAACCAATTTCTAGAAAATAAACATGAAAAATTATATTGAAATATTTAAAACGTTTGGAAACATTTTTTTGAAAACATAAAATGATATCCTGAAAACGTTTTCCTTTAAAACTTATAAAATAATAATGGAAAAAAATTGAAAATATTTTTTCCTTGAAAACATATAAAAGAATAAAAACATTTTGAAAATTATTTTCTCTAAGAATTATTTGAAAACATATGAAATAATATTTTGGATAATTGAAATCCTTTTCTTTGAAAACAAACCTTTTGAAAATATATAAATTATGTTCTAAAATCATTTAAAACACTTTTTTTAAACATAAAGCATTTTTAAAACATTTTTCTTTAAAAACCACTTTAAAAAAATTCTAAAATTATAGGAATAAATTGAATTAAAAATAAAAATAAATTTTTATTCTTGTAAACTATGCTTAAAGGGAATGGTGGTCATGATGGTGTGTAAATCTGTACATGTTGAATATTACTTTTGTACTGTAAAATGTTTAACAAAGTGAATTGATTGGAAAATGACATGATGATTAATATTTAGAAATTTTTTTTAAGGTAAAACATGGGTAAAAATTTATTTTAATGGCCATAAGAGATTAGTAGAATAGGTTTTTTAAACCATTTTGAAAACATGGTTTTAAGAAAACATATATTCCTGGCTGAAGAGAGAGGTAAAGTTAAAATATCTTAAAAATACTTTCCTGATCATCTTATGTACAAAATAGTGAAAAAATGGAACTGTTACATGGATATAACATATATAAATATTGGTTAAGAAAGCTTGTGAGTGTTATTATATTATTAATTATAATATTTCATCAATTGGAACATAATCATAAACGATATTGATAAATGGTTATATTGTAGCTATAAACCATTACCAATTTAGTAACTTTGAATCATAAAAAAATGGAAAAGATAACATTAAAGGAATCCCAACACATAATGAATATAGTTATATTCATGATATAACATTCCAAAGATAGTACATACACCTCATGGATTAATATAGGTTCAAAACAAGGCACGTGTCTCAAAGAAGGCAATTTAAGATGAAAATACTTCTGATATGGTAACTTTTGAAACATAAACCAAATGATAGAAATATTATAAGATATATGTATAAATAAAAATAAATTTGAGTATAAGATTCATATAATACATTCATTGGAAGTATATATATTACACAAAATAAATGAGTGTTGTATAAGGCTTTTATCTCAGGGAAATAAAAAGTGAGATGAAATCCCCATATCTTGTGTCTTGATGCTTGTCGTACTTATTCAAAACTCTTTTTATAGAAAATATAAGTTTATTATAAATCTACAATAGAAAACAAAATATTATATCTAATACCGTATATGGTTTTATTAGGACTTTATATTACCTGATTATTAATAATTCTATGTTAAGTTTTCACTTCATTTAATATTCCTTTAGTTTTTTTCACGTGTCGTATTTTGTTGTATCCTTGGTCATTATGATTATATCATGATTTAATGAAATTTAACCATGATGTAAATATAAATTATATTCATTATATTTTTATTATAATAATCTTAATAATATGTTAGTATAAGATAGAATAAATCATACATGGAGATGGTAGACCGTACGTACGCATGAATACTATGTCGGTTTTATTGGCATATTGAAATAAAGAGATTAAATGAAATATAGGTATATATATTTTCATTTATATCATTATTTTCATATATATCATTATTATAGTATAATTATTATATCATATATTCATATAAGTTTAATAAACCCATCCTTAACATATTCCATGTTAAGTGTGAACACATCACATCACTTTGAGGGGGCGATAGTCGAAACTTTCTCAAACTAAAGTACCTTATTTATAAAAAACATAAAGTATAAGGATATTTGTTTTAGAAGAGTTAAATAAGCTTAAAGACATAATTAATATCATATATATTATATATAGAAATATTTTAAATAATAATTCCCACCATGATAGGTTGTAAAGGAATAATGAACAATCATCATTTTGTGAGGCGGTAGTTCACCGTACACATAAGCAGTGTCTTCATTACCCATTAGATGTAAGTGTAAGTAAGTGTAGGTTGAAACATTATATAAAAAATATAATTATATTTAGGATACAATTAGTTTTTTTAAAATCATGGAATAAGGATAGTGTAGGGGTGGAGAATGAAAATAAATTAAAGGAGCTTGAGGGAGGATATTACCTCTTCTTTGGGTAACTCCATTTGGTTTTCACCAAAGGGATTCATTGGATTGATTTATGAACAAAGGGATAAATAAATGAGTAATGGAGGGATTTTTTTAAGTTTATTGGGTAGATATTGGTCTAACCTAAGTGGTTTTAGAGGTGTGAGTATGTGGGGGAGGTGGTGGCCTTTTATAAGGAAGGGAAATGTCTCGCTTGGTGTTTTTGAAAACGAGTTAGGTGTATACATATTTTAACCTAAATGAAGTCATTAAAAACCAAAACCACACAGAAATAGAATTTTAATGGCCTAATAATGGACATAAAAGATATTTTGGACAATTCATAGTTCATTTGGGCCCTTAAGATTAATGTTTATTCCCTTGTTAAGATTAATGTTTTCTTAATGATTGTAATTAATTTTAATTACTTTCACTGATATTTTTTTGTAAAAAACAATGTTAAACTTATTATAAATTATAAATTATTCTAAATTAAAAAATTTAATCCATTTTAATAAATTTCAATCATATAAGTGGCAGAAAGTAATTTATATTTAATCCCCCAGACAGGATGACAGTTGGGTTTTTAATGTAAAAACATTGAAACTTTTGATATGTTTTTATATTCAATTTCAATTTTGAAATTGATTCCAATGAACTATATTAGATTATTTGATAAAAAATTAATCTAATTAAACATTAAAACCATTTAAAAATATAATGTAACAATATAAAAAAATTATATGAAAAAACAGTTTTTGAAATAAAAATAAGTATTTTTCACTATTCATCAAAATATTATAGGAAAATACCAAATATTCACCCTAACCTAATTATTATGTTACATTAATATCACTCACTAAATGAATATATAATATATATTACATTAATATCACTCACTAATTTTAATTAATTTTATTTATTAGGATAAAATAAATTTGTGAGCATAAAAATAGTTTTCTACAAAAATAATCCTGTTATATTTATATGGTTTTTCTATTCATTTCTAATTAATTTGTAACAAATGAATTTAACCAAGTATTTAATAAGTTATTTAATCATATAAATAACCATCAACATAATATCTATGTTATATCTTATTATATTAAATAATAATATTTTTAATAATATATTATAGTTTGGTAACACTCGGTCTTATGTGTTATGCAAGCCATCGAGGAAAGTCAATATTGTATGAAATATATGATAACCTCGGTGTTCCATGTAGATAATGTTAAAATTTATTTTTATGTAGTGAAAAATAACTTGGTGTTTCATATAATGCAAGTCAAACATAGTGCTTTAATATAAAAAATGTTTTTTAGTGTTGTGTGAAATAAAAAATATCAAAAATATAAAATTAATTCAATATATATATATATATATCACAAAATATCTGGGTGTTACATTATTAGAGATAAATTTAGGGTTTACATCTTCTCTATTGTTGACTCTTCTAGGCACAAAAAATAGTGATACTGTCAAATTTGATCTTTTGAGAGTTGTTTTGTGAGCTATATTCATGCAGGGAGATTGGGTGGTCACTTATGGAACTCATTATTTAAAAATCCTTAAGAAGAACTTCATATTTTTTTAATGACTAGTTGTCCTTGAAGTCTTGGTTTTCCCTCCCTTACCCTTAAAAGGGGTCTTTTCTAAAATCAAAAAAAAAAATCATCCTTCGGGCCATTCATTCAGTCTGAGAAGAACTTCCCTTCTCATGACTTGGATTTATCTTCAGCGGTCTATAATTTAAAGTGTTAGAATCATTATCTCATTAGTGATAGATTTTCCATCTACAAATAACACATAATATTGTGATATATATTTTCCCAGGGATGATTGAACTTGTGATAGAGACATTTGGTCAAGTACTTGGAGATATATGATTTTAATATAGTATATTCCCCCAAAAAAGTTGAATGTTGTCTTAGATTCCCAGAATAAAAAAATCAGAAGAACGTGGAACATAAAAACTACATGGGTAGTGAAATATTAGGATCTTATTGTTTTATTGGTAGGCATGTTTATCTGAGGATCAAAATACAGTGACATTCACTTCAACGATCATTAATTCCTTATTAGTTGAGAATGTAAAGGCTAATAAGGAATCAGATTCAGATTGTTAGGCGATATGAAAGTGGTTTATAGAAGGCTATCCTTTTCTAGGATATTCCATGGATTGGAATGGTGATATATGTATTCATTAAAGGGTATTGGTTCCCACATCCCTATTAAGGAGTTTATGATAGACTCCCAAAAATCGTGTGGGAGGTACATAATAGATCATCCAAGATGTATCATGACATTAAACATCAATTCTGGTGGTCCAGTTTGATTAAGAATGTTGTGGGGTTTATATATATTTTACTTACTTGTTAGAAGATGAGTGTGGAGCATCAATTACTTTTTTCTCACCATCCTCATCTAGTATCAGTATGAAAATTGGATGAAATGATGATAGACTTCATCACAGGATTACCTAGGACTCTGAGAAGTCATAATGTAGTGTGGATGTTGTTTGATCAACTAATGAAGGCTTCATACTTATTTCATATTCATAGTACTTAGTCTGTAGATGTGTAGAGTATATGTATTTTTTTGATAAATAATGAGATTTCAGGATGTGATTATGACTATCAGGTCATATTAGGACATGTATTTTACATCATAATTTTCATAAGGAATGAAGAAGGTGATAGGGTCATAGCTAAAACATACTATTGAATATCAGAAATAGATATATGAAAAATATTAGGGTAATGTCCTGAATTTGGAAGATATGATCAAAGTTAATGTTCTATATTTGGGTTGTTTTTCAGATGACAATATTGATTTGGTAGTATCTATATACAATATCATCTTACAATATTTGATTCAGATGGATACTATTAATACACTTTATGGTCAACCATTTCATTTACCACAACATTGGTTCAATTATGACATAATAGAAGTGACAGGGATAATACTACCACTAGTGAATTATAGGTGGGTGCAGTTGATTCAGAAATATTTGGTTAACACTCAGAGAAAGAAACATTCACATTCCAACCGAATGAAAAGATGCTTGGGATTCACTATGGGTGAACAAGTGTTTTGTGGGTGCCACTTTTTTCAAGGAATCAATGTTTGAGGAGGAATCAGAATCCAAGAACCTATTTTCTTTTTCCATACAAGCATTTGGAATTGAGTGGTATAGTGGCTTACTAGTTTGATCTCCATACATGACACTGAAGTATGAAATATGTGATTCAAATTCCATAGATATGAAAGTTTGATTCAGAACCTCAACATAATATTAATGGTAACAATTCTAAATTACAGTTAGATTCTTCATTCGATAAACCTATAGTGTGATTTTAAACTAATGGAAGAAGGTTCTACAAGGGAATAAGATTCCACATGTTTGGGTTTTCTGAAATCATGGACATATCTATGAGGATACATAGGAGCGAGACCCAGATGTCTTCGTGAAGTGGCCAAAGTTGTTCAAAGGAGACCCCCAAACACACTTATGGGTGGAATAATTTCATTTATAGGGGGATTTTGTAATTATCATAGAATATCATGGGGATTTATTAATAATTATTTTCTTAATAATTTGTGTATAACTTATTTTTGGATGTTTGAGGTGTTTGGGTAGTTCAAGATTGTGTTAGCGGGGGATTTGGATCAAATAGAAGCTTAAAGGTTGCTATAGTCTGGTATTGATAGTGTGAAATCATTCTTCACACCATGAAATGTTTGATATAGAACCCACGGGGTTCTTCCTTCAGTGGTTCACGGTTTGAATCATGTTTTCACATCATAAAATGGGCCACAAGTAGTATTTTAAAATGGTAAAAGTTATAACTTCAACCATAACATCTATTTTTCATCCCTTTCCCTTCATTAAACAATTATATGACCTTGAAATGGGTAGATGATTATCATTTGTGATCCCCCCACTCACATCATTTTCGTTTCAAGAGATGTCCATTGCATTGTATTATGTTTGGTAAGTCTAACATAGTTTGTTCCCTATGTGTCTCATTAAACCACTATTTCATGGTTATATTAATTAAAACAATTATTTGGGTAAATTTTGGCTTAATGTTTTTTACATAGTGTGTTTTTTTTATTTTGGGTACGGTTATTGGTGAGTTAGATTCACCACACTAAAGGTAAGAAGTCCTTCCCATGCTACGACACTTGTATAGAATTGTATGCCTTGATTTTTCATGTGGGTGAATTCATATCTTTTGAGACCTCCAATTTTAATGTTAAATAAATTGAGTGAGGTCTATTATTATTTGGTTGTTCCTATAGAAGAGGATTATAAGTCTTTTTCCCTAAAACTGGTGATTGAGGTCATTTCACTAAGGATAAGGGTAGGGTAATTCATTTGGGTCATTGGGATTTTAAAATGTATTTTGGGTTCCAAAAAGGATAGAATGACTTGTAAAAATTATATAAGGTTTTATGTGATGGATTACCTATTTTTTGATAAATTTTGAAACATATTATTGCATTCTGCATGATGTGACCTCCCTAAAGTAATTAGGGATAGGCCGGTGTTCTAGATCGACCTTCGTAGAGTATGTAGGGTTGGGTCATTATGATTCTTGTGGAAATCCTATTAAATTTATGGATAAATTGGTGTGATTGATGCAACCTCCCTAGATTATGTGTGGATGGGTTGATGTTCTTGATGTGACCTCCCTAGAGTACACGAGGATGAGTCAATGTGCTTGATGTGATGACCCATGAGCGTGTGGGGATGAGTCAGTGGTCTTGATGTGGCTTTGATAGGAGAAATATGGTGCGGGATATGGTTTGAATATAATATTGTGATCCCAACCGACATTACTACTATAATGAAGGTGAAGAATTTTTTATAGGGTTCAGGGAATCCTGGTTAGCACATGAAGACCCCTTGGGTTATGTATTTATTTATGTATTCATTTTATATCAATAAATAATCTTCTATATGATTGTTTCAATTATGTTGAGGAATAATTGGCGGCGTTCTAATGGGATTATACTCACACCCAATATGTGTATCCTATTGGAAATTTATAATTTATGTTTAGGGATATAGATAAGGGAAAAGGCCCTATATTATACCGTTGAGTAGGAAGAGTGGGATGTATTAAGGTGATGCTGAGAAAAATATATGATATTTTTTTTCATTCTGCTCCATTATATTTTTATATTTTTATTTATTTTATAAATTGATCCACCACATGTGGGGATCCATTTTGAATACATGTATAACTTTGGTATTCCATTCTGAAATCTCATGGGTTGATGTTATTATCATTGCTTCTACTATATGATCTTATGTTCTGTACCATTATTTTTATTGCTTCTTTCATTGAATTTATCAATTGGTTATCTTATACTAATAGAATAGTCCCCCTATGATTCCATTTAGGTCCTCACTTATTATCAATAAACTCTTTTATATAAAAAGGAACACTTTATTCCACATACCACTCTAGCCCAGACCTAGTGACCTGAGTTGAGGTGTTACAACATCCAAATCTTCTTAATAAATGACATGGGATTCACGAAATGATATTGTAGAAGATATGAAAAATGAAATACATCTGAAATACAATCATGTTATAGAAGAAGTGGTTATTAATATTCCACATCCCAGATATGAACAAATACACCAAAATGACTGATAAACTGAGGTTAACTCTTAGTCCTTCTACTTATCCTCCACCCTCCACAATGTGGACAAACTTTACAGAAAACGTGTTCATCACCCTCAAACTCTAGAGGCCCCCTAATTTTATAAACAAGAGGATTCTAATGGTATAACAGAAACTTCATCCACTCTTGAATTATTTATACATTCTCACTCATTTTTGGACCACATCTAGTCTAAGGAGTACTGACAATTTCATCACAATCCAACACAAGAGAGATCTATGTTGGGAGGTCAAGGTATAAAACCTTGATAAATCTAAAAAAATGATCCATAGTCCACAAATACTTCACATGGTGAATGTTTTTTGTAGTATAATGTAGATGAAAAAACCCCTAAAAGGCTCCCTATGTTAACTATATGTACCAGAAGCAAGAAATCAAAAAACCTATCACCACAAAAAAGTAAACCTCAGGCACACATAGAAAAAACTCACATATAATCAATGGAAATAGAAATATAATATATGAAATTACATAAATAATGAATGAACACAATGGATTAATGTGATTCAGACATATCGTATTACATGAATGGGTGACTAATTACAGCTTTTACAATATTACCAAAATTAAAAGGATTACATATAACTGAAAGTCCTTCAGTTTGATTTCATTACAAGAAATTAAAAATCCAAAATCCACTAAAAAAATTCATGTCACTAATCTATTGCGGAATTATCTTGTACACTATTTAGGTTTAGGAATAATTGTGTAGAAGGACCCTGATCCATTTTATATGACTAATTCTCTTGTTGTAAATGTTTCATGAGTTATATCTTTCCTGGTAAAGAATCCATTTGGAATGTGACTGATGATCATTAGTATCACCTTAACTTCATTCTCTAACTATGGTGAACCATTCAAGATACTTCATTCTAGAGACTTCTCATATTTGTTAATCTATCTAAACCTCCTTGATTATATTATAAGTTCATAACATAATATTTTCAAACATAACCCTATAGAAATTTGGTAATCTATTTCAACAAACATCACAAAACATCATAAAGTGAACATATTCATAATAAATCAATTCATGTAACCTGAATCTAGTGACCTAAACAAACTGAATGTTGTAGAAATATCCCACTTCATGAATTTCCATATGAAACTTTAGGGAGCCACTAACACGTGAAAAAAAACTTCATTTCTCTTATTTTTTACATCATGAAATTTTCTCCATCCTTCTACAAGTCAGCCAATCCGCACTGAGAAAGGATTCTACCTCATATATTCATAAACTTATGTTTTACTGAACATGTCTACCAAATTTTTACTACCAAATATATGATGAGTAAGTAAAAATTTCTCCTAGAACTATTATATGATTAAGTTGTAGATAAGTTCAATTTTATTCTTTTCATTGCATGAAATAATAAATTTTGAGCCAATTAAATCAAACTTTGATTGTCATGGATCATTATTTTTCATTCCCAACTTCTTCTAAGTTCCTTTAGTAATTGATTCAGATAGTCCTAGGTCCATTGAATAACTGAGAGGTGGAGTAGGTAATTCGATGATATATTTTATTTTTTGATCTATTCCTATTTTGATCCAACCACTTGAACCTGTTAAAGTTCATGATCCCCCCAATTATTTCTAAAACCCTAACCTATATGTGAAATAATAATGAAAGAGAGTAGAACCTAGAATATAAAATGCTTGTAAAAAAGGAATAATCCTTTCCACATTGGATATTCCATTCAATATATATTTACAAGTAATATTACAACACATAGAATAATTCTCTCTTTACACATCCACCACATCCCCCAGTTGGCTGTATTCCCCAACCCGACTAGTTATCCACCAAATCACTCCTCATATTCAATGGTGTTGATCCATAGCTAAAAGGATCTATATATTCTCGTTGGTTTCTTATGCACCACTTATAAGTACGATCATCATCCATGAGACTATGGGATTAGTTTTTCATAAGTAATCCCTCAAAAACTTCAATATTAGTGGTGTTCTTGAGACTCGTCCAATATCAAGAGTAATCTATATTTTCCTCGGCTTTATGATCACTCAGGTGCATTGCATAACATCATCATCTTCAATACTATCCAACATCATCTCATTCTCTCACCATGATACATATGTGCATGAGGTTCTCATATCCCCCATAAATAATGTATTAAAGTTTTCTCAATCTTATTTCTCACCTCATGTTCTTTTCTTACCTAAATATTTATACATAGAAATATTTACCATACCTAGTTTCCATTCATATTTTGAAACACCTTGATCATCAATAGTATGTGTGATCTTCTTCAAGATTTCATTTTAATTATCAGTTAATGATTCTATTTGAATCTTCATATTACCTAGGTACGTACTTCTTTGAAATACCCCATAAAATATACTACTTTAAAATCATTAAAAGTATCCACATGCATGGTCTCATGTGTCCATTCTAGGTGGGCCATCATGTATGTGGGTTCATATCATTGTTGGCACCAAAAATGTTGGAAGAAAAAGAACAGAAGAGGCACCGCGAAAGGCCTCACAAAGCCACTGCGTGGAGTCCCCCAAGAATCGCGAAGCAAGGGAGGCAGACCCCTCTACGAACCGCTTTGACATTTGGGAGCCCACCTTGAAGTAAGTAGGCGGACCCCTCCACGAACTCCTTTGACATTTGTGAGCCCACCGTGAAGTAAGGAGAAAGACCCCTCCGCGAATGCCTTTGACATTCGCGAACCCACCGCGAATCAAGGAGGCAGACCCCTCCATGAACGCATTTGATATTCGTGACTCGCCGCGAAGCAACCAAAGACTACTTCATGTCGCGTAAGCTCTGCTTCACTGCACCTCCTGCCTATAAATACCAGACTTCCCCAAGCCCAACGGACAGACAATCTGACCTTTCAACATCCTAGCTCCCAAATCACGAAGCACCCTTTTCTTTGCGAATCATGAGCTACGCGAGGTACTTTTTCCCCGTGAAGTGCCTCCCCATTGTCTCGTTTTGATCCCCTCTTCCGAGAGTGATACCTTTTGTGAAGCTTATGGTCTTTCACGAAAGAAGGGGATCCCCAAGGGGACCCGGCTCGTCCCGGAGCATTTATGCTTCGCAAAACACCATTCATGTACATGTGATTAACATGCCAAGGCAAGGTCCCTGTACTTCACGAAGCACATTGCTTCACGACACTTTGCTTCACGAGGCACCTGTGCTCTGTGAGGCGGTGCTCCACGAATGCCTTTCCACTTCGTGAAGCACCTCCCATTTGCACCTCCGCCTCACGCTAAGGCTAAGGCACCCCACTTCGTGAATCACACCCCTTCACAAGTTCCCTCCACCACGCAGCGCAACTGAGCTCCACACGGACCCTACCTATGGACCCATATGCTTGGAAAATCCTTTTCCCGTGTGACCCTCCTGGTTTGCACGATGTGATTTCAAAGTCCCCTGGACGATACCACCCGTTGTGTTGGTTTGCCTAATGCTTCTTTGATCTTGAACTACCTGGACATTGATCCATGTCAAGGCATGGTACATGGGTGGCTTCCCGAATTCTGTGGAGTGGAATGGGGTGGCATGATTTCACTGGGATGTGGTGGCCCGTGTACGAATCAGGATGGACGATGGTTTTGGTCTTGATCCTCGAAGAAACTTCTTACGTATCCCCGTAGCAAGGAATCAAAGTCCGTGTAGTTCAGGTAAAAGGGGGGGGGGGGGTGGTGGGGTTGGAACGCTGGCACGGAGGTAGTCGGGGCCAATGGTTGTTGGTCTTGAACATCATGGAGGCGTCTTATGTACCATCCCTTGACATAGATCAAAGTCCACGTAGTTCGGGTGTACAGTTTAACGTCACGCGGGATGGGGATGGTGCCAGTGAACCGACGTGAATGAGGACCTAGGTCCAGGTGGATGACGAGCTTGAACCTCATGGAGGCTTCCTACATACCATGCCTTGACATGGATCTAAGTCCCCGTAGTTCGGGTGGGGGCGTTTCAGCGAACCGACAAGAAGATGGACTGGGGGTCTTATGGGTGTTGGGATTGAACCCCATGAGGCTTCCTACGTACCATGCCTTGACATGGATCAAAGTCCCCATAGTTCGGGTGTATCACAATGGATTACCACTAGATTGGAATGCAGTTTAACGTCATGAAGGACAGGGGTGTACAGTTTAATGTCATGTGGGATGGGGGTGTTGTCATTGTCGATGCTTACTCTAAGCCCACGTGAGTAATGCTCAGTGTGAGAAACAAGAGGCGGCAGAGACCTGATGATCACGTCATGAAAGGTGCATCCGTGGGATGTGGAGTGGAGTGGGGCTCATGCTCTGAGGTGGCCCATGGTGTTGGGACTTACTCCAAGGTGGAGACCTGTGGGTGACAAAGCGCAACGGGAGAGGGACATGGGACCGAAGAAAGGAGGATCCTTGTTACCTATCAAGCCCTCCGCTAGCCTTGGCACCGAGGAAGTGAGGAGGAGCAGGGGTGATGCCTCCTACAAGAAAATCTAGGGGCTTACACCAAGATGGATGCCTTTCCCTTGCTGACAAACACCTCTCCCAGATGGAGGATATCATCCCCTGTGAAGACCAGGGGGCATGGGGAATGTCCGAGGTGAGGGCACTGTTTCAGTGCGGATGTGCGTCGGGTTTCTGTTTCGACGCTGTTCCGCCAGGACGCGTTCGCGCGTGCGCCCGTCGACCCGAGGGGATGGGAGCGCGGCTTGTGGCCCCGCAGTCCCGCTTTCCAAAGGCGGGCGGCATCTGTCCCTTATTCAGGGACGTCTGCTCCTTGATCGAAACTGGGATGATGGGATGTCGGCTCCTCCTTCCGTGGACGTCTCCTCGGAACTCGTCGCCTAATCCGGGTCTCCCTCATAGATTTAAGAATGTTCGTGAATCTCGTTCCCAGCTCCATATCTTCATGGACACTGGTTAATTACGCTGCTTCCGCCCAGACGCTCCAAGGAGTCTGGTCGGGGCAGCAACCTGCGGTGAGGAGACCGGGTAGCTCCGGGTGTTGGGGGCGTGTCTTAACACTGTGACTCTGCATCTCTGCCTTCCGTCCCTAATAGGGCTTCTCGAAGGCGTGATGGCCTGAGTCATCCCGCGCTGGGTACGGGGAACTGCATTACCTGAGGTTTTCCTCAGCTTCTCATGTTTAACACGGGGTATGCCGCGAGTTTAACGTCCAGCGGGGACGGCATCGGACTGATCAACACGAGGAGTGGATCAGATGACAGAACCCCTTGCGGGGAACCTCCGACGCTGGGGCCAGCACATGGGCGGCTTCCCGAGTGAAGTGGAGTGGAATGAAATGGCATGACCCCACCGGGATGTGGCGGCCCAGGTAAGGATCAGGATGGACGATGTAGTGAAGAGCTTGGACCCCGTAGAGGCTTCCTACGTACCGCGCGTTAGCACGGATCAAAGTCAACGTAGTTCGGATATGCAGTTTAACGTCATGCTGGATGATGGAAATCCGACTCTCAAGGAGGTCGAGGCTGCCGGGCGGAGGATTGAACCGAACCACCTCGCACTGAGGGGGATGGAACGGCCAGGTGGATCACAGTTTCACGTCATGCTAGATGCTGGTGTTTGGGGCTTACACTCTAAGGAGTCCCGTATGCGGCAAAGCTCAGTTGGAGAGGGACTTGGGCCGAAGGTGAGAGACCTCCATCCCTGTCGCGCCCTCTACTGGCTTCGACAGTGGGGAAGCACAATGGAGATACACATGTGCAGTCCCCCACAAGAGTGGATTCATAGGTGAATCGACGCGAATGTGAACCCTGGAGGGGTCCACTGATTGACGAACTGACGTGAATACGACCGGGACGACCAGGTGGTGGGCTTGAACCTCAGGGAGGCTTCCTACGTACCCTGTTTAGGAGACAGGGATCAAAGTCCACGTAGTTCATTCTGTTAGGACTTACGCACTAAGGCAACCTGAGTGCGGCAAAGCTCAGTTGAAGAGGGACTTGGGCCAAAGGTGAGAGACCTCGATCCCTGTCACGCCCTCTACTGGCTTCGGCAGTGGGGAAGCACAATGGAGATACACACGTACAGTCCCCCACAAGAAACTAGGGGTTTGTAATACCCTGCCCCCGTGGGCGAAGGCCACTCCAATAAATCATCCCTAAAGAGGGGCAATCCCGAAATCCCTGCAGAGACGAGCGGGTGGGGGCCACATCCAAGCCGGGGGGACCCTGCGTGCAAGGCACGGGATCGGGTGATGCGGACGGTTTAACGTCTTGCCGGACGAAGTACAGTTTAACGTCGTGTGTTGAGGACGAAGCGGACGGTTTAACGTCTTGCCAGATGAAGTACAGTTTAACGTCGTGTGTTGAGGACGATATGCTAGGCATTTTAACGTCATGCAGCTTGGACGATATGCTAGGAAGTTTAACATCGTGCAGCTTGGACGTGTAGTTGCCGCCGATGGGTCTGTGTCACTTCGCGCGATCCTGGAGGGCCGCACGGAAAGACAACGCACGGTGCAGGCACCCGGGATGAAGATCATCGGGCGCCACGCAGGTGGGTACCCTCAGGGGGTCAAAGGGGGCGACCCGGGCGGTTTGCGCGCAAAAGAGGAGCCTGGCGCGCAATACCGCGGGTCGGCGCGCAATTGGGCGGGCTGGCGCGCAATTGGGCCAGCGCTTTGCGCGCGGAAGGTGGAGATTGCGCGCACCGGGCTTCGGATAGCGCGCGGGGGCAACGGCCCATTCTTTAACGAATGGCCACTTTATAGGGGGGGTGCGTGCAATCGGGCAGTATTGCGCGCACCCGGGGGGGGCAATTGCGCGCAAGAGGCTTCTTTTGCGCGCGAAAGCCTTCGGGTGAGGAATTGGTCAAAGGAAAGAATCCAAAGGGGTTGCGCGCGAAGGCGAACCCCGAGGCTTGCTTGCACGAAATAAAAGAGGATACCTGAAGATCGGCATTGCGCGCGGAGGGGGCGGGATTGCGCGCACGAGCGACTCTTCGAATTCTGGCAACCTCCAAAACGTTGGGGGTCGCCTTGTATTTATAGGCAACACAAGGCAACCCCGGGCGCGCACTTCGGTTCGCGGGCGCGCAATTCGGTGCGGGCGCGAAATAGGGGCTCGGCGCGCAATACGGTCGCGCAGGGACGTCGGGCGCAGAAAATTACGTGCCGACTTGCCCCATTGCACGAATCCCGGAAGGATTGCGCGCACCTAGCCAATATTGCGCGCGGACCTCCGATATTTCACGCACGGCCTTCGGGCCTTCCGAAACGTGCTTCTGACTCCCAATATGACCTTGCTTTCCGCATCCGGAGCTTCATTTGGGAACAACGGACTTTTCCGACATCTACAAAAGCCCCCCCTCGGAATCTGATCGGCGAGAGGTCGCAACGATCGGGTTCCGAGGGAGACGCCGGCATGCCGAAGTCCCGGGTGGCGTGGGACTGTGGTGCGAAAAAAGGGCGTCGGGCGCGAAATTCGCTGTCATGGTCGCACAAAGCACTTTCCGCGCAGCGCGGACACACGACCTCGCCTATAAATAGGGACCCTGGGTCCCCCGTACCGTACACAGGCTTTCCACGCGACAAGCTTCTAAGCTCTCGTGCAAGAAATTTCCATTGCCGGCGCGAAATTCACCCGTTCGGCGCGCAAACCCATCCGTATTTCGGCCTGTTTTTGCGCGAACACCTGGGGTTTTACACGACAGACTTCCCAATTGTGCGCCGTCCACTAGGATTGCGCGACAACTCCAAAAATTCTCTACCAGCCTCTTCCGATTCCGCACGCCTCATCCCTTAACCCACACGACTCCCGGAGCTTCTGAGATGGCCGCGAATCAAGTGAATGAGGGGGATGCCGCCATTCGCAGAGCTGAGATGGCGGTGAACGAGGAGGTCTACGGAGCCAAGGAGATTGTTTCCAACAATCAATCCTTGTTCGATTTGCTGACACCGGCCCAGAAGACGTATCCGCTGTCGGACAACCTGCCACTCTGGAACTACGGCATCCTGGATGAGGTTCTGGTGCCGGGGTTTGAGGTTGATGCGCCACGGACCTGGGTGACTCGGGAGGACGAGCTTCTCCGATACAACATCACCAACAACGGGCATCCTGCCAGGGAGACCAGGCACTTAGACGTCTATGTCCTGAACCCGAGGACGCGAACCATTACCGGGAGTGAGCCTACTGCGGAGAACTCTCCAGCCCTCTACTCGAGCACGTATCGCCAGAGTGTCACTGACGACACCAGGGGCTGGCTGAAGGACTGGGACTTACGGTCTGGGGGAAATTTCACCAGTGAGTGGGCCTGGGCGTTCTGGGTACGCCACACCTACGATCAATTCGCGGAGGAACTGCGGTACATCGGCCTGTTTGAGGCGGTGTGGACGTCACAGTTCCACTTCTACCAGCAGCCCGAGCTCAGGCCGGAGCTGTTCACCCGCTGGTCCTCGGATACCAACACCTTCCATCTTCACCATGGGGAGGTCAGCATCGGTCTCTGGGACATCCACTGCATCGGAGGTATCCCGCTGGAGGGTTACCAATACGACGAGTTCCTGCCTCCGAGGAACACCTGGGGCGACAGGTCACGGACTCCCATCTTGACATGGCATCTACTGGACCTGGCTACACAGCGGCTCAAGGTCAAGGACTTCCACAAGGACATAGCCTACAAGGAGTGGTTCGGCCAGTTCTTGGAGCATGACCCAGCGGTCAAGATGCCAGGCAGGGGGAAGCGGTGCCCGACCGCGGCTCAGAGGAGCCGGAACGGGTCGTACTGGCGGGTCCTGGAGACGGGAGACTACCGCTCATGGGGGTACCGCGTCATCGAGGCCCGGGACCCAAATGTCCGGTACGCGGTGTTCCTGGCCTCCTTTCTGAGTGGGTGGCTCCTGCCAGTGCGGGACGCGAGGATGGGCGTCCGCCCGGCGACACTGGTGATGGCGGGCGCCATGGCCACCAACAAAAGATACAACCTCGGGGTCCCAGTGCTGGCTAAGCTGTACGCCATCCTGGGACGCATCTCGCGAGGGGGGTCGCCACGATGGATTTATGGGCCCTTTCAATTCTTCCACGGCTGGGTGGCTGCTCACCTCGGTGGGTACATGTTTCCAAACGCCGTCATTCCTCCAGGCAACGGCCTGCGACCCTCCCTGCTGAACATCGCGGGGGTCGCTCCGATGACCCTAAATGAGGAGGGCGTGAGGATTCGGATTGGCAATCACGCCAATTTCAACTTCAGCCCGTTCCCCACTCTCGTTGGCCAGATGATCGACAATGGACAGGGTCCTCTGGAGCAGCACGAATACTTCCTGAGCATGCGGGGCGGGGTGCTCGTGGCTCGGATCGACGGGAAGGTGATCTGCGAGCCCTACGTGCCAACCCGGTTCGCCAGGCAGTTCGGGTGCCTTCAACGGATGCCGAAGAGGGTATTCGCTGCTGTCCGGGAGGAGACGAACCCTTGCGTCCTTCTCCAGATGTGGCTAATGTTCGCCGCTTTCGGCTCTGGCGATGTCATCACTCTCCCTCCTACCGGGGTCGACGCAGGCTTGGCAACCGAGTACGCCGAACACTAGGCCATTGCGTACCCCGAGGGGCTTCTACGGAGGTTAGTTCGGCGGCTCGAGGTCACCCGTGCGGAGACCGGGCGTCAAGGAAGGAGGCGAGGCGCCGTTACGCGGGGGAGAATAGAGGCGCGCCAAGCAGCGGAGCCAGCGCGGGCAGGGACTTCGGCGGAGGGCACATCGTAGACTGCCGCCACGGCTTCAGCGCCCAGAGAGGGGGCACATGCGGTGGTCGGGGAGCGGCCCGGGAAGCAGATAAGGCGTCTGCTCGAACCCTCCCACGATGCAGTCTTCCCAGCGCTGTGGTCGGCCTGGATGACCCTACGGCAGTCGCTGGGGACCGAAACCATCTGGCAGAAGATAACCATAGAAGGAATCCATCTGCCAGAGGTCGGGCGCCTTCAGGTCGCCGACAGGGTGAACTTCCACCGGCGGTATGCGTATCTGACAGCCATGGACGAGTACGCGCGCCAACGTGGTCAGCGTGCAGAGCCGTCCCTTCTGGTGAAGGTGATGCTCGGTCTAGATCCTACTCTAGAACAGATGCCTCCGGAGGAAGATGATAGTAACGACGACTCCGAGGAAGAGGAGGAGACGGGGGAGGATGAAGGATCTGAGGGAAGGTCCCACCCGGGGAGCCCGCGGGAGAGCGGTGAGGTGGCCAGCTATGGCAATATTGATATCACTGAGCTTCTCGAGGTCCGCTTCTATCCCTACTCAACCTGCTTCATCCATTCTCTTATGCAGCTTCTAACCCATTTCTTCACCTTCCTCAGGAGTGCATGGATGTTGGTCAGGCATCCTCAGTAGGAGTAGGAGAGGCGCTAGCAGGACAGGGCGGGGGCCAGACACCCATCATTGAATTGACAAGCGCTGAAGGGTCCCCTACTGCAATTGATCCTGCGGCGGCCAGGACAGCGGAAGATGACACTCTGGATTCCCGTAAGTCTCCCTACTTTATTGTTGGTGCTTGCCGTTGACGATCCGTGACTAACCACGGCATGCCCTGCGCAGTGTTCTCAATACTGGAGGCTCGTCGGGCTGCCGAACCCGGGCCATCCATGAGTGGACCAGTGGCAGACATGCCGCCTGCTCCGGAACAGACTTCTCACACCGAGCCGGCCCCACCAACTGCTGATCAGGGGGCAGCAGATGCCAGCGGTGCTGCCATCGGAGAGAGGTCAGGGGATGACGAGGGTGTCAATGTCGCTGGGACGAGAGAAGAAGGTCGCCCAGATGTTGGGGAACCTATCCCCTGTGAGGGCATCCCAGGGGCGGACCCTGCAGCAGACCTGCTGGCTGCCTTCCCTGCCTACCAGCCTGCCGACCCTGAGGAGATGGACGACTCGGACACGGAGGCGGTCGAGGAGAGCCGGATAACGCGCCGCAGGGGGTGGAAGTGCATCCAGCGCTTCCTCAAGCGACCCCCATCAGAGTGGCTGGGGCGCATGGGATCGCTTCAAACCTGGTTGCGCTTCCTGTGTGCCGGGGGAGCTGATGCTCAACACCTCCATCTGACGGTCCGTGATTTCATGGCCGAAAAGATGCGAGAGAGCCTCCGGCGTGCCGACGTCGCACAATGTCGGGACATGTCGGAGAACACGCGGGCGCTCCTCGTGGCGGAGCAGGAAGTCCGGCACCTCGAAGGGCAGGCGGAAGAGAAGGAGGCCTTCGTCGCGGCGTGCACTGAGCTTGTGGAGCAATTGACGGCCCGGCTGGATGGCGCCCAGGTACAGCTGACTAAGGCGGGCCACCAGATGGTCACACTTCAAGTCGAGCGGGAGCGTGCACAGGCCAGGATCGGTGAGCTGCGTGCTGTGACTGCCGACGAAGAAAGGGAATGCAGAGAGCGAGAAGCAGCTCTGGAGGCCGCCAGCCAAAGGGTAGCGGCATTGGAAAGACTCATTCAGCACGCTAATCCCTAGGGGATTTGTTTTTGTCATTTTGCTTCCACTACTCAATGCTTCGATCCATTTGTATGAACCAACATATTTATCTGCATCTTTTGGATTAACTTGCTCAACCACAATTCATTGTCTTGCGGGAGCGTTAACCAAGCTTCAGGCATCCACAATTGGGCCTGGATTTCTAAAGAAAAGAGGGAGGTCATTCCTAGGAAAGGAGACCTCAGACCTAATCAATGTACCATCCCCCCAACTTGTTCCAACACACGAGCGGGACAACTCTAGGGGCGTTGAGTTTTTATCTGAACATAGGGAAATGAGAAAGGGTGAATCGCGTGTCCCGAATTCAGAAATCCACGACGGTCAGCCTTCCAGGAAATGCCCAAGACGGCAAGTGGAAAATGGATCAATCGACCATACTACTGCGATAGACGGACCGAAGGTCATCATTCATATTGCAGGAGGCGGATCACATGTCATCATCAATACCGCTTTGGGGGTTCCTTCAAACACAAGGGTGGAAATCCGGATCAAAAGGGCATGCGAAGCGTGGGGCGAAGTGATGATTTGTTCGGACAGAATCTAACACTCCCAAAATTGCGCCACCGTGGGGAAAGCGTATTAGGCGGATGCACTAATATGGCCGTGAATCACCCCAATTCTCAGACAGAACCTCTTTGACGAGGAAACTGTCGCTTCCCATCATTGCAATGGGGCATCCCGAGCTGAATCGGGGAGAATATCACAACCGCACCACTCTACCAGAAGCCAGGCCAGACGGCCGGCGACGTGGAGGGGCATGACTTAGCGATCCCTAAGGCTGGACCCGAGTCGAGATGCCCGGGCGTTCCTACGTACTCCATCAGGCTGGAGATCAAGCCACACGTAGTTCTGAGAGTGCAGTTTTAACGTCATGCAGGACGTAGAACCCCGTTTAGGGAGATCTTAGTTTAAAGTCGTAGAGCTCGGACCATAGGGGCAGATCTTAGTTTAAGGTCTTAGAGCTCGGACCATAAGAACCTCAAAGTACGCCACATCGTGGTCCTATCCCCTGGATATGCGAAGATGCACCGAGGGATAGTGTCAAGAGTGCCGAGATTTTTCCTGGTCAGAATGGGGGGTGGAAAACGTAATGTGAATCATGCGGTCGTTCACTCAAGGACTGGGGCACAGGCGTAACGACATGGGAGTACTGCCGACCGTGGCGGAAAAGCAGCATCAATATCGCACTGACCGTTGATGGAACGAGGCAGAAAACGAGAATCAACCGCTCAAGCACAGGATTCATATCGATTTGTTGCCCGAGGCCCTTGGGGGAACCAGCCCGAATCGGTGGGAGAGCACTGAGGCATTGTATCCAGACCGCTCACGGGGGTTCCACCCAGGGCGTAGGCGATGGGTCCGAATGAAGGGGAGCACGAAGCCTGAAAAGTGGAAGGAACCTGACCAAGCTGAACCTGACCCTCCTGGCAATAAACCAGAGTACTCTTGACACCGGTGGACCACTGCAAGGGGTCGAGGGACGCGCCTTGAGGGTGACCCGACGGCGGCGGATTCCCCAGAGAAGGGGGAATCTCTAAGAGGTGGGGGGCTGGACCCGAAGTTTCAAACATCCGGGTGTTCCTACGTATCCCATAAGGATGGGAATCAAGCCACACATAGTTCTTGAAGCGCGGCGCAACACAATCGGGCACCAGCTCGGGAAGGGGTGCGGGTCTGGCCCTCGCACCCAGAAGAAGCGGTATTTGATATTTCTTGTTTGTCCTTAAAGGTGGGTGGTTTTTCTTTGTGCAACGACATGCCTGTGATTAATAAATCCCTGGCGTCGCCACAATAATCAAGCCATGAAAGGCATTGATAAATGATGTGGTTATTAACCAGTGCCCAACGTGAGTGTCCCCCGAGGAGAACATCACGATGCAGTGCCGTTTCTCGTCGGGCGGCCAAGACGATCACAGTTTACGGTCGTGTGGTAAGACCAGGCAACACAATTTAAGGTCGTGCGGCTCGGACCATGGAGGAATCTGCTTATTGCGATACGGCGGACCAAGCGGAGGTGGGGACACATCCCAGCCCTGCAGTCACGCACAATTCTAGGAGAAGGATCCTGGGATAGGGGCATGCATATGTCTATCAACCGAGGGGCAGAGATGCTAGCCTCCAGCTATGCTGGGCCCAGAACGCGATTGTTCGGGCGACTCCTTCCTCCTCATGGGGACGAGGGTCTAGCTACACATGGCCCTTAGGGATGACATTAGCACATATCCTTGTGCTCAGATCGTGGGAGCCTCGAAAGACACCATTACCCTGGTTGGCCTGCCTAACGTGTAGAGGTGTACTGAAGGTCAGTATGAAGAGAGAGTGTGTCGAGATTCCACTACAACTCACAGAGGTGGAGTGTGATGAGGACTGCGCAACCAATGTTCAGAGCCTGAAAGAGCCGACATGGCGATCAAGGATGTTGCTGACCATATTCGCAACACAACATCCGATCGCGTCAGCCTAGGATGAGGCAAGCAAACGAGCATCAACCGCTCAAGCGTAGGATTCATATCGATTTGCGGCCCAGGACCCGCCGGTAAATCGACCCGGAGCGGTAGGAGAGCACTGATGCATCGTATCCAAACCGCTAACGAGGATCCCTTTGAGTGAAGGCTCGAACAAGAGGAAGCGCGAGGCCTGAAAAGTAACGCAGGACTTGTTAGGATTGAATCCGACACTACAGTTCATAGACCGGAGTACCCAAAACATGTTATCAGATCACCGGAAAGGGTCGGAGGACTCACCTTGAGAGAAACCAAAAGACGAGGCTGGACCTAAAACACAAACGTCCAGGCGTTCCTTCGTATCCCATAAGGATGGGAATCAAGCCGTACGTAGTTCTTGAGAGGCAGTTTAACGTCATGCAGGACGATGAGGGGTGTGAGGTAGTCCCACACACGGGGGAGGCATACGGTGCGGCCAGTAGACCGACGTGAATGAGGACATAATCCCCCACTCACGCCATACGCCTCGCACAAAAAGGTGGGGAACTTGGTCCAGAGGCCCAACACGGGATAGAGATTCCCGGGAAATGGGGCTGGGCCTGAAACATGAATGTTCAGGCGGTCCTACGTATCCCATAAGGATGGGAATCAAGACGCACGTAGTTCTTGAAGTGCAGTTTAACGTCATGCCGGACGAAAAAAGAAAGGGGGGAGCGGAAGGCATCCCCAAACGTGGGGGGCGTACAGCGTGGCGAGCAAACCGATGTGAATGAGGGCATAGCCCCGCGTTCACACCATACGCCGCATACCCAGAGGCACTTGGGACAAGGGCCCGAGATGGGATGGAAATTCCCGAAGGATGGGGCTGGGCCAGAAACATGAATGTTCAGGCGGTCCTACGTATCCCATAAGGATGGGAATCAAGCCGCACGTAGTTCTTGAGGTGCAGTTTAGCGTCATGCAGGACGAATGCTGAACAGTTTAACGTCTTGTAGCTCGGACGTGGTGCAGTTTAGCGTCATGCGGGACGAAGTGCAGTTTAACGTCATGCGGGACGATGGACTCTTAGGAAAAGTACTGCTTGAGGAACCTAGCGTTGGTGGGAGGAGTGAAACGCTCACCATCCATAGTCGCTAGGGAGTACGCGCTATTGGGATAGACCTTGTGGACGACAAAAGGTCCCTCCCACTTGGGCTCCAACATGGGCGGCTTCCTGCCAGGGATCATTGGTGCTCTTAGGGCCAGTACTAGGTCACCCTGTAGGAAGGAGCAGAGGCGAACCTTATTATTGAAAGCTCGAGCCATTCTGATTTGATGCCTCTCCAAGTTGTGAAAAGCGCGAAGCCTATTCTCATCCAGTGCTTCCAACTCGACTAGAAGGGTTTCAGCAGCTCTGTCCGGCGCTTGGTGGTCGTAGACCGTAGTGCGCAAGGACGGTAACTGGATCTCGATGGGCAGGACGGCCTCAGCTCCATACACCAGGGAATAAGGGGTCATCTGGGTGGAATTGCGAGTCGTCGTCCGATAAGCCCAGAGGGCGTTGGGGAGATTGTCTGGCCAACTCTTCTTGTTCTGACCAACCATCTTTTGCAGAATGTTAGAGAGGGTCTTGTTAAACGCCTCAATCTGTCCATTCGCCTGCACATGATAGCGAGATGTATGGTTCGAGCGAATGTTGTACTTTGCGTACAACTTCTTCAACTCGGCTTCTCGGAAATTGGCTCCGTTATCCGTGAGGATAGCGTGAGGCACTCCAAATCGATAAATGATGTTGGAGGTCACGAAGTCAGCGATAGAACAGGATTTGACCTCTCTGAGTGGAATCGCCTCTACCCATTTGGAGAAGAAGTCTGTGGAGGTCAGAATGAACTGGCACTGGCGAGCCGTCGCTGGAAGGTAAGGTCCCACAATGTCCAGCCCCCAGACTGCAAAGGGCCAAGAATACCTGGTGGTATGGAGAGGCTCCGGCGGCCGATGCACAAAGTTCGCATGAACCTGGCACGCATGGCACTTCCTGGCATACTCGATGCAGTCATGGATCATGGAGGTCCAGAAGTATCCCAACCTCCAAATCTGGTGGGACAACTTCGGCCCAGTCTGATGGGCACCGCATGAACCAGCATGAACCTCTTGCATGACTCGTGGGATCTCAACTCCCTGAATTCAACGGAGGAGAACACCATCAAATCCGCGTCTATAGAGGATCTGCTCCAGGCCAGGACTGCTCTGGAGGACAAACTGCGATGCGCGGCGTCGAACTCGCTCGCGCTCGGCCCGATCCGACGGGAGAATGCCATGTTGGAGGTACTCAACCAAAGGAGTCCTCCAATCAGGGGCTGGTTCGACTGCCATATCTGTGGTACTCGTGGCTCCGGGCACAGGGGAAACCGTGGTGAGATTACTTACCGACAGGCCGCGATCTCCCTCCGGGATAATGGGAGCGATGAGCCTGCGGTGCGTCACGCAGACGATCAGGTTGTCCTGTTCAGGCTCCGCGAGTGACGCAGCCAGGCTGGCCAAAGCATCTGCTCGACCGTTCTGCGACCGGGGAATATGGACAATTTCTGGCCGAGAAGGGAACTGGGCCATCAGTAGGAGGGTGCACTCCAGCAATGGCACAAGTTCCGGATTCCTGACAACATAGTCGCCATTGATCTGCCTAACGACCAGCTGGGAGTCCCCTTTCACACACAGATGGGGCACATCAATCTCGAGAGCTAACTCGAGGCCAGTGATGAGGGCATGGTATTCCACCTCATTGTTGGTACAGCCCTCTGACAACAGGAAATAGTATGGCAGCACGGCTTGCTCCGGGGTAATGAAGATGATACCCAAGCCCACTCTGTTGAGCTTAGGATTATCGAGTCTTCTACCGGTGGGGCTCTGGGAGGCACCTTCAAAGTGCATCTGCCAGCATGGATCGGCATGATCGACCGAGAGAACGACCTCATCAGGAAAGCCTAGATCCAGCGGCTGATCCGCGGAGGTTGGGTGAGCAGCCAGAAAGTCTGCCAATGCTTTCCCTTTGATGGCCTTCTAAGACACATACCTGATTTCGAACTACTGAATAATCACAGCCCACCGCGCTAGACGGCCAGTCAACATAGGGCAGCTCAGGATATATTTCAACGGGTCTACCCGAGAAACCAACTGTACCTCGTGGTGCTGCAAGTAGTGCCGTAATTTCTGTATGGCAAATACGAGCGTCGGGCAGCTCTTCTCGATGGGGGAATACCTAACTTCCGCATTGAGGAGCATGCGACTGAGGTAATAGAGGCTATTCTATGTTCCCTCGTTGTTCTTCTAGGCGAGAAGGGCACCAAGGGACCGTTCCAGGGTGGTCACATAAAGGACCAACGACTTCCCGGATACATGCGGCATCAGAACCGGAGGTTGAAGCAGGTACTGCTTGATTTCCTCGAAAGAGGTCTGAAACTCCTTATCCCATACATAGGTGGCACCTTTCTTCATGAGACGAGAAAAGGGATTACACTTCCCGGCCAGATTCGCGATGAATCGGCGTATATAGGCTAAGTGGCCTTGGAACCCTTGCAGTTCCCGGATGTTACCTGGGGGAGGCATCTGGCTAATCGCCCTGATCTTCTCTGGGTCGATCTCAATACCCCGATATCTTACCACAAAGCCAAGAAACTTCCCGGAGGTGACCCCGAAGGCACACTTCAACGGGTTCATCTTCAGGCAGCGAGACCGGAGGAAGCCGAACACTTTCTCAAGATCTTTGAGATGGTCCTGATGCTGGCGCGATTTGACCACCAAGTCGTCGACGTAGCATTCCACCAGTGTGCCGAGGATTGGCTTGAATATGCGGTGCATCGCCCGTTGATAGGTGGCACCTGCATTCTTCAGGCCGAAGGGCATGACCTGGTAACAAAAGATACCATGGGGGGCCCTGAAGGCAGTGAACTCCTCATCCTCAGGGGCCATCCGGATTTGGTTGTATCCGGAGTATCCATCCATGAAGGAGAGGGCTTGGAACCCTGCTGTGGAGTCAATCAACAGATCTGTCAACGGAAGGGGAAAATCATCCTTCAGACAGTGGCGGTTGAGATCACGGAAGTCGATACAGACTCTGATCTGCCCGTTCTTCTTCCTGACCGGCACAATGTTGGCCAGCCATCTGGGGTACTCGACTTCCCTCACGAAGTTGGCTTTGATAAGCTTGTCAACTTCGGCCTCAACCATGGCACCGTGGAATGGGTGCATCTTCCTGGGAGGCTGCTTGAACCCACGATGGTTCGGCGGGAGACCAAGGCGGTGGACGGCTACCTGAGGATCTAGCCCCGGCATCTCGTCATAGCCCCAAGCGAACACATCACGGTGCTGTCTGAGGAAGTCCACGTACTGCTGCCGCTCCTCAGAGGGCATTGCGGCACTGACCAATGTGGGTCTTGGATCTGCCTCGGTTCCCAGGTTCACTTGTACTAACTCATCAACCGTGGTGGAGACACCCTCCTCAAAGGCTGGGGGTGCATCTTCCACATCCTCTCCACTCGGGGAGGGATCGTCCACGGGAGAGACTGTGTTGGAAACTGCATTGGGGCTACCAGATCCTGCTGGGCTGCTGGTGCTGGCATGGGCGGTCGCGGTCATCTCATCAGGAGACTCACAGGTCGTCGAGACCATGGCTACATCCAACCGATGGATCGGGAGGATGTAAGCGTCATCCAAACTTGCCCAGGGATCACTTGCAACAGCGACAGGCTCAACCTCACCTGTCAGGATCTACTTATCCTTGCTCTTGTAATAGTCCGCGTCCAGATAGCGGGCTTCACATGAGGCAAAAGGAGAGGCATCTCCCTGAAGCACGCCTACTCGACCATTAAGGGAGTATTTAAGGCATTGGTGGTATGATGAGGGAATCGCCGCATGAAGGTGGAGCCATGGCCTGCCCATCAATGCGTTATATGCAGTGTCCTGAGAGACTACCATGAATTCAGTGTTGGCAACCAGGTCACCGAACTGGGCCTTCAAACGTATCTTGCTGATCGGAGTTTGCTTGGTACGGTCGTACCCCTGGATCCTGAGGTCGGAGGGAATCAAGTCATCCTCAGACAACCCCAATCTCCGGAGCGTCCGAGTTGGAATCAGGTTAATCCCGGACCCCGTGTCGACAAGACAGCGCCGGACTTCAAGACCATTGAACTGGACAGTAACATACATCGGATGAATGTGCCCCTATATAGGAGGGTCTTCATCCTCACCAGAGAATGAGATAACTGCCTGACATTCGGCGTCCTCAATCGTTTCGGTGTGAAAGGCCTCTGCAACCGCAACCTCCGTCTCAAACTGGAGGGGGCTCTTCAGGGCTTCAGCGAGCGCCTCGCGCATATCAGCTGACAGGCGCAGAGCCTCAAGGATGGAGAGCCTTGCTGGGATGTCGGCCAAGTGCTTCAGGACATCATACTTTCTTGCCAAGCGCGAGACCCTGGTTGTAGGAGGTTGCTCTGCGGTTGGAGGCATGACGGGCCTTGCCGGTTGGACCGGCGGCCGAATGGTGCTTGGCGCATCTCGCTGTTCACTGGTTGAAGCCCGGGAAGTGGTCACCGTACTGGGGCCAGGAGGCTGGGATGGACTCGTGGCAGGACGGAGCTGGTCGCGGCGCGGCTGAGGCGGTTCTTCCTGGTCCCATACCATAAACAGTGGCGGAGGCGAATCCGTCATCCCCGGATGGGGGAGCTGCGTGCGCTGAGCTCAGTTTTGAGCCTGCTGCCTAGTCTCAGTGGCGTGCACGGCCTGGTTGTAGGTACCAACTGCTGTGCCCCAGCGACTCCTGTTGTTGCGGTTCCTCCGACGGTGGCGACGACCGGGGACACTAGGGAGGTCCACCTGGTGTTCTTCAACGTCGGGAACCGAAAAGGGATTTACCAGCTCGACGGTATTAACTGAAGCGTACCCAACACTGTCATCGGACGAATCATTCATCACCGGGCGGATCCGAGGAGGGACCCCCATCTTCGGGGGCATGAAATCGCCGAGAGTGCGGGATAGCAGCGGAACTGGCGGGGCGCGCTCTTCCTTCATGCGCCACCGCCGTTTGCTCTTCTCGGAAGAGGCAGGCTGGGACGACGATGCCGAAGCAGCACCCGCAGATTCTGGGGGCTCAGGCTGATTCAAGCGCGCACGGATGATTCCATGGGCGCGAATGATCATCTTGCGGGCCATCCAGTTATTATACTTCTGGGATCCGCGGTCGGAGACCACCTGCCATTCGTCCTCGTCGCCACTATCATCATCTGATCCCACGAACACACCTGCCACTTGTGCTGGAGCTGGGCCCAACCTGATTACATTGTTGTTAATCTGGTCTTGGATCCAGTCCTTAAACACGTAGCACCGCTGGATGGTGTGCCCCAGGGCCCGATGGTAAGGGCAGTAGCGGGGGTTATCCGTGAGATGTGCCTCCTCTGGCCTCCAACACTCAGGCAGTCGCACAATCCTCTGCTCCAGGGCGCTCCGGAAATAATCGGGGACCTGATCCTCGTGAAATGAGTAAGTCAGGTATCGCGGGCCCCTGGGAGCGTGGTCTTGACGAGGGGCTGGGAGCGCGGCTTGTGGCCCCGCAGTCCCGCTTTCCAAAGGCGGGCGGCATCTGTCCCTTATTCAGGGACGTCTGCTCCTTGATCGAAACCGGGATGATGGGATGTCGGCTCCTCCTTCCGTGGACGTCTCCTCGGAACTCGTCGCCAAATCCGGGTCTCCCTCATAGATTTAAGAATGTTCGTGAATCTCGTTCCCGGCACCATATCTTCATGGACACCAGTTAATTACGCTGCTTCCGCCCAGACGCTCCAAGGAGTCTGGTCGGGGCAGCAACCTGCGGTGAGGAGACCGGGTAGCTCCGGGTGTTGGGGGCGTGTCTTAACACTGCGACTCTGCATATCTTCCTTCCATCCCTAATAGGGCTTCTCGAAGGCGTGATGGCCTGAGGCATCCCGCGTTGGGTACGGGGAACTGCGTTACCTGAGGTTTTCCTCAGCTTCCCATGTTTAACACGGGGTATGCCGCGAGTTTAACGTCCAGCGGGGATGGCATCGGACTGATCAACACGAGGAGTGGATCAGATGACAGAACCCCTTGCGGGGAACCTCCAACGCTGGGGCCAGCACATGGGCGACTTCCCAAGTGAAGTGGAGTGGAATGAAATGGCATGACCCCACCAGGATGTGGCGGCCCGGGTAAGGATCCGGATGGACGATGGAGTGAAGAGCTTGGACCCCGTAGAGGCTTCCTACGTACCGCGCGTTAGTGCGGATCAAAGTCAACGTAGTTCGGATATGCAGTTTAACGTCATGCTGGACGATGGAAAGCCGACTCACAAGGAGGTCGAGGCTGCCGGGCGGAGGATTGAACCGAACCACCTCGCACTGAGGGGGATGGAACGGCCGGGTGGATCACAGTTTCACGTCATGCTAGATGCTGGTGTTTGGGGCTTACACTCTAAGGAGGCCCGTATGCGGAAAAGCTCAGTTGGAGAGGGACTTGGGCCGAAGGTGAGAGACCTCGATCCCTGTCGCACCCTCTACTGGCTTCGGCAGTGGGGAAGCACAATGGAGATACACATGTGCAGTCCCCCACAAGAGAGGATTCATAGGTGAATCGACACGAATGTGAACCCTGGAGGGGTCCACTGATGGACGAACCGACGTGAATACAACCGGGACGACCAGGTGGTGGGCTTGAACCTCAGGGAGGCTTCCTACGTACCCTGTTTAGGAGACAGGGATCAAAGTCCACGTAGTTCATTCTGTAACACCCCGAGCTTCCACGATACGCTTCTCATTCAATAATACAATAGCTTGCATTGTACGCAACTTCGAGTTCTAAAACATCGCGACAAATCAAACTAGCCGTTATGAATAGTAATAACCACTTTTTAAAATTATAGAAATTTTATATTTCAAAATGGACTTCATTTTTGTATTCGTAATATCGAAATTAGCCTATGTTGAATTTTTGGTATTTTTCTGAGAACTTCTAATTTTTTATGAATAGTGAAAAATACTTAAAACAACTTTTTTAATCAAAATAATTTATAGTGATAAGTTATACTATTGAGTGGATTTAATGTATAATTAGAATATATTTTTACCATTTTATCCAATGGTGGTCATTAGAATTAATTTAACATTGAATTTGGACATAAACAATTGCCAATCTTTTGATATAAATTGTTTCTTGAAAACACGCTATTTGTCGTAACAGCGGGAATTAATTATAAAATTAATTAATGCAACTTATATGTTTGGAATTTTGTAAAATAGACATCATTTTTGAATTCGGAATATCAATTATAGCTTAGGATGAAATTTTGGCATTGTTCTGAGAAACTTCAATTTTTGATGAATAGTGAAACCACTAAGTGGTAGTTAAATAACTGATTTTTCGTTTAAATGAAATATTACCACTTCTGTGATTTGATTTTCAAAAATCCGACATACATGGTTGTCATTAAGAAGTAAAATGTGGTTCAATGAGATTATAATAATTTTTTGGTGAATAGTGACTTATTAAGTTCTTAATCGCGATTAGTGGTAATTAGGGTAGTTTAAGGTATAAATAATACTTTAATAATATTAAATGACCTAGACACATGTCCCAACCTCATTGGTTGTGTCATGGCCGACCAAGACAAGCCATGGCCTAACTTGGGGACCCCATGGATCCACTTTTGTTGGGAAATAACATAAATTACTTTTTATTTAATGTTAAAGTGAAAATGACACTAACATAAAGTGTTTTACTAAAACAATTTTTAAGTAGGGTTACACAAGTCCAAATTTTGATTATAAATAGTCATTGGAAAGATAAAAAGATTTCCTATATCATAGTATTTTTTTTTATAATTTTTAGACATTAAATAAATTTAATTATTTATGACATAATAATGATGCAGCGATGACATCATTATTTGACGATTTAAATAAAATGGAAAGATAATATAAAATCTATGAACTACACATGGCCAAAACCAATTGGATGAGTGGATTTCGATGCCTTATCACCTTATCCACGAATTCTATCAATGTGGGACCTTTTAAAACCGAAACACATTTTCAAATAATGTAATGTTCCTTTACTTTCCAAAAGTGCCCCTCCTCTCCTCTTATAAAAGGCCCCCCACCTCTACCTCATTTCACACACTCTTCAAGCCATTGGCTCGGCCAACCCCTGCCCATTTGCTCTCTCCACATCCCTCTCCTCATCCTAGAGGATTCCCTTTGGGCATAATCCTTTCAAAGGAAGCCTTTAGGCTCAACTCAAAAGGAGTTACACTTTTTAAGGTAATTCATTCTCTCATGTTCTTTTGTTTTATTTTGCTTCTAAAACCCCATAAACTCTTTTTATGTACTTCTTTTGTAACAACACCAGTATCTTCAATATACTAGGATGTTGTTATAAGATTTATTTGAGCTACACTTCCACACAACTACATCAAATGGTTAAAGAACATAAGGTTTCCGTGGATGGCGAAATTCTGCCTCCCGAAACGATGATTGTTCAACACTCATTTAACACCTTCAAAGGTGGCCATTATGATGTCACTATTTTTATATATGATATATAATATGTTTATGTTTTCCTTAAGCTTCTGTTTTTTTCATTTTGGGCATACCTTTATGGTTTCCATTATGGGTAAAACACGATATCTTCATTTTAGGAAGCGCGGACTACCGCCCCCTGAAAGTGATTTGATTCGTTAATACCATATGTGGGATGTGTGAAGGATAAAGTTAATGATATTATATATGTTATTATACTGGAATTATAATATACTCTTATATCATTATGATTCCATTCCAGAAAATATGAAATAGAAATGGAAGTAGCGTTCATGCGTACGTACGGCTTACCGTCTCCATGAACGGTGCATTTCATTTCTTACCTCTAAATGTGATGTAATATTATAAATGAATGTATGTACTGGATATATATGACATATATGATATCTACATCATGAATACCATTCTGGATATAATGAACCTTTGACCAAATTAACAACATGTAAGTGTAAGAAGCCTATTTTTGACTTAAGAACCAAATACCGACAAAATGAACATTATTAACTTAAATGATTACATGATGTTCATAACATGGTATAAAAGGAATAATGAACTTGGAAAAGACTCATAATCAAGTAGAGATTAACTAAAGTTTATTATTCAGGAGTTTAAAGAACGGTCGGGTCAAGTCGGACACGAGGTAAGGGAACTTCTTAACCCAATTTTCGTTCTTTGGGTTAATATCCTACTTTCAAATTATGTCATGATATTATTATGTCATATCCTGTATTTGTACATTATTTATGTGTACTTGTAGTGAATACACATAATATATCTATTTTATTTTAAAAATGATCTTTGTAAGGGAATTTCTTAACCCAACTTCCATTCTTTGGGTTAATCTCCTACTTTCAAATTATGTCATGATATTATTATGTCTTATTTTGTATTCTTTATGTGTACCTATAGTGAATAGACATAATATATCTATTTTATTTTAAAAATGATCTTTTGAAGGACTCCGTCTCAATCCCCTTTCATTGAGGCATATTTGGTTTTATACACAACTTTCTTTTATACGGTGTATAAACCCCTTTGACTTTTATGTTTATTCAAAAGGAATCTTTTTTATACGAAGCGTTTTACTAAACGACAAAAAGGGAATGTTTTTCTTTCCGTACTTATGCGGCGACAACGACTTCTCCGCCGCCGTGACCATTATTTGAGTTTCGGCTTCCTCTACAAGCCATCATTTATTTAATGAAAAATAAATACAAAGTTTTAACTTTCTTTTATTTTGGTATTGAAAATGGTTTTGAAAGCGTTTTTATTATATCAATGTGTTGTATTGATATCTTGTGATTGAAATACGGAAATGTTATGTTTCCTTTATGCATGTTTTATGTAATACAATTATGTTATGGTTTATGATATGTTTAAACCTATTCATATGAGGAATGTATTGGACTTAATAAGTGACGGGTGGAGCCCGCTATAGCTCCTCGATGCATCGGTAGGTCTCATGAGACAACTAGACGTGGAATTGGCCGAGGCCCTTTCCCAATTTGATTTATGGTTTTGGCCGAGGCCTTAATCATTTTAGATGTCTTGGCCGAGGCCTTGACAAAATGTTTCAGAATGTCCGGCATTATACATTCCCTCATTATGAAAGTGGTTATTGATATTGCATGTGATTATTCGACCAGTAGAATATCCATGTGAAGAAGTAAATGGCATTATCTCATTTTACTTTTGCCATATTATGTTGATGTTCAAGTTGATAAGGCTTTTGTTTTAGTTATACATTGCCTTAAATGTTTATGTTTATTTATGAAAGCTTCCGCAATATTGTTATCCTTACTGAGCATCTGAGCTCACCCCTTTCAATGTTTTAATATTTTCCAGGATGTGAAGAAGTATTTTATGAATGACCTGCAGGGATAGTCAGAAGAGGATATGAGTGTAGACTATGGAGACTTTGTTATTGTAGTTTTTCACTTTATGATGTAATGTAACGTTTTCGAATGTATCTAGTGTTTCCAAGGCTACTAAACTAATCGGTCTTTCGAGACTTGATCTTTTGTGATCATGCCAATGTTACGAAGTAATGCACCGACTCTGGGTAGCTGGGGTCGGGGCGTTACAGTTGGTATCAGAGGCAGTTTAGTACTAACCTTGGAAGCTAGATGTAGATAAACTCTGATTAGAACGCATAGCCCAAAGATAGGCTTCGAGGATTAGTATAGAAGAACTTCCTAGAATTTTGGTATTATAGAGATGATATGAGTTTTCCGAGCAATACATCCCTGTCTGGATACGAGCAGGTAGAGGCGGCTCTGGCACAGATGTACCTAGGGGTAAAACCCGAAAACACCGCTTTGAGCTAGACTCGAACGGGAACTGGTGCACGACAACGGGCCTTGCTGCACTCTTGGTTACGACACTCCCGGGGGATATGCTTTGGATAATTCCCATTTTCTTTACAAACCACTATGAAGGGTTACGAGTATATACTTCCTCAAAGAATACATTTTTATAATTATGGATTATATCCATAAATAGTTCAATTTATGTTAAGTATTATACAAGTATGGAATTATGTATTTTGATTCATAAACTAATCTGGATTATGCCATTGTTTAGAAATGGCGCCTAGTAGAAGGAATGGAAACTGTATCAATGCACGAACTCCGTGTAGGGATTGCCCTCCTGCTCAAGATAATTATTGTGGACCTGGAGATACAACTGGTGCTGATCAACTTATTACCATACTGGGACAACTCACGCAGGTTATGAATAACAACCTTACTCGTATGGAGCACCCTGATTCGCAACGTGGAGGATCAATGCTAGACCGTTTCATGAGGCAACAACCACCAACCTTCAATGGGAGTACAAATCCTATATTAGCTGAGCAATGGATAAATTCCTTAGAGAAAATATTCCATGCCTTGGGGAGTAGTGAAAGGGAGAAGGTTGTCATGGCAGTTTACCGCCTCACTGGAGATGCCGATCAGTGGTGGTCGCTGATTCAAAACACAAAGGAAGATGATGACGTATCGAATATGGAATGGAGGGAGTTCAAAGATCTTTTCTTAGAAAAATACTTTCCTCGTGACCATCGAGCAGATATGGAAAGGCAATTTCTGAGTCTGAGGCAGAAGGAGGATGAGAATGTCGCAAAGTATGAGGCTAACTTTACAAGGTTAGCGAGGCATGCTGCAGATTATATACGTAACCCAAGAAGTAAGATTGATCGTTTCTTTGATGGGTTAAAACCATTTCTCCGTCGAGCTCTAGTGTCACAATCTTTCTCAACATACGAAGATATAGTCTCATGTGCTATCAAGACAGAAAAGGAATTCTCTAAGTCTTATGACAACAAAGTAAAGCAAGAGAAGAAGAGAACGGTGGAACAAGAGACAGATAAAGGGAAAAAGGGAAAGAAGGATTTTCCATTATGTGATAATTGTGGGAAGAATCACCCTGGTACTTGCCTAAAAGGAATGGGAGTCTGTTATAAATGTGGAGAAAAAGGTCACCAGGCACGTGATTGCAAGGGAAAGAAAGAGGCTGTCAAAGTTGAATGCTACAATTGTAGAGAAATGGGTCATTATGCAAATGAATGTCCTAAGCGTCAAGGAAACTTACCTCAGAAAAGGCCAAGGGATCAAGGACAATCTTATGCTATTACTACAGTTGAAGCAGAATAACTAATGTATTGATGCTTTCGGACTCATGGATTATATTCTGGTTATTAGAATAATGTGATCTATATAAGGATTGTACTGCAGTACTTTTTGATTTCAGTAAGGTTTTAATATGATTAAGGTAATCATATTTTTAGTATGTGACAATAAGAGAAACTTTTCTTTTTATGGGGAATCTGATGCTACAATTGATTTTGGAATTAAGAGACATTTTAGAGAAAGTCTGGACAGAGTTATTTTGGAGTGGATTAAGTTGATCTTTGGATAGTATGGTTTAAGGTTAAAAAATTAATGATGATTGTTTTTGGAGTATTATAATACTATAGTTTTAGGAAAAGGACAACCTGCAGGGTGGGGCATAAACCGTCGCGTCGGACAAAGCTGTAGGAATCGAACCCACAATCAAAGTGCGACAAGCCTTTATTTCCTACCACTAGCCTACAGGAAGTCCCTGGTTATTACAAAATAATTTTACTAATCTAAATGGTATGTTTTAACATTTTGAACCTTATACAATTAGGATAAGTATGATATTTTTGAGTTCTATTATCTTTTTGAGTGAAAGATGAGTTGAAGGTTGAAACTCTAATTGTCAAGCATAAATATATATATACCTATCTCTTATTCAATGAATAAATTAATTCTTAAACTTTAGTAAAGGGATATTAAAACAAAAAAATGTGTTATCCTAATACCTTATGTCTTGTTGAACTGATGATATTTTAAATCAATATAGATTGAAGGCTTTGAGGCCCTCAATTTGACAGTTGATTGTTATTGATGACCTCAATCACTCCCTACAAATATTTACGTTTTTCCTCCAATTATATGTCTCTAATTGCCACCAATGTTCTCCTTATCGAGATTATAATTTGGTGGTGACTTTCTTATTTCCATTTACCTCTTATTAAGGCTAAATTTTATTAATCTTATTTCCGATGTGGGTTTTCCACAAAGGTATTTTCCCTTTTCAACCTTTTATTTTCCAAGAAAAATTTCAAATTGCGAGGACACAATTTATTGAAGGAGGGGAGAATGTAACACCCCGAGCTTCCACGATACGCTTCTCATTCAATAATACAATAGCTTGCATTGTACGCAACTTCGAGTTCTAAAACATCGCGACAAATCAAACTAGCCGTTATGAATAGTAATAACCACTTTTTAAAATTATAGAAATTTTATATTTCAAAATGGACTTCATTTTTGTATTCGTAATATCGAAATTAGCCTATGTTGAATTTTTGGTATTTTTCTGAGAACTTCTAATTTTTTATGAATAGTGAAAAATACTTAAAACAACTTTTTTAATCAAAATAATTTATAGTGATAAGTTATACTATTGAGTGGATTTAATGTATAATTAGAATATATTTTTACCATTTTATCCAATGGTGGTCATTAGAATTAATTTAACATTGAATTTGGACATAAACAATTGCCAATCTTTTGATATAAATTGTTTCTTGAAAACACGCTATTTGTCGTAACAGCGGGAATTAATTATAAAATTAATTAATGCAACTTATATGTTTGGAATTTTGTAAAATAGACATCATTTTTGAATTCGGAATATCAATTATAGCTTAGGATGAAATTTTGGCATTGTTCTGAGAAACTTCAATTTTTGATGAATAGTGAAACCACTAAGTGGTAGTTAAATAACTGATTTTTCGTTTAAATGAAATATTACCACTTCTGTGATTTGATTTTCAAAAATCCGACATACATGGTTGTCATTAAGAAGTAAAATGTGGTTCAATGAGATTATAATAATTTTTTGGTGAATAGTGACTTATTAAGTTCTTAATCGCGATTAGTGGTAATTAGGGTAGTTTAAGGTATAAATAATACTTTAATAATATTAAATGACCTAGAAACATGTCCCAACCTCATTGGTTGTGTCATGGCCGACCAAGACAAGCCATGGCCTAACTTGGGGACCCCATGGATCCACTTTTGTTGGGAAATAACATAAATTACTTTTTATTTAATGTTAAAGTGAAAATGACACTAACATAAAGTGTTTTACTAAAACAATTTTTAAGTAGGGTTACACAAGTCCAAATTTTGATTATAAATAGTCATTGGAAAGATAAAAAGATTTCCTATATCATAGTATTTTTTTTTTATAATTTTTAGACATTAAATAAATTTAATTATTTATGACATAATAATGATGCAGCGATGACATCATTATTTGACGATTTAAATAAAATGGAAAGATAATATAAAATCTATGAACTACACATGGCCAAAACCAATTGGATGAGTGGATTTCGATGCCTTATCACCTTATCCACGAATTCTATCAATGTGGGACCTTTTAAAACCGAAACACATTTTCAAATAATGTAATGTTCCTTTACTTTCCAAAAGTGCCCCTCCTCTCCTCTTATAAAAGGCCCCCACCTCTACCTCATTTCACACACTCTTCAAGCCATTGGCTCGGCCAACCCCTGCCCATTTGCTCTCTCCACATCCCTCTCCTCATCCTAGAGGATTCCCTTTGGGCATAATCCTTTCAAAGGAAGCCTTTAGGCTCAACTCAAAAGGAGTTACACTTTTTAAGGTAATTCATTCTCTCATGTTCTTTTGTTTTATTTTGCTTCTACAACCCCATAAACTCTTTTTATTTACTTCTTTTGTAACAACACCAGTATCTTCAATATACTAGGATGTTGTTATAAGATTTATTTGAGCTACACTTCCACACAACTACATCAAATGGTTAAAGAACATAAGGTTTCCGTGGATGGCGAAATTCTGCCTCCCGAAACGATGATTGTTCAACACTCATTTAACACCTTCAAAGGTGGCCATTATGATGTCACTATTTTTATATATGATATATAATATGTTTATGTTTTCCTTAAGCTTCTGTTTTTTTCATTTTGGGCATACCTTTATGGTTTCCATTATGGGTAAAACACGATATCTTCATTTTAGGAAGCGCGGACTACCGCCCCCTGAAAGTGATTTGATTCGTTAATACCATATGTGGGATGTGTGAAGGATAAAGTTAATGATATTATATATGTTATTATACTGGAATTATAATATACTCTTATATCATTATGATTCCATTCCAGAAAATATGAAATAGAAATGGAAGTAGCGTTCATGCGTACGTACGGCTTACCGTCTCCATGAACGGTGCATTTCATTTCTTACCTCTAAATGTGATGTAATATTATAAATGAATGTATGTACTGGATATATATGACATATATGATATCTACATCATGAATACCATTCTGGATATAATGAAACTTTGACCAAATTAACAACATGTAAGTGTAAGAAGCCTATTTTTGACTTAAGAACCAAATACCGACAAAATGAACATTATTAACTTAAATGATTACATGATGTTCATAACATGGTATAAAAGGAATAATGAACTTGGAAAAGACTCATAATCAAGTAGAGATTAACTAAAGTTTATTATTCAGGAGTTTAAAGAACGGTCGGGTCAAGTCGGACACGAGGTAAGGGAACTTCTTAACCCAATTTTCGTTCTTTGGGTTAATATCCTACTTTCAAATTATGTCATGATATTATTATGTCATATCCTGTATTTGTACATTATTTATGTGTACTTGTAGTGAATACACATAATATATCTATTTTATTTTAAAAATGATCTTTGTAAGGGAATTTCTTAACCCAACTTCCATTCTTTGGGTTAATCTCCTACTTTCAAATTATGTCATGATATTATTATGTCTTATTTTGTATTCTTTATGTGTACCTATAGTGAATAGACATAATATATCTATTTTATTTTAAAAATGATCTTTTGAAGGACTCCGTCTCAATCCCCTTTCATTGAGGCATATTTGGTTTTATACACAACTTTCTTTTATACGGTGTATAAACCCCTTTGACTTTTATGTTTATTCAAAAGGAATCTTTTTTATACGAAGCGTTTTACTAAACGACAAAAAGGGAATGTTTTTCTTTCCGTACTTATGCGGCGACAACGACTTCTCCGCCGCCGTGACCATTATTTGAGTTTCGGCTTCCTCTACAAGCCATCATTTATTTAATGAAAAATAAATACAAAGTTTTAACTTTCTTTTATTTTGGTATTGAAAATGGTTTTGAAAGCGTTTTTATTATATCAATGTGTTGTATTGATATCTTGTGATTGAAATACGGAAATGTTATGTTTCCTTTATGCATGTTTTATGTAATACAATTATGTTATGGTTTATGATATGTTTAAACCTATTCATATGAGGAATGTATTGGACTTAATAAGTGACGGGTGGAGCCCGCTATAGCTCCTCGATGCATCGGTAGGTCTCATGAGACAACTAGACGTGGAATTGGCCGAGGCCCTTTCCCAATTTGATTTATGGTTTTGGCCGAGGCCTTAATCATTTTAGATGTCTTGGCAGAGGCCTTGACAAAATGTTTCAGAATGTCCGGCATTATACATTCCCTCATTATGAAAGTGGTTATTGATATTGCATGTGATTATTCAACCAGTAGAATATCCATGTGAAGAAGTAAATGGCATTATCTCATTTTACTTTTGCCATATTATGTTGATGTTCAAGTTGATAAGGCTTTTGTTTTAGTTATACATTGCCTTAAATGTTTATGTTTATTTATGAAAGCTTCCGCAATATTGTTATCCTTACTGAGCATCTGAGCTCACCCCTTTCAATGTTTTAATATTTTCCAGGATGTGAAGAAGTATTTTATGAATGACCTGCAGGGATAGTCAGAAGAGGATATGAGTGTAGACTATGGAGACTTTGTTATTGTAGTTTTTCACTTTATGATGTAATGTAACGTTTTCGAATGTATCTAGTGTTTCCAAGGCTACTAAACTAATCGGTCTTTCGAGACTTGATCTTTTGTGATCATGCCAATGTTACGAAGTAATGCACCGACTCTGGGTAGCTGGGGTCGGGGCGTTACACATTCTGTCAGGACTTACGCCCTGAGGCAACCTGAGTGCGGAAAAGCTCAGTTGAAGAGGGACTTGGGCCAAAGGTGAGAGACCTCGATCCCTATCACGCCCTCTACTGGCTTCGGCAGTGGGGAAGCACAATCGAGATACACACGTGCAGTCCCCCACAAGAAACTAGGGGTTTGTAATACCCTGCCCCCGTGGGCAAAGGCCACTCCAATAAATCGTCCCTAAAGAGGGGCAATCCCGACATCCCTGCAGAGACGAGCGGGTGGGGGCCACATCCAAGCCGGGGGGGATCCTGCGAGCGAGGCACGGGATCGGGTGATGCGGACGGTTTAACGTCTTGATGGACGAAGTACAGTTTAACGTCGTGTGTTGAGGACGAAGCGGACGGTTTAACGTCTTGCAGGACGAAGTACAGTTTAACGTCGTGTGTTGAGGACGATATGCTAGGCAGTTTAATGTCATGCAGCTTGGACGATATGCTAGGCAGTTTAACGTCATGCAGCTTGGACGATATGCTAGGCAGTTTAACGTCGTGCAGCTTGGACATGTAGTTGCCGCTGATGGGTCCGTGTCACTTCGCGCGAGCCTAGAGGGCCGCACAGAAAGACAACGCACGGTGCGGGCACCCGGGATGAAGATCATCGGGCGCCACGCAGGCGGGTATCCTCAGGGGGTCAAAGGGGGCGACCCGGGCGGTTTGCGCGCAAAAGAGGATCTTGGCGCGCAATACCGTGGGTCGGCGCGCAATTGGGCGGGCTGGCGCGCAATTGGGCCAGCTCTTTGCGCGGGGAAGGTGGAGATTGCGCGCACCAGGCTTCGGATAGCGTGCGGGGGCAACGGCCCATTCTTTAACGAATGGCCACTTTATAGGGGGGTGCGCGCAATCGGGAAGGATTGCGCGCACCCAGGGGGGCAATTGCGCGCAAGAGGCTTCTTTTGCGCGCGAAAGCCTTCGGGTGAGGAATTGGTCAAAGGAAAGAAGCCAAAGGGGTTACGCGCGAAGGCGAACCCCGAGGCTTGCTTGCGTGAAATAAAAGAGGTTACCTGAAGATCGACATTGCGTGCGGAGGGGGCGGGATTGCACGCACGAGCGACTCTTTGAATTCTGGCAACCTCCAAAACGTTGGGGGTTGCCTTGTATTTATTGGCAACCCCGGGCGCGCAATTCGTTTCGCGGGCGCGCAATTCGGCGCGGGCGCGAAATAGGGGCCCGGCGCGCAATACGGTCGCGTAGGGACGTCGGGCGTGGAAAATTACGCGCTGACTTGCCCCATTGCGCGAATCCCGGAAGGATTGCGCGCGCCTAGCCAATATTGCGCGCGGACCTCTGATATTTCGCGCACGGCCTTCGGGCCTTCCGAAACGTGCTTCTGACTCCCAATATGACCTCGCTTTCCGCATCCGGAGCTTCGTTTGGGAACAACGGACTTTTCCGGCGTCTACAGGCACCCCACGCGAGAGGCACATGGAGATATCACAGTTTACCTTCGTACGTTGAGGACGAGGGTTCTTGGTAGTTTACCGTCCTACAACTCAGACGAGGTGAGTTTACTCCGCACCCCTAGGACTTACATAACCGTTACCCTCTGCTCCTTATTGGAGGGAATGTAATGGCAATGTCATGGTGAGGGGGTGTCGTGGAGCGAACCATCTAGGGGCCCACGTTAGTGTGGCTATGTGAAGAAGAAATAGTCGTTAGCGTGCCTATGCTAAGAAGCATTAGTTGAAGCAACGCAATGGGCGGTATCATCCAAGGGACTTTGAAATCACATCGTACAAACCTGGATGGTCACATGTGAAAAGGATTTACCAAGGAGAGGGGTCTATAGGCAAGGGTGTTGTGGAGATCGGTTTCTCTGCATGGTGTAGGGCACTTGTGAAGGGGTGTGCTTCGTGATGTGGGGTGCCTTAGCCTTAGCGTGGGGCAGAGGTGAAAATGGGAGGTTCTTCGTGAAGTGGAAAGGCATTTGCGAAGAACCGCCTCACCGAGAACATACGCCTCGCGAAGAAAACTGTCATGAAGAAATGTGTTTCATGAAGTATAGGGACCTTGCCTTGGCTTGTGGATCACGTGTACATGAAGGGTGTTTTGGGAAGCATAAACGCTCCATGACGACCCGGGTCCCCTTGGGGATCCCCTTCCTTTTCGAAATCCCTTAAGCTTCACTAAAGGAAACTCTCTAGGAAGTGGGGATCAAAACGAGACAATGGGGAGGCACTTCGTGGAGCAAAAGTACCTCGCACAACTCATGATTTGCAGAGTAACGGTTGCTTCGCGATTTGGGATCTTGGAAGTTGAAAGGTCATGTTGTCTATTTTTTGGGCTCGGGGTGAGCCTAGTATTTATAGGCAGGAGGCACCGCGAAGAAGAGATTACGTGGCGTGAAGTGATCTTTGGTTGCTTCGCGGTGGGTCGTGAACGTCAAATGCATTCGTAGAGGGGTCCACCTTTTTGCTTCGCGGCGGGCTCACAAAAGTCAAAGGAATTCGCAGAGGTGTCCACCTCCTTGCTTCGCAGCGGGCTCAAGAATGTCAAAAGAGTTTATGGAGGGGTTTTACTCCTTAATTCGCGGTGGGCTCACGAACTTCACAAGCATTCCTGGAGGGGTCCACCTCCTTTGCTTCGCTGTGCTTGGGGGACTCCACACAGTGGCTTCGCGAGGCCTTTCACGGTGTCTCTTCTCTTCTTTTTCTCCCAACATTTTTTGTGCCAAAAAATGCCCCCCTTAGACATGGAGCCGTGGAGAAATCAATGGTCGGAGTCTGAGGGTCAATTTCCAAAATCATCAGCCGTTCACAGAGATGGATCATGAAGAAGGCCCGCAAGGCGGACATCCGACGTGCAGGACGAGCGCGCCGTGAAGCTCAACACTATCCGGATGCGCCACGAAGCTTCGAAGGTTGCCGAATATATATAAGGGAGGCTGAACTATCATTTTTCATTTCCCTTCTTCGTGAATTTTTCCTTTTGCGCTCTCCATTCGCAATGCTCTGCGTACACCACGACTGCACTCCGCCTATCAGGCTTTACGGTGAACCGTGAGTCTTTGACTCCGCGACAGCGCTACGCGAGCATGTGCTTGCAGGCCGAGGCCAGGATCTGTGATTCGTCTTGGCGAAAGAGCTCCGTGAATAGGCTTCACAACCCAAGTTAAAAAATTTCCGAGTCTTAAAACCTAATGTCCCATCAAGATGTTTCCCAGGGGGTGCTTGCAGACGCCGCCCAGAGGGATGAGATAGAAAATTGTCTGGGACTATGAGAGTTGGTCCATAGACACTCGGACTATAATTCATTGATGGAGCTGCTATCAGAGATCCAGAATAACTATCTGTTGTGTCGGAGGCTTCCCTTGTATGGATTCGGGCTAAGGGATGACATCTTCATTCCAGAGGCAAGTAGGGACGAACCATCTTGCCGGTTCAGGAGCACGTTGTGCTAGCGCCAATGGTTCAGGGCGGCTGATGGTCATGTGCAGGAGGACTTCACACCCATTGTTGATGACTTCTTCTACAACCATCTGAAAAAAATTGATGGGAAGGAGTTGGAGCTGGAGATGTCTCCTTCTCTATACCATACAATAGAGAATGCATCCTTGAGGGATTCGAAGAAGGGGTGGTCCAAGGAGTGGGACCTGCTCCAGGGCAGCAAATTCATAGACGATTGGGCATGGGACTACTTGGTAGGCACCTCATGTGAGGAGTTTGGAGTTGAGATGAGAATATTGGGTTTGTATGAGGCAGCCTGAGCCTCCCAATTCCATATATATCATCCAAAAAAGCTAATGCCAGAGCTGTTGAGCAGATGGTTATCTAGGACCAACACGTTTCACTAGCACCATTGAGAGGTCGACATCAGTTTGTGGGATATCCATTAGATTTCAGGGGTCCTGATCTTGGGGGCTAAGTACGATGAGTTCCTCCCTGTCATGACTGCCTAGGAGGATCTGGAGTAGACGCCATGGCTGGAGATGGCACTGATGGGGCTTGTCCTCGGGGAAGACAAAGAAGCAGTGAGAGACATCCACTTTAGGCGGTGGTTCAAGCTGTTCCTGAACATCCCGGTGTATCGAGAGTTTCTTGAGAGGCCTCAAACCAGCATGAAGGGGGCTTAATGGGGCAATAAGGACTCGTATTGGAAACTTTTGGAGGACAGCCAGTGGATGAACTGGGGTTTCAATGTCAATACTGAACAGCAGCGAATAGTCAGGATGGCGGCGTTTATCGTGGCCCTTATCTGCGGTTGGATCCTACCAGTGAGGGACACCAAAATGGGGGTGCGGCCTAGAACATTTATCATGGAATCCATGCTGGCCACAGGAGGGTGAGTCAATATGGGTATTCCTATGCTTTCCATATTGTACAAGATTTTATGGCATGATAGCAAGGGAAAAAGGCCGCAAAGGATATGCGGGCCCTTCCATCTTCTTTATGGGTGGATCATGGCGCACATCAAGGGGGTTTATGAATATCCGAACCCCATATCTCCTCTGGGGTCAAACTTCCGCCCATCCATCCTGAATGTTGTCGGAATACTTCTAGCCAAATTGACCGTACCGTTGGTACTAAACCAGGTGTGGAAGGTGGAAGTGTTTAATTTTCTACCGTTTCCACTACCGATGGGGGTACTCACCGATGACGGTCAGGGAATGGAAGGGCACATGGCCTATATCCTGGCCTTTTGAGGTGGAGTCTTGGTGGAAAGGGTGGACCACGAGCCTCTCTGTGAGCCGTACACCCCATACCGGTTTTCAAGGAAATTCTAGTGCGTGCAGCCACTGACTCCGTGGGTCTAATGGGACGTGCGCCACGAGGATCACCCATGTGTGATGAGACAATTTTGGATCATGTTCACATGGGAAGATGGGAAAATGCGGAATTCATTGCCTCCACCTACTGCCGCCTTCGGACTAGTGAAGGAGTACGCCTTAAGCTGGGAGGCAGCTTATCCAGGGGAAATGCTAAAGCATCCAACTGTTTGATCTAGTGATGGCGGGCCTTCCATATCTTGATGTCAGGGTCAGAAGGCGGCAAGGGACTCTCACAGTGGTGGGGATGCCATGGCAGCGAGACCTACACCAGTTGAGGGTGAGGCAGTGGTGTTGGATCCAACAGCAGTAGCGGATCCAGTGGTCCCAGGAGAGCAGATCCATCTAGACTGGCGACCACCAAGGGGATTCTGCAGGATATCTACTCAGGCCCTGGGGAAATGACTATGCCATATTGACATGCCATAGGATTCTATTTTTCTGGAGGCTTGGGACATTTGGGATGTCAACTGGAAATTTCTCATCCCACCTGAGATGTGGAAACACCGGAACCGTCTTGTGATGGATTTACCAGGTATAGGCCCTGTTCGGGCTGGTTTTATAGTATCCCTGGCAGAGGTGGAGAAATATATGGATGATCTATAGGACATCGTGCATTCCAGGTGTGCCCCGCGTCCAATGACAGACCAGGTGAGGGTACTGCTGGATCAGACGGTTCCCCCACAGCTGTCGTATGCTGAGCTAAGAGAGAGCTTCCCCGTTTCGGAAGAATCCGACGACTCCTCTTGGGGGACGAGGCTGGTAGAGGGAGCCCATTGGAAGAAGGTGAAGTCAGAGATCAAGTCTCGGGTCTCGATGATTTCGCAGAGGCTCTCGAGGTAACATTCCAAATCTCTTTACTCAGGGTCTGTTCTCAGGTCATTATGGAATTCTCACCAACATCTGAACCATGCAGGAAGACCTTATGCATAGACCTAGTTCTTGCCCCTTGGGGGGTGCTGATGCAGGATCCTCGGAACCCACACCTATGGCTGCATCCATTTCTGTGTCTGGCGGGGCTAGGACTCCTGAGGTGGATCCTCCAAAATCTCCGGACCTTCCGACAATATATGGAGGGCCACGCTTCGGGGTCCCATCAACATCAACTCAAGAATAGCACCAAGATTTCGATCTCAGTAAGTCTTATCTACTGAGATCATTACTGCCACATGTTAATCGTTCCAACTAATGTTCATTCCCTTCTATTTTATGTATAGTTCGTCGACTGGAATGGGCCACTGCGGTGAGGTTGGTCGGGATTTCTGGCGGCGCCCCTCCTAGGGGCATGCCAGTAATCATGGAGATAGTTACCCAGTTAACCCAATCTGCAGCACTTCCCATCATTTAAGGGACCTTCGATGGGGTTGTGCTCGAGTTTATTGAGGTGGGGTCTGATGATGAGGATCGACTGGTCAACCGAAGTCCCGCCATGCCTGATCTGACGCCATATGTCGTGCCTAATTCCACGCCAGACACAGATCCCACTAAAGATTTCCTGAGGGTGTACCCCACATATGAGCATGCCAATCATGTGGACTGGGATGAGACATCCTCTGACGAAAAGGAAAGCGAAATAGTCCATCACCGATCGTGGAAGCTGATAGTGAACTTTATCGAAAAGACCCACCCCAGGCATTATGGCTAGATGATATGGACAGACTTCGCTCGCGGTTGCGTGAACTGTGTGCTAGGGGAGTTGATGCCTAGCTCCCTCACCTGCTCATCCGAGATATTATGGCGGAGAAGATCTGAGAGTATGATCGTAGCCTCAGCATTGGACAACAACGGAGGAAGGTGATAAATATCTAGAGGCTCCAGGAGGCTAAAAATGAGATGCAACAGCTGTAAGTCTGTGCGGATTAGCACTCAGCCTCTCTTAATGCACAATCTGAGCTGATCATGCGATTGAAGGCCTAGCTGGAAGAGGAAGAAGATCGTATGAGGCAAGCTTCCGAAGAAATGGTCATCATTCAGGCTGACATAGAGTAGGCCCAAACTAAGGCTGATGAATTGCACCCCATCGCTACTGGGGAGGAGTAGGAGTTGAGCCGACGACAGCAGCTCCTGGATGCCACAAGTCAGAGGGTGGTGGAACTACAACTTTCTTTCGATGGGGTAAACCCGTCCATGGGAGAGATAGACCCCCGAGTTCTATAAGAATCACAAACTCTCAAACGTACTTTCATGTTTTGATTTATTTGATTCCATAGCATACACGAGTTTCGTTATCATGGATTTCTTTTTTACGCATCTGTTACATTCGTGAAATGTCCAGTGTTCAGTCCCTAAGCTCATGCGGGTCGAGCCCAATGTGAGAAACAAGGGGTGATCAGCATGCTATTCCATATATATATAATGCACCGACCAAGATTCGAGCATTCAGAGTTTAGGTAACCAATTCAGATCTTTCAGAAAGGCATGGGAGAGGCCTGATCGGAGGATTAGGACCTCAGAACAATCGACGAGTCATTCTTCCGGTGTTCTCTAGTGCACGCATGAGGTAACGCCATGCACGTTGGGATTAGTCCGAACATAGGGAAGTGGAAGGTGTGAATCATGATTCCAAAAATCCAGAACACTATGGGGGTGGCATGAAAATGAAGGATAACTATTTACCATGTTCAAAACACAGTATCCTTATTGTGTTTTCTTGAAATGAAGATGACTCATGAGGGCCGACTGCTAACCATGTTTGAAATAAGGGGCCTAACTCGAAGTGCCATCGATTTTTCTTCCAGAACATTGGCCCAGGAGAGTAGGCGAGCCATAGGCCGAGCAACCATACTGTTAGGCGGTTCCTCTAGATGTGAAAGAGGGTGAGGGTCCAAATAAAGGGCATGAAAAGCGTGGAATGTGGAACGAAGGGTTGTTCTAATGGAGTCCAACACTCTTGAAATCACACCACCATGGTGGAAACACATTAGGTGGGCGTATCCGTATGATCATGGATCACTCCTACATTTAGATAGGGCCTCTATGGAGAGAGAGCCGTCTCTTCCCAATGTCATCTTGGGGCATCCCGAACTTGTTCAGGGAAGAGTTATAGTTGTACGGTTCCCACAAGGGGTCGGGCTAGGGGGCCAGAAATGAGGAAGAACAAGATTTATGATTCTTTGGGCTGGACCCTGGGTGAAATATCGGGGTGTCTCTACATATCCCATAAAAATATAAATCAAGCCATACACAGTTCTAGAAGAAGGTTTTAACGTTTTGCGGGATGATGAGAAGCCTGGCTGCACGGGTGCATATCCTACCCAAACTAATAAGCCCACGTGAGTCCTGATCGATGTGGGAAACAAGAAGTAATGGGGGAATTTCCCGACATAGGAAGGAATATGTTAGGGTGAAGGGAATATTGGTGAATACTGTCCCAATGATGCTAACATGTCTATGTAGCGCACCTAAATGCGCGAAGAGATAAATCCGAGTATGTCGGAATTACACTTGAACACTGGGGATTGGAAATATGTGAATCAAGACGCTTGAAATTTGGAACACAATGAAGGTGGTGTGATGAAGGAGGATAACTGTTGACTATGGAAGAAACACAGTATCCATACTTCATTAGCCTGGAATGGGGACAGACAAATGAGGGTCAACCGTTGACCGTGTTCGAAACACAGGACCTGTCACAAATGTCGGAAAAGATCCTTATGGGCATTTTCCCAGGATGGTAGGTGAGCCAATGCGGCATGAGACCAGGTCGTTAGGGGGTCCCTTCAGATGTCGAAGAGGATGAGGACCCAAATAGTGAGCTCACGGAGCATGGACATGGAACTAGAGGAATGTCCCCATGAAAATTCTATACTTCAGACTCTTCATCAAACTCATCTAAATATGACAACAAGACGTATTAGATAGAGGGGGTCGAGCCCCTTCCCATAGGGAGATCATAGTTTAGGGTCATAGAACTCGGACCATGGATGGTAGGAAGTGATGGAGACACATGTTGGGGTAACTACAAAAACCCGATGTGAATGGGAACCGGGGGTTCCGACCACCACATGTTCCTTGGAGAGGTCTTAGGTCGAGGGACCAAAAATGAGAGTTGAGGTGGGCCTAAGGAAAAGTGCAAATGCATTCCTACGTACCTCATGAGGATGGGGATCAAGCTTCATGTAGTTCTTAAAGCCAGGAATGGTGAGGTACAAGTGCCTGGGATAAAAGGGGTGTGCGGGCATGGCCCACACACCAAGAGAAGCGGTATTTGATAAATAATTTTTGTCCACTAAGGTGAGTGATTTGATTTTTTTTTGTGAAATGACAAGCCTAGGGTAGCAGGCCTTTTCATCACCACAAGAGTCAAGCCGTAGTAGGAATTAACAAATGGTATGGTAAATAACTGATACCCAATGTGGTGTCCTCTACGATGAGGTCATCACAATGCAGTTTCATTTTTCATCGTACGACCAGGATGATAATGTCACAGTTTAGGGTCATGTGATAGGACCAAGCATGCATTTTAAGGTCGTGCAGCGCAGACGTAGCAGAGGTGATTCTAGGTGAGGAATGTGTACGGTGCAATAAAACATAACCGATGTCAATGGGGACATGATCCCACATCACACCATAGGCAATTATGAGAGGAGAACCTCGGGCCAAGGGGGCCAGATAGGGGTGAGAGTGAAAGGGGCTAGAGGAACTAGTTCCCATCTAAGCTGGACCTGAAAGCGAGATGTCCGAGTGGTCCTACGTTTCCCATAAGGATGCGAATCAAGCCACACGTAGTTCTATAAGGTTCCTTTTAATGTCATGCATGACAACATACATTTCAATGTCATACGGGAAAGGAACCAGGATGGATAATTTTTAGAATGTGGTGCCCCTGGTGCGGCTATTGCAAACCCGACATGAATCAGGTGGTACTCCCATACCACGCCACGCGGTCCCTTAGTCAAGGTCTAGAAGGTGGTATAGAAAATAAAAAATAGCAAAACTCAGGGTGGACCCAAAGAGAATAGGTCTGGGAGTTCCTACTTATCCCATGAGGATGGTAATCAAGCCATATGTAGGTCTTGGGAGATCTTAGTTTATGGTCTTAGAGCTCAGACCATGGAGGGATGGAAACCTTCCAAGTAAGCGCAGACCTTAACCCATTCCATAAGCCCACGTGAGTCAAACTTAGTGTGGGAAACAAGGTAGGAAGATCTTTATTGCAATACCTATAACGCCCATCAAAGGGAAATTCGTGAAGAGCCCCGAAAGATGGCCTTACCGTGGCCTTGTTCTCCTAACGCGTAGATGCACACTAATGAATTGTGTTAAGAGTGTTAGAGGTTTACTTAGACATGATGAGGTAGAGAAATAAGTGAATCATGTAACTGAAATTTTGGGCTTAATGGGGTTGGTGTTGCGATGGAGGATAACTGTTGACCATGGCGGAAATGCAGTATCCATATCGCGTTAGCCTGAAATGGGAACAACAAATGAGCATCGACCACTGGCCATATTCGCAACATGAGATTTGTATCAGTTTGTTGTCTGAGCCCCTCGGGGGCGTTGGCCCATAATGGTAGGAGAGCCCTTAGGCCTAGCATCCATGCCACTCAGGGGTCCCCTCGGATGTTAAAGGTGATAGAAGCCCTAATGAAGAGGAAAAAAAAAGCCTGAAAAGCGGGAGGAAGAATGTCTGAGCAGAGTCTGACATTCTAGATACTAAACCAGAGTACCCTTTAGACACATTGGTTAATCGCCGATGAGGGTCAATGAGTGGTGCTCAACATGAGAGTAACCGATTTGAAGGGATGAGTATTGAGTAAGGAGATAGAGAACTCTAAGGAGGAGGTAAGTGGCATGGTCATCAAAAACCTGATGTGAGTGAATACATAGTCCCATACCACACCATATACTCCTCTCCTAGGGAAAGGGTAGGCCAAGGGGGACAGATGATAGAGAAATCTATAAGAGATGGGGCTGGACCCGAAGTCTAGACATTCGGGCAGTCCTACGTATCCCATAGGGATGGGAATCAAGCCATACGTAGTTCTTGAAGGTATGAAGATAGGGGTAGGATACCCCAACAAAGGAGGTGTACGGCGTGGCGAGTAACCTGACGTGAATGGGGACATAATCCCACACCACATCGTATAATCCCATAAGATAACCTGGGTCGGGGGCCTGAGAAGGCCAAGGGGCTTGAGGCTGGGCCTCAGTCAAGAAGGCCTGAACAGCTTGCAGTTTAACGTCTAGAGTGAGGATGGGGGCTAAGGAAGGTCTCATCTGGGGATGTGTATGACACGGTGAGAAACCTGATGTAAATGAGGACATAATCCCACACTACGTCGTACAATACTAGAAGAGAGAACCTGAGCCGAATGGAAGGTCATACGCCCTCTTGTACGGGTACTGCCTCATCATAGCTCCTAAGCCCACATGAGCGATGCTCAGTGTGGGAAACAAGGAGCCGGTCTCGGCTATTCCCATCCAAGGGGGGCTGATAGGTGACATCCCCATAAGGGAGTCCATCACTTAGATACAACGGGGTAGAATGAACCACTACACTAGATGTTTGGGCCATATTGGGGTGGTCCTAACGATTCAGGACAACTATTGACCATGTCCAAAACACAACATCCTTATAGTGACCTGAAATGGTAGAAAAAAATGAGCATCGACCACTGACCATATTCAAAATGCGGTACTCGTATCAATTTGTTGCTTGAAACCCTCGACGGTGCTGACCCAAAGTGGTAAGAGAGCCCTTAGGCCTAGCATCCACACCATTCAGTGGCCCTTCAGGACGGGGAAGGTGATGGAATCCCAGTCAAAGAATGGGTGAAGCATAGTTGTACCCATCTATGAAAGAGGGAAACGTCTCTAGGGAGTGGGACGTATGACCGGATCGAGGCTAGCTCGACGTGAATTGGGAAAAAAGTATGCACCCCGCCATATGTCTTGACCTGAGGGGAAGATTCTGTTGTTTGGGATGGGCTAATAGATGAAATGTCCGGGCGTTCCTACGTATCCCATGCTGATGGGAATCAAGCCATATATAGTTCTTGAATGCCATGTAGTTTAACATCATATGGTGAGGACGTGGGAGGAAAGAACAATGGGAGTGGGCACATGGTGTGGCCGTTATAATCCTCGTATGAGTGGGGCTAAGGAAGCCTACTCCACATCATGCAAGGATCCTACGAGAAAGGTATACCAAGGGGTAACAGTCAAACAGAAGAGCTCGGGGCTGGGCTCAAGACGAGGCGTCTGATCATTCCTACGTATCCCATGCGGATGGGAATCAAGCCACAGATAGTTCTCAAAATTCATTTTAAAGTCATGTAGGACTGGACAGTTTAAGGTCATGTGAGACTGGCATGTAGTTTAGGGTCGTGCGGGACTGGCATGCAGTTTAGGGTCATGCAGGACTGACATGCAGTTTAGGGTCATGCGGGACCGTGAGGCTCTGGAAAAGTATTACTTGAGGAACTTGGAATTGGTGGGAGGAGTTATGCACTCACCATCTATGGTCACCAAAGAGTATGCTCCATTGGAGTAAACATTCTGATTGATGTAAGGTCCTTCCCATTTGGGATCCAACTAGGGTGGCTTCTTTTCGGGTATCATTGGCGTCCTGAGGGCCAATAACAAGTCACCTTGTAAGAAGGAGAGGGGGTGAACTTTCTTGTTTATGGCTCTGGCGATCTTGTTATAGTGCCTCTCCAGATTATGCAGGGCACGAAGCCTATTCTCGTCAAGTGATTCTAATTCATCTAGACAGATTTTAGATACTTTATCTGATGCCTACTGATCATAGACTGTTGTGTGCAATGAGGTAAGCTGAATCTCAATGGGTAGGACGACCTCAGTTCCATACACCAGGGAATATGGGGTAACCTGAGTAGAATTATGAGTCGTTGTCCGATTATCCCAGAGGGAATTGGGGAGCTTGTCCGACCAACTTTTCTTGTTCTGACCAACCATTTTCTACAAAATGTTAGAGAGGGTCTTGTTGAATGCCTCGATCTATCCATTTGCATGCACATGATAGCGGGAGGTGTGGTTAAAATGGATATTGTACTTGGCGTACAATTTCTTCAACTCAGCTACTCAGAAGTTTGTGCTATTATCGGTGAGCCCGACGTGAGGGAATCCAAATAGGTAGATGATATTGGAGAAAAAAATGGACAATTGATCGAGCCTTGACTTCCTTGAGTGGAACTTCCTTTGTCCACTTAGAGAAGAAATCTGTAGTGGTTAGGATGAACCGGTACTGTCGAGCTGTCGTTGGTGGATACAATCCCACGATATCGAGTCCCCACATCACAAAGGGCCAAGAGTACTTGGTAGTGTGAAGGGGCTCTGGTGGATTATGTATGATGTTGGCTTGAACGTGACATGCATGACACTTTTTAGCAAACTCGATGCATTCATGGATCATGGAGGGCCAAAAATACCCCAATCTCTAGATCTGGTGAGACAGTTTTGGACCAACCTGGTGGGCACCGCAAAAACCGCCATGATCCTCCTACATGACCTGTGTAATCTCTACTCCTTGAATGAAATTGAGGAGAATACCATCAAACTCGCACTTATAGAGGATCTTATCAAGACTGGGACCATCATGGAGGGTAAACTGTAACGCGCGGTGTCAGATTCGCTCATGCTCAGCCCGATCGGCTGGGAGGTAACCATTTTGGAGGTACTCAACAAAAGGGGCCCTCTAGTCGGAAATCACTTCAACCACTGCATCTTGGGGACCTGGTGGTCTTGATGTGGAGGAGCATGCGGCCAGATGGCCTACTTGTGGGATGTCTCCATTATCCGGAAAGACAGGAGAAACCACCCTCCAATGTGCCACGTCGATAATCAGGTCATCCTGCTCGGGCTCTACAAGTGATGCAGCCAGGCCAGCCAGGGCGTCAGCTTGACCATTCTGAGATCAGGGTATGTGAGACACTTCTGGCTGAGAAGAGAATTGAGCCATTAGCTCGAGAGTGCGTTCCAACAATGTTATGAGTTCTGGATTCCTAACAACATAGTCATTGTTGACCTTCATAATGACTAGCTAAAAGTCTACTTTCACATGGAAATGGGGTACATCGATCTCGAGGGATAGCTCGAGGCCAGTAATGAGGTCCTGATACTCTACCTCATTATTGTTGCAGCCTTCCGACATTGAGAATGAGCATGGAAAAATGGCATGTGACGGGGTAATGAAGATAATACCCAGGCCTACCCTGTTGAGCTTGGGATCATTTAGCCTTCGACCGGTGGGGTTTCGGGCAGCACCATCAAAATGCATATGCCAACATGGCATGGCTTGATCCCCCGAGAGGATTACCTCATCAGGGAAATTGAGGTCTAGGGACTAGTCGGCATGAGCCGTATGGGTAGTGAGGAAGTCTACCAACGCTTGCCCCTTAATGGCCTTTTGGGGAACAAACCTTATGTCACACTGGTGGAGAATCACTACCCACTTATCTAGATGGCCTGTCAACATGGGGTGGTTCAGGATGTAATTCAGAAGATCTACCCGTGATACCAGTTGTACCTCATGGTGATGCAGGTAATGTCGCAACTTCTATATTGCAAATACCAGTGCGAGGCTGCTATTTTCGATGGGAGAGTATCTAGTCTCCGTATCAGGGAGCATGCGGCTGAGGTAGTAGAGACTGTTCTGCATCCCCTAATCATTCTTCTGGGAGAGAAGGGTGACGATCGATCGTTCCAGGGCAGTCACATAAAGGACCAGAGGCTTTCCGGCAATAGGTGGCATCAAGACCAGAGGCTGCATCAGATACCGTTTGACTTCCTCGAACGGGGTCTAGCACTCTTCACCCCAATCATAGGTGATGCCCTTATTCATGAGTCGATAAAAGGGATTACACTTTCTGACCAGGTTCACGATGAATCGGCGTATGTAGGCTAAGTGGTCTTAAAATATTCAATGCTCTCGAATATTTCTCGTGGGGGACATCTGGATGATGGCCTTGATCTTCTCTAGGTCAATCTTGATGCCCTGGTATCTGACAACGAAGACGAGAAACTTGCAGGAGGTGACCCTGAAGGCACATTTAAGCGGGTTCATCTTCAGGTGGAGGGAACGGAGGAAACCAAACACTTTCTCAAGGTCCTTGAGATATTCCTGACAATGGAAAGATTTGAAAACCAGATCTTCCACATAGCATTCCACCAATGTTCCGAGAATTGGCTTGAATATGCGGTGCATGGCTCGCTAATAGGTGGCACCAGCATTCTTCAGGCCGAAGGGCATAACCTGGTAACAGAAAGTACCTTGGGGGCCCTGAAAGTGTTGGATTACTCATCTTAGGGTCCATCTAGATCTATTTGTACCCAGAATACCCATCCATGAAGGAGAGGGCTTGGAACCCGGCCGTAGCATCAATCAACAATTCTTTCACTAGAAGGGGAAAATCATCCTTTAGACAGTGGAAGTTGACATCACAGAAGTCGATACAGACACTGATCTGCCCGTTCTTCTTCTTGACTGGCATAATGTTGGCCAGCCACTTGGGGTACTGGACCTCCTTGACAATGTTGGATCTAATGATCTTGTTAACCTCGGCCTCGACCATGGCGTCGTGAGATGGGTGCATCTTTTTGGGAGGATGCTTGAACCCACGATGATTTACATGGAGACTAAGGCAGTGGATGTACACCTGAGGATCTAGTCCTGGAATCTCTTCGTAACTCCTGGAGAACACATCACATTGCTGCTTAGGAAGTTAATGTACCGATGTTGCTCCTCGAGGGACATGGTGGCACTGATCAATGTGGGTCTCGGATCTTCCTCACTACCAAGTTTCACCTGTACCTGTTCATCAACCATGGTAGAGACGCCTTCTTAAAATTCATGGGGAGAATTCTCTAGGTCCTCTTATCCACCTATAGAAGGATATTTCACGAGGGAAGTTGTTTCTGAGCCACCAGACCATGATTGGAGGCTGGTGCTGGCTTGAGCGGCAGTGGTCAGCATATCATGAGATTCACGTGCTGCTGAGACCACGATGATGAAGGTAGTTGATCCGATCCCATCTGGTCTTCGGCCCATGGGGCCATGATTGATAACATCAAATCAGTAGTGGCGCTTTGGATTGAGCCGGTTAATTCTATCCCATCAAAACAGACATGTATGACGTACCATCATTTCCATGAGCTGGACGTCCCGATACCGTACTGAGGTAGGAGGTTCCAGGATCACCCGAGCCTAGTTTGTGTAGGAGTATGGGATGATTTACCACCGTTTCTTGGACTTGGAAATATTCCTTCCTCTTATACCCGAAACGACATAACATTTCCCCATGTCGGGGGTCGTGGCCTCCAACCGATGAATCGAGAAGATGTAGGTGTCATCCAGACCTGCCCAGGGATCACTTGTGACCATGGCGGGCTCAATATCACTTTCCACAATCTACTTATCCTTAATCTTGTAATATTTAGCATCTGTATAGAGGGATTCACAAGAGGAAAAAGGATATGCATCTTCTTGGAGCATGCCTACTCGACCATTGAGGGAGTATTTGAGGCATTGGTGATATGATGAAAGGACCACTGCATGGAGGTGGAGCCATGGCTTTCCCATCAATGCGTTGTACGCGGTGTCCTGGGAGACAACCATGAACTCGGAACTAGAAACTAGGCCCCCAAACTGGGTCTTCAAATAGATCTTGCGAACCGAGGTCTGCTCGGTCTTGTTGTATCCCTGGATTCTTAGGTTGGAGGGAGTTAAATCATCCTCCGACAACCCCAGCTTCTGCAGTGTCCGAGTCGGGATTAGGATTATCCTAGAGCCCGTGTCAACAAGACAGTGGAGGACTTCCACGCCATTGAACTGGAAAATGATGAAAAATGGATGAATGTTCCCCTATATGGGAGGGTCTTTGTCTTCACCAGAGAACGAGACAACTGTCTTGCATTCTGCATTCTAAATTTCCTCAGTGTGGAAGGCTTCTACAGCTTCCACCTCTGTCTCAAACTGGAGGGGGCTCCTTAAAGCCTCGGTGATCACCTCACACATGTCTGACGACAGGAAAAGAGCCTCAAGGATTGAAAGCCTCACTAAGATGCCGGAAAGTTTCTTGAGTACATCATAATTCCATGCCAAGCACGAACTTCTGCTTACAAGAGGTCGCTCTGCGATTGGAGGCATAACGGGCCCTTCTGGTTGGACCGGAAGTTGGTTAGTGCTAGGTATCTCCTGTTGCTCACTAGTCAAGGCCTGAAGAGTAGATGTCGGATGAGGACCAGACAAATGATATTGGTCTGTAGCAGGGAGAGACTAGATGCGGTATAGATGAGGTAGCTCTGCCTGATCCAGTAGCATAAACAATGGTGGAGGTAGACCTGAGGACACCAGATGAGGAGGCTGCACATGCTGAGCTCTGCACTAGGAATACTGTCCAGTCTCAGTGGCATGCACGACCTAGGTGAATGTGCCAGCTGACATTCCTTGACGAACCATATAGCCACGGCTCCACCGACGTTGGCATCAGATGGGGACGTTGGAGAGTTTCACCTGGCATTCCCCCTTGTCGACAGTAATATAGGGATTTACCAACTCCACGGTATTGATCGAAGTGTACCCATGACTATCACTTGACAAATCATCCACCCCTGGGCGGATTCTGGGAGGGATCCCCATTTCAGGGGGCATGAAGTCGCCGAGAGTGTGAGATGACGACGACATTGGTGGACTGTGTTGCTTCTTCTTGCGTCGTCGATGCTTTCTCTTCTGGGAAGAGGCCGGCTAAGATGATGACATAGAGGAGCTGGAGACAGCTTCTGAAGGCTCTTTCTGATTCATCCATGCCCGAATAATACCATGGTCATGACCAACTGTTTTACAAGCCATCCAGTCGTCGTAATTCTGAGATCCGTGGCTGGGAACCTACTTCCACTCACATTTGTCGTCACTACCACTTTCTGAACACACAAAGACACCCTCTAATTGTGACATGGCCGAGACCAACCTGACTATGTTGTTATCGACCTGGTCTTGGAGCTAGTATTTAAACACTTTGCAGCGCTTGAGGGTGTGCCCCAGGATCTGATGATAGGGGTAGTAGTTTGGGAAATTGGTGAGATTCACCTCTGCCAACCTTTTTCACTCAAGTAAGCATACAATCCCCTACTCTAGGGAACTACAAAAGTAACCGGGGACCTGATTCTCGATGAAAGAGTAATTATGGTGTCTTCTTTCATGATAGGGGGCTCTAGGAGTATGGCCCTATCGAGGGGCCGATGGAGCCTGTCGAGGAGGTGGAGCCTGATTATCCTGCCTAGGTGGCAGTGGTTCGTTGCGCGAGGGAACCTGCCAATTCTGAGGCGGTCGCTGCTGGGAAGGAGGTTGCACATGTGGTGGCGGGCCTCTACGAGGTTGCGGAGGTGGTGCTACTGGTAGCAATTCTAGCTGCCTGGGGGCTTCTATTTGGTCCACCACTGCTGGCTTGGCTCTGGAAGCCCTCTTTACTGGGATCCGAGGGGGAAACAGACGTGCCTGACTATCCTGCTTCAGAGCTTCCTCGAGGCGCTGGGCCTTATCGGAGAAGTCTTGGAACCCTCTGGGGTAGTTCTGAGGGATCAGGGTAAGAACCAGTTCAATTTTGACATTACCTACGCACATCGTTAGTAATTTCTCCTCACTCTGTGGCATGTTGAGGGAGTATGTGAGCCCCTTCCACCGGGTGATAAATTCCACAACTCTCTCATCAGGACATTGTTTTCACTTGAAGAGGTCTGCGATGTTGGTCTTCCACATGGTGGAGATGAACTTGTATAGGAATTGCTAGCAAAGATCCTCCCAGCTGGCCACCGATCCAATGGGGAGATGGTTGTACCAGAAAAATGCAGGGCCTTCCAATATCTGCACAAAATATCGGAGCATGGCGGCTTCCTCCTATGCTGGAGTCACCAACATGGGGCCACACCTTGAGGAAAAGTGGGCCAGGTGCTACGGCGGGTACCCTGTCCCTTTAAAGGGTGAGAAAGTGGGATTCCCAACACCTAGGGGTGCATGCATATCATCTACCCATGCTGGATATGGCTTTCCATCTGCTGGGACTGCCACCTGTCACATTTCCAACACCTCGAGAAGGGCGATGAGTATCGCAATTTGAACGTTCGGGTGGGGGTCCCTGTCTTGATTGGGAGCCCTAACCACGAGTGCGTTTTCGGGCTCTTCGACACGGTAGATGGGTTCAATGGCTCATTGAGCAACTGGCGGAGCGGCCTGCGGGGTAGCTGGGGGAAACAGGGCCAGATTCCTCATATTGTCGTGCCATTCGGGAGGGTTTGGTGAGACGTATCGCGCTATCTTGCCTTGAGTTCCGGCTACAACCTTTTCTGTGGGAGTGGTATGATCAGGGTTTCTCGGAGGCGTCTCACTGGGGGGAAATTGTTCCTACCCCTTCTGCCCCGGCCTAGGATCGCCATAGTCAGGTCGTCACTCTACAGTGCATTCAGCAAGGAGTTCATCGACAAAACTCTTATACTCAACAAGTTGTTGGAACAATGCGGCCTTCTCGGGATCTTCCTCCTTCTTCTGTATTGAGGCGGACGATTCAGAGTTCTTGATAGCTCTGACATGCTCTTCACCCTTACCGACATTCCGGCTGAGTACCAATGTCTTAGTGGGCACAGGGAGATCTAATAGGTTACTCTACTTACGAGTAATCGATCCTGTTGGGTCTAACAGTGGTGGAACACCCTCAGGGGGAAATTCTCCATCAAGAAATTCTAGCTCGTCCTCGTTTTCCACAATGTTGACCCTGTGGAATGTGACCCTTCTCGGGGGCTTGTCCTCAATATCTCTTGGCGAGTCGGGCTTCCATTGAATAGGGCTGAAGAGGAGGGCAGTGTACTTCCCCCAGCCACGAACTTGCACATGGGGGTTAGCCTCCCTGATGATTTTGTGGAGTACATTGAAACTCTGAACACATCTTTGTTGGAGGGTCCTCTAGCGACCCGGTGACTTAGGGCGCTGGGCCATGGGGAGTGTGGCCAAATTGACCAGAAGACATTACTTTCAGATTTCCTCAAAGTGCACTTGGCTCATGGAGTACACCACCTGATGATAATGAAGACGGAAGTGCGTCGCCCATAGGGTTTGACGGAAGCACTCGAATTCCTCTGGGGTGAGGGATTCTGGCTCACATAAGTTCGATGCTACCGCTGGCCCGAACTTCTTCGGGAAGTGATCCGCCGTAAGAATGTTCCATAAGCTCTTGGGCTCGGATTTAGGGTCTGGCCCCGTGTTTCCCCACTCATCAGCTAGAGGCGGATGAGGAACCGGTAGCGGTACTGAGGCGGACCACTGAGATAGTATATTGATAGGTGGAGAATACAGTGAATGAGGTGACTGGTCACCGAATTCTGGGCCATCCTCCGAAGAGTGTCATGACCTAACTACAATGTCATTATACGATGGACTGACAGCCATAGTTTCTGGTGTAGGGTGTGCGGTTACCGACGTTGGGTCACATAGTTACTCAACCGCCATCGGTCCCCAAAATAGCTCTCTATGACCTCTAGTCGAGTTAGAGGGCACTTCTAGTGGTGATGGTGAAGACTGCATGGTCGGAACCTATGGGATTCCCAAAATTTCCTCCTCCTGGATGTACCTGCGAAGAGAGGTGGGAATTCAGTGGGCTTTGCACTCTGGAAGGATGAGACTGATACGCCTTGTTTCTGCCGCGGTCCTTGACGCAGAGGACCAAGGGGAGGGTTCCACCATTGAGTCATACTCTGCTTTAGAATCCGAGAAACAGACTGGTTTGATCTTAGTCTGAAGCCTTTCTATGTTCTTCTTACGGCAGTAACGATCCTCCTTCCTGCCCCAGAATGGCTCTTCAGGGAATGGAAGATTCCTAGAACAAGGAGGTCATTCGACTATACTAGTGTTGGGGTGGGGTGTACCTCTGCCTGAGTGGGCCGGGGTGTGAGGAGCACCGGGGCCGATGTCGAAGGGGACATAGGGAAGACCTCCGTACTCGGTGCTAGTGTGGGTAGGACCCCTGCTGGAACTGATGGGAGCATGGATAGGACCTCCATGCCTAGTTCCTTTTGTGACGTCAATGTGTCAGAGGTCCCCGTACTGATCGGACCAAACATAGGTAGGACCTCCGTGCTTGGTGCTAGTGTGGGTAGGACCCCTGCTGGACCTGATGGGAGCACGGGTAAGGCCTCCATGACTAGTTCCCTTGGTGACGTCAGTATGAGGCAGGTCCCCGTACTGATCGGACTGAACACGGGTAGGACCTCCGTGCTGGGTGATGGTGAAGTGAAGTTGATCTCCACCCCTCTGGTTTCTAGGATGAGTAGGACCTCCGTCGGTTAATACGAGGATATGAGGAAGGTCCTCACATCTGAGAGTGGATAGATGTGCAACGTCCCCAGCCTGGTGGTCTGTGGTAGAAGGGATGGTTCCGTACCCAGTGTAATGAGTGTGGGAGAGGCTCCCATATGGGGTGTTTCTACCATGAGGAAGACCATCATTTGGGTCGAATCTATCTTGGGGCATACCTCCGAGCTGGGCCTAGGAGCGGGAAAGGACGACGTCCTCCATGGTAGTTTCACGGGGAGGGCCCCCGTACTGGGTGGCATTGCTGCGGGTTAGTCCGCGGTGACCACTGCCTATGCTTGCGACCAGGAGAGTCGACCCAGCATGCCCGTGGGGGTGGTTGGGGCCTCGATCCAGGTCGGGCGTATAGCTACCCCTACTCGGCGTATACAGGGGGTTGCTGATTCACATCAGTGGTGGATCGGGCCATAGTAGCCGCTGACGTTGACTCCCCTTGATGGGTGTCCTCCTCGGCCTGTGCCCGATGCTGGCGTCAGGTCAGCCGGGCTGGTACCGATGGTGCATGTAGGTAGTCTACCTGCTCTTCATCTCGGGGAACCAGGTGGCGGCGCTAGCGCAGCCTGGTGGGGTCCATCACTGGGAACCCCTGAGATGGAACTCTAGTTGGGCTAGCCTGAGCATCCCCTACCTCATCGGCGTAGGGCATGGAGTCGTCGATGCGTTTTGGTGTTAGGCTCCCAAAACGATTGAAGGTTGGAGTGGGGAGAAGCGGCTCCCTATGTGGCCCTCAGGGGTGGCGTTGATGGTGAGGCACCGATGTCTCTAAATCCAAGCATTCCATGTCCCTCGTAGGGATGACCCCCTCCTCCTCGTACCTACGTACAAGGTTATTGATTAACCTTTGTTGGATAATTTCTGATGGCGAGAGAAGGCATGGCCGCCCAGTAGTCACGGAAGTTGAGGCCGTCATAGAAGAGGCCGAACCATGTGGGGTAGCCACGATGATATTTCCCCTTCCCCTGCGTCGGTGGGTAGAAGGTGATTGGGTTCCAGATGCAGCAACTAGGTTCCTGACAGCAGGGAGATCAGCTCATTAGTACTAACATAAAAAGAAATCAACATTCAATGCCCCAATGCCATTCCGTCTTCCATGATCAGTAATAGGGATCCACACTGACAATTTCGTAGACTGAGATGCCCAACATTTTGACTTCCCCAACATTTGGTGAGTTTCACACCAAGCCCGCTATTTTCATGACGGGGCCCAGTGCCAGATATCTGGATCCGGTGACATGTCACTCTACTGATTTCTCGAACGCTACTAATCTCCACATTAAGAAGAATAAATTCACATCGGGTTCACCATTTCTGTTTCTGAGGCTTTCACCCGGGCGTGCGCATCTACCTACTTGAGTGCGATATGGCGCCGCTTTTTTTACCCCACATTACTGCTTTCCCAAGGTGGGTGGCATCTACTCCCAGTCTGGGTACATCTTCACCTTTATCGAAACAGGATGATGGGATGTCAGTTCTTCTTTCTGTGGATTCCTCCTTGAAATGCATCACCCAATCCAGGTCTCCCTTATTGATTAAGATGTATTTCATGAAACTCTTCCCAGTTTCATGTTTTCATGGATTCCAATTAATTACATTGATTTTTTCAGGACATTCTAAGGGGTCAGTTCAGGGCAGTAACCTTCCGTTGGGGGAGTAGTCACAATGAGGCATCACTGGCGAGTCTGGATGCTAGGGAATTTGTATGTCTATCTTTTGTCCCTTATTATAGGGCTTCTTGAAGGTGCGGAAGACTGAGGCATCCCACATCGAATGAGGGGAATCCTATTCCATAGGCATGTATCTAATGTTTTCCTCATCTTCCCATGTTTAACATAGGGTATGCCGCTAGTTTAACGTCCAGCAGAGATGGATCAGACTAAATAGAACACTAGCTAGAGTGGATCAGATTGAAGAATCCCCTTGAGGGAACATCGATATTGGGGCCAGCACGTGGGAGGATTCCCAAATTTCGTGGATGTGAATGGGGTGGGATGATCTCACTGGGATGTGGCGGCCTGGGTAAGAATCAAGATGGACGATGGTTCTGGACTTGTGCCTTGAAGATACTTCCTAAACATCCCCGTAGTAGGGAATCAAAGTACGCGTCTGGAACAGAGGCGGCCGAGGACAATGGTTGTTGGTCTTGAACCTCATGGAGGCTTCCTACATCCATGCCTTGACATGGATAAAAGTCCACGTAGTTTGGGAGATGGTAGTGTCGGAGAACCGATGTGAATAAGGACCTTGGTCCAGGTGGATGATGGTATTGAACCTCGTGGAGGCTTCCTATATACCATGCATTGGAAAGGATCAGAGTCATTGTAGTTTGTGTTGAAAAGGGGCTATTGAAATGACATTAAGGGGTGTCATAACAACTAGATGGTGAGCTTGTATCTCGTGAGGCCTCCTACGTACAATGCCTTGACACGGATCAAAGTCCCCGTAGTTTGGTTGTACAGTTTAACGTCATGAGGGACGGGGATGGTGCCTGTGAACCGACGTGAATGAGGACCTTGGTCCAGGTGGATGATGGCCTTAAACCTGGTGGAGGCTTCCTGCATACCATGCATTAACATGGATCAAAGTCCCCGTAGTTCAGGTGGGGGCGTGTCGGCAAACCGACGTGAAGATGGACCGGGGGTCTGATGGGTGTTGGGATTGAACCCCATCAGGCTTCCTATGTATGATTACTTGACATGGATCAATGTCCCCATATTTAGGGTGTATCACAATGTATTACCACTGTATTGGAATTCAGTTCAACATCATGCGGGACTGGGGTGTACAGTTTAACGTCATGCAGGACGGGAGTGTTTTCAAGGTCGATGCTTACTCTATGCCAATGTGAGTCATGCTCGGTGTGAGAAACAATAGGCGGAAGAGACCTGGATATTACGTCACCAAAGGTGCATCCGTTGGAGGTGGATTGGAGTGGGGATTATGCTCTGAGGCGGCCATGGTGCTGGGACTTACTCCAGGGTGGAGGCCCGTGGGTGACAAAGTGTAGTGGGATAGAGACTTGGGACTGAAGAAAGGAGGATCCTCATTCCCTAACATGCCTTTCACTGGCCTTGGCACTGAGGAAGTGAGGAGGAGAAGGGGTGCTACCTCCTGCAAGAAATGCTAGGGGCTTACAACAAGATGGATGCCCTTCCCCCGTGGACAAATGACACTCCTAGAAAGAGGATATCATCTTTTATGGAGAGTAGGGGGCATGGGGAATGTCCAAGGTGAGGGCACCCTACGTGAGAGGCATGGGGAGATGGAAAAGTTTAACATCGTGTGTTGAGGACGATGGTACATGGCACTTTAACATCCTGTAGCTCGGACAAGGTGGGTTTACTCCGCACCCCTAAGACTTACATAACCGGTATCCTCTTCTCCTTGTGGGAGGGAAGGTACCGACAATGCCGTGGTGAGGGGGTGTCATGGAGCGAACCATTGAGGGGTCCACGTTAGTGTGGCTACGCGAAGAAGCAATAGCCGTTAACATGCCTATGAAAAGAAGATTTAGGTGAAGAAACAAAATGGGCGGTATCGTCTAGGGGACTTTTAAATCACATCGTGCAAACCTGGAGGGTCGCATGGGAAAAGGATTTTCCAAGTAGAGGGGTCCATAGGCAGCGGCCTTGTGGAGCTCGGTTGCTCAGTGTGGTGGAGGGAACTTTCAAAGGGGTGTGCTTCGCGAAGTGGGGTGCCTTAGCCTTAGCATGATGCAGAGGTGAAAATGGTAGGTGCTTCGCGAAGTGGAAAGGCACTCGTGGAGCACTGCCTCGCGGAGCATAGGCGCCTCGCGAAGCAAAGTGTTGTGAAGCAATGTGCTTCACAAAGTACAGTGACCCTGCCTTGTGATAAAACACTATTTTATTGAATATTTTATTGATAATAAATGATATAATTTCCTCACATTGTGTTAAATATGTTTATTTATAAAATATTTGGGATTTGATCATTCATTTGAAAATTTGGTGAAAATTCCAGTTTTACCCTTAATAGTGCACTGTAGTATTTCGAAGATAAATATTTGTATATTTATTATTTGAATTTGAAATTTTGTAACAGTGTTCCTAAAGTAATTATCTACAACTTTTATTCAGGACACTAGAGCTAAAGAGTTCATTTGGTTGTTGAAATTGGGCCATGAAGGCAAAGTTGGGCTGGGCTCGCCAGAATGGAGAAGGTTCTGTATTTGGGCCATATCCTCTACATACGGGCTTGGATGGAGCCCAACTTTTGAGAAAAGCTAGGGGACATGATGTGGCACAAATCATCCTTCTGGAAGGCCGGTCAATTCACGCGGTTTGGAGGTCAAATTGTCGGTGAAAGTTGGAATAAAATATTTAGCCGAGATTTTCATTTCACACTTAAAAAGTTATGTATCCCTAGCCCTCACAAACTCTATTTAAAGGGGGTTTTAACTCTTTGAGAGGGCTGGTGGAGGCTTTGGGAAGGTGTGGCAGAAAGGGTGTCTCTTGGGAGCCCCTCACAACTCTTTGAAGAAGTAAGCCTTTGTGCACACCTCTCTTCCAAAAAGGCTCTCCTCTCTCACCTCTTCTTTGTATTTCTTTTCTTTCATGTTTGTTTCTTGAATTTTTCTTCAAATAATATTCTGTGTTCATCCCTATTCTTCTTATCTTAATCTTCTTAATTGGGTTGGAATCAAGAGTGGAGACAAGATTGGGTTCTACCCTTTTAATCCGTTGCTTATGCAAAACGTCTCCACGATGACTACACCACCCATGGAAGAGTAGTTCTTTTTAGTAATCGATCGACCTCTATCCTTCTTCATTCATTTATTTTGAATCAATGAGATACTGTAATTCAAATATTATGATCTATTAATTGAGTTTTTAATTTAAATGAAACTAAGCAAACAATTGAATAGTTAACACAAAACACGCGAGGTCGGGAATTGTGTGAACTGTGAGAGCGCAACCTTAACCGGTAATTCAAAACCACATGGGATCAATTTGTAGAGTTCAAATATAATCCCTAAACTCAATTAATCCTCATTTCCAGAGTGGTTATGTGCCTTAATTTACCACTGACCATAAGCTAATTTTAGAGCATCAATCAAAGCAGGGTGTCGCGATTGCATGTTCCGAAGTTATCCTAAGGTTAAAATTCACTTCAATCTTCGTGGTAAAGTTAATTCTCGTAGGGTTCGGGATTTAACAAATTAAGGGATCATAATTAAGTGAATATTAATTTAAATGATAATGATTAATAAATGATTGAAGAGGTAGAGTTAGATCGATTACGCCTTTTAAAATAGTTTTCTAAAAAACATCTTCTTGTTGTGTCATTCTAATCGAAACTTCATTTCAAAATTAAAAACAAAAAAAAATGCAATCTTCTTCCAGCAAACTTCTTATAGATTCATAAACTATAAACAACCACCCACATCCTTTCAAGTAGTGTTTTTATTCCTTTTTATTTTGTTTCTAGAATACCTCTGAAAAGTTGTTTTAATTCACTTCCTCCTTTGAGAGACGACCTTGGTCAGCCACTCTGCTGCACCTAAGTACCCCAAAATCACACTAATCATTTGAGGGCGCCCACGACAGTGCTCTTTCAAATTGGCGTCGTTGCCAGGGAGGCAAGTAATTATTTCAACCAATTAGAGGTATTTATTTTATTTTACATTTTAATTCTCTTCCTCTCTTCTTTCTTCCGTCTTTACCAAATCTGATTTTTTTCCTTCTTCTTCTTTTATCTCTTTCTATTTCTTTTTGGACCATCAACTCAAACTTCAAATTTTTATTTTACTATGGTCCACATTCCTTCTTTTCATCTTTCATTGATTGATGAAACGAACTAATCCCGAATATCTCTTAGATCTTGACCCTGAGATTGAACGTAGCCTTAGGGAACAAATCAGACATTCTCAGTCTACAGGAAGTTTCAACATTCAACCAGTTGGAGAATTACTCCAATATCAGAACATTGAAATTGGAAACAATTCAAATTCAACCATAAAACAAGAACCAATGGCTGGAAACAATGGAAATGAACTTAATAGAACCATTCGAGAATTGGCTGCACCTGATATTAACTATCAACCAAATTGTATTGCATACCCAAATCTCAAATCGGGCTTCGAACTGAAATCTGGGTTAATTCACTTACTTCCAAAGTTTCATGGCCTCTCTGGTGAGGATCCCAATAAACATTTGAAAGAATTTAATGTGGTTTTCTCAACCCTAAAACCTAAAAATGTATCTGAAGATCAAATCAAACTAAGAGCATTCCCATTCTCACTTGATGGAGCTGCGAAAGATTGGATGTATTATTTACAACCCGAAGATGTAACTTGTTGGAACGATTTGAAACGTCTTTTCTTGCAGAGATTTTTTCCAGCATCAAGGACCACATCCATTCGAAAGGAGATATCAGGGATCAAGCAAGCCCAAGGGGAGTCAATGTATGAGTACTGGGAGAGATTCAAGAAGTTGTGTGCAAGATGCCCACATCACCAAATCAGTGAGCAACTCCTCATCCAATACTTCTACGAAGGACTCACACCCATGGAGAGGAGCATGGTAGATGCTGCAGCTGGAGGAGCATTGGTGGACAAGACCCCAGTAGTTGCGCGTGCGTTGATCGACAATATGGCCCAAAACTCCCAACAATTAGGTGATAGAGGTACACCACATGTTCGAGGAGTACATCAAGTAAGTCCTTCTTCTCTTGAAATTCATTTGATTGATACTAAGTTAGAAGAATTGACAACTATGGTGAGGCATATTTCATTGGCTCAAAAGACATACCAACCCCCTCCTTCAAGGCCTTGTGGTATTTGCACTGAGACAAGCCACCCAACTGACTGTTGCCCACAACTCCAAGAAACAGAAGATTGTGCAGCAGTGTTCCCTGGGAGACCATTTCAGCAGCAACAACAACAACCATATCCCCAAAAGAAGTTTGATCCAACATACAACCAAGGGTGGAATGATCAGTCGGAAATGAGGTATGGCTCTGGACAACAACAAAGGCCACCCTTTCAACAAAACTTCCAGCAGCCTCCGCCTTACCAGCATGGTTTCCAACAACCCCAAAGAAGATTTGAAGCTCAAACATCAACAAGTCAGCAACAAGGGAATAATACACCAAAGGTAGACTCTAACACTGATGATCTTTTGAAACAAATTTTTCTTAATCAACAGAATGAGCTGAAGAGTCAAGGTTCGGAGCTGAGAGAGTTGAAGACTCAAATGAGTCAGATTGCCACCACCATCCATGAACTTGTGAGTAAGAATTCTGGAAATCTACCTTCCCAACCCACTCCAAATCCAAAGGGGAATGTTAGTTCCATCACATTGAGAAGTGGGAAGCAAATGAATGATACATCTGCACCTACCATTCCACCAGGATTCACCTCAACTTCAGAGAAGCCGCATTCCATACCAACTGATGAACAATCCAAGGAGAAAGATAAAGGTAAGAAAAAGATTGATGATTTTCCTCCTAAACCCCTTCCTTTTCCAAACAGGGTTGTTCAAACCAAGAAGATGGCTGAAGAAGCAATGAAAAAGGAGGTTTTGGACACATTCAAGTGTGTGGAGATCAACATTACTCTACTTGGAGCCATTAAGAAAATCCCAAGGTATGCCAAATTCTTAAAAGAACTCTGCACCAATAGAAGAGGGCTCAAGGGAAATGAGAGGATAAACCTTGGAAGGAATGTCTTAGCACTCATTTCACCAACTCTAGAAATGCCAACAAAGTGCAAGGATCCAGGTACATTCACCATCCCATGCACCATAGGGGAGTTGCACTTTTCTGATGCACTTTCTGATTTAGGTGCTTCCATAAATGTGATGCCTCACTCTGTATTCTCTTCCTTACAGGTTGGTGAGTTAAAGACAACAAGAATAGTGGTGCAATTGGTGAATAGAGCTACGGCATATCCAGCGGGAGTCCTTGAGGATGTACTTGTCCGGGTAAGAGACATGATCTTTCCAGCGGATTTCTATGTTCTTAACATGGAGGATGATCAGGTAAGTTCTCATGCCCCCCATTATCTTAGGTAGACCCTTCCTCAAAACTGCAAAAACTATCATAAATGTCAATGAGGCTACACTTTCCATGGAGTTTGGAGATGAAGTTGTGATATTTAATGTTATGGATTCCATGAAGTACCCCTCAGAGGACCATTATGCTTTTGTTATCTCCCATTTTGAACCACCAAGTAAAAACATCATGGAATTGGATTATCCTATGCTTAGGGAGATTATGAGTATTGGTTCTGGTTTAATGACTAAGAGAACTTCCACACCTATTTCTAATGAACAAGACTCTCTAAGATTTGATTTTGATGTGGATTCATATTCTGATTTTGATCATGTTCACTCTGATTATGAAATGGCTGTTGAGTATGCTGATGGATTTGATGATTTATTCTATGATTTTGATGATGTCTATTCTGATACTGATGCTCTTTGTGCACATATTTCAGTTCCTTCAATGTCTCCATCCATACTACACCCTCCTTCATTAGAACTCAATCCATTTCCACCAGATCTGAAATACTCATACTTGTTGAGTGGTGAGAGATTACCTGTTATCATTGCTAACAATCTCCCTTTTGAACATGAAGAAAGGCTTTTGAATATATTGAGGGAGAACATCAGGGCGATTGGGTGGACCTTGGCTGACATATCAGGTATTAGCCCCTCCATTTGCATGCATAGGATTCTCTTGGAGGATGGGGCTAAACCGGTGAGACAACCACAAAGGAGACTCAATCCCACCCTCCTGGATGTTGTTAAAAAGGAAGTTGAGAAATTGCTCGAGGCAGGTATAATCTTTCCCATTTCAGATTCACAGTGGGTAAGTCCAATTCAGGTTGTGCCTAAGAAAACTGGTTTTACTGTTGTTAAAAATGAGAAAGATGATTTAGTTCCAATGAGGGTGCAAAACAGTTGGCGTGTGTGTATTGATTATAGGAAACTAAATCAGACCACTCGCAAGGACCATTTCCCCCTCCCATTTATTGATCAAATGCTCGAGAGACTAGCTGGGAAAACACACTATTGTTTCTTGGATGGATTTTCTGGATATTTTCAGGTTCCTATAGCTCCAGAGGATCAGGAGAAGACTACATTCACCTATCCCTTTGGCACATTTGCGTACCGGAGGATGCCATTTGGACTTTGCAACGCCCCAGGTACCTTCCAGAGATGTATGGTGAGTATTTTTTCTGATTTTATTGAGACCTGCATGGAGGTATTTATGGATGATTTTACAGTGTATGGGTCTTCATTTGATGAATGTATAAGTAGTTTGGGAAATGTGTTGAATCGTTGTATTGAGAAGAATCTGGTCCTGAACTTTGAAAAGTGTCATTTTATGGTAGAGCATGGCATTGTCTTAGGGCATGTGGTGTCAAAACATGGGATAGAGGTTGATAGATCTAAGGTAGAAATTATTTCATCCTTACCCTATCCTTCATGTGTGCGTGATGTTAGATCTTTCCTAGGGCATGCAGGATTTTATCGGCGCTTCATCAAAGATTTTAGTAAGATCGCTCTTCCTATGTCACGATTACTTCAAAAAGATTCTGATTTTGTGATTGATGATTCTTGTAGGACTTCCTTTGATGAGCTAAAGAAGTGTCTGACCACTCCACCTATCATACAGCCCCCACAGTGGGACCTTCCATTTGAGCTTATGTGTGACGCCTCCAACTTCGCGGTTGGAGCTGTCTTATCTGAGAGGGTGGAAGGACGTTCACATGTGATCGCCTACGCATCAAGGACACTGGATTCATCCCAATCAAATTACACAACCATAGAAAAAGAGTTTCTTCCGGTCATATTTGCTTTAGATAAATTCCGTTCATATTTATTGGGCTCTAAAGTAGTTGTTTTTTCTGACCATGCAGCTTTGAGGTACCTCCTGAAGAAGCCAGATGCAAAGCCGCGACTTATCCGTTGGATGCTCCTTCTTCAAGAGTTTGACATCGAGATAAAGGACAAAAAGGGGTCAGAAAACTTGGTGGAGGACCACATGAGTAGGCTTACTCACACACTAGAGGGTGACACCTTGGACCAGGTACCACTTCGGGACACTTTCTCCGATGAGCATCTCTATACCATCTCAGGTAAGCATCATTGGTATGCTGATTTAGTTAATTACATTGTTGGCTCTGAAATCCCAGTAAATTTGAAGAAACATCAAGTCCAAAAATTAAAGAGTGAGTCAAGATTTTATGTTTGGGATGATCCATACTTATGGCGCATGTGTAGTGACCAAGTCATTAGGGGGTGTGTTCCCGATCATGAGTTTGAGTCTGTTTTGCATTTCTGTCATACACTTGCATGTGGTGGACACTTTGGACCCCAACGGACAGCTAGGAAAGTTTTGGACTCTAGATTATATTGGCCTAGATTATTCCATGATGCCCATGTGTTTTGTAAGTCATGATCTCGTTGCCAACACACTGGGAACATTTCTAGGAGACATGAGATGCCCCAACAACCCATACTATTTTTTGAGATTTTTGATGTATAGGGCATCGACTTTATGGGTCCTTTTCCTAGTTCATTTGGATTTTTGTACATTTTGGTTGCTGTTGATTATGTGAGTAAATGGGTGGAGGCCAAGCCCACCAGGACTGACGATTATCATGTTGTTGTGGACTTTGTCAAAGAACAAATTTTTTGCAGGTTTGGAGTACCAAAGGACATCATCAGTGACCAAGGGAAACACTTTTGCAATAGGAATTTTGCTTCCCTCCTTCGAAAGTATGGGGTGACACACAAAACATCAACACCATACCACCCCCAAACAAATGGCTAGGCTGAGGTTTCAAATCGTGAGTTGAAACAAATCTTGGAGAAAACCGTGCAACCAAATAGGAAGGATTGGAGAAAGCGCTTGGATGATGCATTGTGGGCTTATAGAACAGCATACAAGACCCCCATTGGTATGTCCCCATTTCGGATTGTTTTTGGGAAAGCATGTCATCTCCCAGTGGAAGTCGAGCATCGGGCTTATTGGGCTATAAAGAAATGCAACATGGATTTGGCCCAAGCTGGAATTCAAAGGAAGTTGCAAATTCAAGAGCTTGAGGAGAATCGATTGTCATCATATGAGAACTCAAGGCTCTACAAGGAAAGATCAAAAGCAGCTCATGACAAAATGATCCAACAAAGGGAGTTTCATGTTGGAGAGAAAGTCCTTCTCTATAGTTCACGACTGAAGTTGATTCCTGATAAGTTGCGTTCCAGATGGTTAGGTCCTTATATTGTGTCTAATTTTTTTCCTTATGGTGCAGCGGAGATCACACAAGAGGACACTGGAAGGAGATTTATAGTCAATGGGAAACGTTTGAAGAGATACATTGAGGGACATCCTACTGATGCAGTGGATTGTATCACACTGCATGACCCCATCATCACTTGATCACATCAGGCTGTTCCTAACCCTTTCACTTTTATATTATTTGTCCTATTTAAAAATTCTGAATTTCATGTGCATATATAATCTCATGGGTTCACATTGAGGACAATGCAATATTTTAAGTGTGGTGGAGGGAACCTTTTAGTTTAGTAATTTCAATTGTTTTCTTGTTAAAAAAAACCAAAAAAAAAATTGTGTGTTTTTCAAAATTTGTGTGTTTATTTTACAATTTTCTATGTTTTTTTGAAACTTTTGAGCTGAAATGATTCTCATCGCCATTTTTAAATCCATGTCAATAAGTGAAAAAATTTACCCCTTGAAACTAAGCTTAAATGAATGCTGAAATGACTTTGTTTCAAGTTCAAACATTTAGTAATTTCATGAAAAGTATGCTGAATTTTGAATCCCATGCCAATCTCACTGTCTTTATATTTGAAATCACTTTCCTGTGAGGCTTCTAAACCATTATTTTCATATTCTTTACATTCACCTCACTTATTGAGAGAACCAAACCATACTTGATTTAACCAGAATTTGATCTATTCCTGTCAAAACTTGAGGGTTTGAGGTACTTATGTTTAAATGATTGAGGCATTTGTTTGGTATTAAAGCCCCTATTTCAAAGAATCCTTTTTTATAATGGCCTACCTTGAATATTTAATCCTTGTAGCCCTTAGAAGCCATTCACAGCCTATTAGGTTAAGCCATATTACAAGCCAATTTTCCCTATCCAACCAACTCTTGAAGTGAAATTGCATAATCTAGTTGAGCTTAAGTGTGGGGGAAGTTGTCTTGGGTTTTTCCACCACATTCTGTGATACTTTGGGTGGAAAATTAAATTTTGAAGAGATGTGTTTGCTGCTAAAGAAAGTCATTATATTGAAAGCTGTGCCTTTTCTAGAGCTTTCATGACAAGTGAAGTTGTGCCTTTTCTGGAGCTTCTAATTGAGGTGGAAAGCTGTGCCCATCTGGAGCTTTCAAGAAAATCATGTTTTAGAAGATTGACATTTTTTATGCTGAAATGATGAATGGTGTAAACCTTTCATGACTTTTCATGATGATGGAGCTGAATTGATACTATGGGGATTGAATAGAAGACCATATTTAAGTGAAAATTAGATTAATGCAATTTTGCTTTAAAAGAGTCAAGCCCTCCTCATTCAGCCTCAGAGTTTTTCACATCTTAATCCTACCAACCGAAAGCCACAGAACAACCCTGAAAAGTCCTCATGATAAACATATGTCCTTGACTCACATCGGGTAGAGATGTAGGAATCTATCAAGCCTATGGTGACCCTTGTATGAGTTTGGATGAGAAAGACATTGCAAAAAAAATTGATATTTGAGTGATGAGAGAAAATTCAAGCGAGGTAAGTGTTTTGTGCATGGGCGGATAAATGAAGTGGAAATATATTGAATGATATAAATGGATAACTTGAAATAAGGTTTTTTATGAGGAATGATATCTTTTTTTTATTCTTGGTGTGAAATTGATTGATATGTGTTTTAAAATTGGTTTTGATTTGATATTGATGTTTACTTGATATGAGGTTTTGCCCAGGTGTGCAAAAGGGTAAGTGTGGGGGAGTTGATAAAACACTATTTTATTGAATATTTTATTGATAATAAATGATATAATTTCCTCACATTGTGTTAAATATGTTTATTTATAAAATATTTGGGATTTGATCATTCATTTGAAAATTTGGTGAAAATTCCAGTTTTACCCTTAATAGTGCACTGTAGTATTTCGAAGATAAATATTTTTATATTTATTATTTTAATTTTAAATGTTTTAACAGTGTTCCTAAATTAAATATCTACAACTTTTATTCAGGACACTAGAGCTAAAAAGTTCATTTGGTTGTTGAAATTGGGCCATGAAGTCAAAGTTGGGCTGGGCTCGCCAGAATGGAGAAGGTTCTGTATTTGGGCCATATCCTATACATACGGGCTTGGATGGAGCCCAAAGTTTTAGGAAAGCTCGGGGATATGATGTGTCACAAATCATCCTTCTGGAAGGCCGGTCAATGCACGCGTTTTGGAGGTCCAATTGGCGGTGAAAGTTGGAATAAAATATTTAGCCGAGATTTTCATTTCACACTTAAAAGGTTATGTATCCCTAGCCCTCACAAACTCTATTTAAAGGGGGTTTTAACTCTTTGAGAGGTCTGGTGGAGGATTTTGGAAGGTTTGGCCGAAAGTGTGTCTCTTGGGAGCCCCTCACAACTCTTGTAAGAAGTAAGCCTTTGTGCAATCCTCTCTTCCAAAAAGGCTCTCCTCTCTCACCTCTTCTTTGTATTTCTTTTATTTCATGTTTGTTTCTTGAATTTTTCTTCAAATAATATTCTGTGTTCATCCCTCTTCTTCTTATCTTAATCTTCTTAATTGGGTTGGAATCAAGAGTGGAGACAAGATTGGGTTCTACCCTTTCAATCCGTTGCTTATGCAAAACGTCTCCACGATGACTACACCACCCATGGAAGAGTAGTTCTTTTTAGTAATCGATCGACCTCTATCCTTCTTCATTCATTTATTTTGAATCAATTAGATACTGTAATTCACATATTATGATCTATTAATTGAGTTTTTAATTTAAATGAAACTAAGAAAGCAATTGAATAGTTAACACAAAACACGCGAGGTCGGGAATTGTGTGAACTGTGAGAGCGCAACCTTAACCAGTAATTCAAAACCACATGGGATCAATTTGTAGAGTTCAAATATAATCCCTAAACTCAATTAATCCTCATTTCCAGAGTGGTTATGTGCCTTAATTTACCACTGACCATAAGCTAATTTTAGAGCATCAATCAAAGCAGGGTGTCGCGATTGCATGTTCCGAAGTTATCCTAAGGTTAAAATTCACTTCAATCTTCGTGGTAAAGTTAATTCTCGTAGGGTTCGGGATTTAACAAATTAAGGGATCATGATTAAGTGAATATTAATTTAAATGATAATGATTAATAAATGATTGAAGAGGTAGAGTTAGATCGATTACGCCTTTTAAAATAGATTTCTAAAAAAACATCTTCTTGTTGTGTCATTCTAATCAAAACTTCATTTCAAAAATAAAAACAAAAAAAAAATGCAATCTTCTTCCAGCAAACTTCTTCTAGATTCATAAACTATAAACAACCACCCCCATCCTTTCAAGTAGTGTTTTTATTCCCTTTTATTTTGTTTCTAGAATACCTCTGAAAAGTTGTTTTAATTCACTTCTTCCTTTGAGAGACGACCTTGGTCAGCCACTCTGCTGCACCTAAGTACCCCAAAATCACACTAATCATTTGAGGGCGCCCACGACAGCGCTCTTTCACCTTGGCTTGTGGATAACGTGTACATGAAGGGTTTTTCGCGAAGCATAAACACTCCGCGAAGACCCAGGTCCCCTTGGGGATCCCCTTCCTTCACGAAATCCCTTAAGCTTCACAAAAGGCATCCCTCTTGGAAGAGGGGATCAAAACGAGACAATGGGGAGGCACTTCGCGGAGAAAAAGTACCTTGCGTAGCTCATGATTCGCAAAGTAAAGGGTGCTTCGCGATTTGGTAGCTAGGAAGTTGAAAGGTCGGATTGTCCATCCGTTGGGAACGGGGGGAGCCCGGTATTTATAGGCAGGAGGCGCCACGATGCAGAGATTACGCAGCACGAAGCGGTCTTTGGTTGCTTCACGGCGCGTCACAAATGTCAAATGCATTCATGGAGGGGTCCGCCTCCTTGCTTCGTGGTGGGCTTGCAAACATCAAAGGCTTTTGTGGAGGGGTCCTCCTCCTTACTTCACGGCGGGCTCACGAACCTCAAAGGAGTTCGCGGAGGGGTCCGCCTCCTTGCTTCGTAGCGGGCTCACGAACCACAAAGGCATTCGCAGAGGGGTCCACCTCCTTTGCTTCGCGGTGCTTGGGGGACTTCGCATAGTGGCTTCGTGAGGACTTTCGCGGCGCCTCTTCTATTCTTTTTCTTCCAAAATTTTTGTCGCCAACAATCATGTATAATTTTTTCTTCATCTTTGTAGACATATCAAATATTCTCTTAAAATATTATATAGAATTTTTACAATTATCCAAAGGCTTAAAATACCTATCAATGACTTACAATCAGAAGAAAAGACATATGACGGAGAATTGAGTTCAACATTAATGTCTTTATATTAGAGAAAAACCTTAAGATGAATATTTACCGTAAAGGTAAAATGATTACACTAAAAAATAATTTCATATGAGGAATCATTATATTCACGGAATTCAGTTCCCTATATATTAGCACATATATAAAACAATAATAAGGAAAAAGAGGGACCTCTTATTTCCTAAAAGGAATCATTCATGTTGAGAGTTATTTCTCAACCTAGGAAATTCATTCATTTAAATACCATAACCTTTCCTCATATTATAATTTTAATAGGGTTTTCATGTTTTAATTTCTTTTGAGCTGGTTAGATTATTGTACAATATTTTAAACCTCGCCCAGGATAACCATACTTTTCACATGATTTTCCATGAACATTCAAATGTAATTTTATTTTTAGATTATCATAAATACCAATATATTCATATGTTTAAACTTGTTTTAATTTATATTTAACATAAAACTCTTATTTCTCCATTAAATTTTACAACACCATATTATCTATCTAGATTACTAATAATTCTTTGTTAACTAGCTCATATTCCTTAGGTCTCTCATTTTTCCTTTTGATAGTATTGATCTGTTATGACTCTTAATCTTTATATTATAGAATATAATTTTCTTTCATATCATACAGAGTCTACGTGGGTATTATAGATATGCACTCCTTAATGTTGTGACCATATTATCCACATCACCCACACACTTTTCTGTAGATATCCAAACCTATTTTGTTTTGATTGATTCAATGCGAATTTGGTCATAACGTTATTATTATTAAAACCAACACCAAATTTATCACCAAATATCACCCTTGGACATTAAAAATTCCCTATAAATGACATAATGGTGTAGTCCATATTGATATACCTTCCACATAACCACCAATAACCATTGAAAATTAATTTTTATCTTTGATAAGAAATGTTACCTGAACATACAAGATGCAATTTTGTTGAAAATTGACCCTCAAAATAGCTTGGGAATACAAAATCCTTGTAATATTCTTCACTTAATTTGATTTGGTAGATTTCATATCATTTTTCTTATCCCAAATATCCTCATATTTGGTTTTTACATCTACATTGTTAAATAAAGCATATCTATTTTGAATCTGATTAAGTGAATATTTACCTTGTTCACATGAACTATTTGTCTCATTGGCCTGAAAAGATTACCTATTTACCTAAATATCCTTAGTGGAGTCTTATCTAGCGTTGTCTAACTCATTTCATAGCGTGATACAAATATATTTTTACTAGGTTGTTCTTCTTCCTTTGTAGCTAGTTCCTCTTTGATATCTATTATCATATTTTCTTAATTAGTTTCTATAATATTGTGATTCAAAATATCATCAATTTATTTCACAAATATCTTAAAATAATCTTCATTATTGTCATGAAAATTTTTAGTTTCTTTCTAATGATTCTTCTTTTATTTCCTGAGGTATTTAATCAATTCAATAGAGAATTATAATTTATATTTCATCTCCCACTCAAGTTATATCCTTTCTTCTCCATCATCATTAAATATTGATGAATAAAATCCTTTATAAACATGATAAAAGAGAGTGAATTCATTATATGTTTCACTAGATGATATATCTTTCTCTTACTTCCTCATAAATATTCTTCTTTTACTAAAAACCACTTTTTATGTATTCTCACCATCCTCATATAAATCAGATTCATGAACCAACTTCTTTGTGAAATAATTTTCAATTTTACCAAAATCATTAAAATTATGACATCAAGGTAAATACTTACGTATGAATTTCCATTTACTCTTCATGAATATATTTGATAGAAGATAAACAATTATGTTTTAGTAATTTTTATCTTTAGTATCAGTGTCTTCCCATTCTATAACCTCTTATCCTCTTACTTTTCCTCTTCCCAGGGATTCAAAATCCATTTCATCTATTTTTCTTATTTTTTAAAGAAATTGATTTTTTCATCTCATAAGATATGATTATATTTTATATATCCAAAATTTTCACAAATTTTATTTATTCTATGGTTAATATTCTTGAATGAAAGTGATTTTAAAAATGCCTCATTATTTTTTTCACAATAATGGAATCCTCTAACTTATCAACAAACCTAGGGATGTTTCCTAGAATTTCATTTACCTGGCTAAAATTTATATCAATATATTAATTATTAATCATTTTAATGTCTTCAAATTAATCCTCCAAGCTCCATGTTTTAATTCCTTGACTTTGAAGTTACCTTCATTATTGCTTCTTAATTTATCTTAGATCTTCTCATTTGTATAGAGACCCATGACCTTTGTGAATACCTTCTATGATAAATATGTCATGATAGAATTTTGATCATTTCAATCTAAATCCATATCCCTTTGGTAATATTATTTAAAAACTGTAGTGAAATAATATTTTGTTGCATGTATATTATATAATTTTTAAGAAAAATAACATAACAGTAATATATTCTAGAATCAAAAGGTATAGTATATTGGGAAAATTAGTTTCATACATAAATTGTACATAATAAAACATAAACTTTATTTAAATACTTACTCTATATCCACCTCAAATAGCTCACATTCTCTTTAGTAATACAATATGTTGAGAATACACATCCCATAAATGGGTGAGTTAAAATATTATTAAGTGGAGGAATAACATACACGAAACTTGGGACATTAATCAGTAGTAGATGTGTGAAAATAATAATAATAATAACGATCATCACAATCATTTTATCATAATCATAACCATGAAGAAATAATTTCAAAAAGTCATGGAATATTTCATAATCATAATAATGAAACATCTTAATATTGTGGTGAAATATCACACATAGTTATCAATAATGATAATATCATAGTCACACATAACATATGTTAATAAATCATAATATAATAAGTATTAACTATGATAAAATCATTTTTAGGCATAATAAACATAATATTATGAGACTTACTACACTTCTTGAGTCATTTTAGGGATATATAATTTTTAGCTAACCTGGAACATCATAAAATGTTCACAATCATACATGCGACATGGAAAGAGACCATATAACAAATGTATTTGTGAAATAAAACCACAAAAAGGAATGGGTTTCTTAAATTTTTAATAAATAATACATTATGAATAACATTTATTTTTTCACCAAATTAATATGGTAGGTTATATTTTGGTGTAAAACTCATCATTCTTGAGTGGAGAAGAAAAAACTCAATAGGTGTCAATGCGGTGTTTTGGAAAATAAAGTCTTTCTTAAAAATAATTTTGATTAGCCTAAAAATTATCTCAAAAAGGTAAAATCATATATATCACAATATAAAATGTAAATAAGTGTGAATGAAAATTTTAAGGTATTAAATAAATATCCATATTGAAAATACGGTGAAATATGAGATTACCTAAAAAAGAAAGAGTAGGGTTCAATAATTCCTCACACCATAAATTACAGTATGTATCCTCTCCATTAAAAATATTATATAATAAACATATTTCAATTAAAAAATGAAATTTATAGAAATTTATATTAATTTATGTCACTATTGAAACATTATAATTATTGGATTGTATTTTATAATATGCTGTTAAGTGTGATGTGTTTTGATGTCATGTTTTCATTAAATAATCCAATATTTATTAAATTTAATTATTTTTGTCGAAGATAAATTATAAATATGTAAAATTAATAAAATTAGAATAAAATTATTTTAATTAAATATTTTTATATTATATATAATTCATACTAATAAACTGTGAAGTTGGTGATAAGAAGAGAATTGACATGTCCTTGTGGGTAGTGAACCAGTCGTTAATGGGACATTGTCCAAAGATAAGGTGAGAGATATAATATATATTTATATTATAAATAATTTTTATAAGAGATTATTAATATCAAGATCAATTTAGAATTAGTTTTATTTTTTTGTATGGTTTGACTTATAAAATAATTGGATGTTGGAGAATTCAAAATTGACAAAAAATAACAGTCAAATAGACATTATCTATTTGTTGAAGTTATTCCCCTTCTACTATCCTTAAATACTTGATATCATGGAGATATATTACTCAAAAAAATCTCAAATGATTCAGTGGGTCTTATTAGATAGTAATTGGGCAGTTATCTGGCTTTGGTATGTTTAGGTGAAGTATTTTCCAATGAGAGGGAGATACGGTATTTATACTTGAGGATAGGTGTATTTAAAAGATAAAAAATAAATAAAATATAATTTTAAAATAAACCCTTTTAAGATTAATATTATTTATATTTAAATTCATATTATAAAAAACTCAAATTATATTTTTAATTTTAATCATTCTAAATATGAATTCATTAGTTTATGAAAACATAATTTGAAGAAAATGTAAAAAAAATTAATATATTGCTTTAGAATTTAGACTTTTGGAAATACATTTTACATTTGGAATTTTAATTTCCGGGATAAATAAACTCATAAAACATGTATTTGATCAAGGATAATACTATATAATTTCTTAGGCCATTATTACATCATCTATGATGTAATATAAAGCATGTTAGTTATGAAAAAACTGTTCTTTTCTGTTATCCTAAAAATTGATGTATTTCTGAAAAATACCAAAAAAATTACCCTTATAAAATTTTTATGGGATAATTCTAAATATCTCATGAAATTTATAGAAATAAGTTTCTTACATATGTAATTTTAACTATTAACATATTATTATTATTATTATGAAATACATTTTATACAATTTATTTAAAAAGTGGTTATAAATTCATTGTATTTTTAATCTTGATATTTATATAATATAATTAATATATTTATGTTTTATTAAATTAGTCCTTATATATATTATTTAGGTTATTTTTTACTATTTATTTATCAAATTTCAATTCTAACGGTCATGTTACTATTCCTAGTAGTCAGGTTAGTATTCCAAATAGTTATGTTACTATTACAACAATATCACTTCAATTACAACTATCATATTACCTTTTATATATACCTATTAATTCTTTCATAAATTATTCACTAAAATTCATCCCAATGTTCCATATTTTCCTTCTCTAAAATGATTATTGGGGTTTTAATATTTTCTATCTTTTCTATAGAAACGTTCATGGGAGTAATAATTCTAATATATTGAGATGATTCAAATTTTCCCATTATAGATTTTCTATTTTATATTTATTTTCCTATTGTAATAATTTTAATTTTCATGGATTAAATTCTTCACATATAAGATGATCATATTAATGAAATAATTCTTTTTTTGTTTTTTCTATGTTTTTATGTGTATAATACTATATAACACAACATAACACACATTTAATTAGAAAAACATATTTTATAAAATATGGGAAATTATATTCTAACCGTATTTATAGATTTTATCCAATAAAATTTTATATAGTATTTTCATTATAGAATATATTTATACACTTTTATTTCATTTTTTCCTCAGGTTCCCATGTTACAACTTTATATTTATTGTCCCACAACTAAAATTTTATAAGGTGAGTTTTCTTATTTCTCCAAACATTATCTCTATGGTTCAACATATTCAATGGTTTGAACTAATAAAAATGTTCAAGTTCTAGTTATACCACCTTTAGATGTGGAATAAGTGTGTGATCATGTATATACTTCCTCATGAGTGATATGTGGAACACATCATAAACTTGATCAGCGTTTGGTAAATGTGCCAGATGATATGCCACTACTCTTATGTTATCATAGATACAAAAGTGGACAATTTACCTAGGGTTATGATTTTATATCCTTACAAAACATGTTAATCTCTATATAGTGATATTTGAAGAAATTTTTTTTATCCAAATTCAAAATCAAATTCCCTTCAATGGTTGTCTGTAGAGTTCCTCTTCAAACTCTGAGAATCTTTTTTATGTTTTTTTGGATGTCTTGAACCTTCTCTATAATTTCTTGAATAATATTAAGACAAGTACCCCAATATGTTGGAGTTCTACATCGCTTCCCATCTAGATCTTCATATTGGTCCATTTGAATACTTGAGTGGAATCAATTATTGTGTGATAACTCAATTAAAGGGATATGTTGATCCCACCTCCTTCAAATCACATTGATCAAGATATCAATATTTTATTGAGTGTTTGAATGGTACTTTCATAATGAACCTCATCTTGGGGGTGATAATAAGTATTGAAATTCAATTTAGTATTTAGAAAGTGTTGAAGCCTTCTACAGAGTCTATAGTTGAACCTTGGATCATGATCATAAATTATCCCAATTTATTATCTATTAATTCTCACCACTTTCTATATTCATAACATGGAATGATTGAAATGGATTAATATTTCTAAATATCAATGATGTGGGTCATCTTAGTGATTCAATCCAGTACAAACCAAATCACATTTCATCCTTTTGACAACTTTGGGAGACTAGTGAAAAAGTAAATAATGATTTTCTCTTATTTCCATATTTATATGTGTAATCATTGAATCATTACATATGAATTTTTTCTCTCTCATTTAACTTAATGAAATTCCATGCACTTTGAGGTGTACACAGTAATATCCTTTTTTATATTTTCCCACCAGATATGATCTTGAATATCATAATATATTTTATACATCCAATATAAATGGAGAAAGATGAGATATAGGAATTATCTAATAGCTCTATCTTTATCTTAGGTGATGAAGGCACATAAATTATTCTTCTAAACTGAATTAAACCATTTTTTTTATGTTTAAATCATGAAACATTACTTCCATTACTAATATCACCATCTTTTTAACTTTAAAATCATCTCATTGTGAATCCTTGAACTTATCTGGGATAAATGATCAGGTAGTGATTTGGGTAAGGAAGTATTTATTCTCTAATATTAATGTTTTTAGATCCATCATTTTTATACCCATAAAGATGGGACCTTTCTCAATATGCATCATGGATAATGTAGTAGGATCTTATCTACTAGGATAATCATCTACTATAGTTTCCTTTCCATGATGGTGGTGAGTGGAGAAATCATAGTCCTTGATCAGATCTAACCTTCTTTCTTTGACACATGTTAAGATCTTTCTATGTTAATTTATACTTTAGACTGTTGTGTTCTCTATATATGTCACCCTTCTCACCATAGAGGTAGTACTACCAAATATTATCTGTAAATATTATATTAGTGAACTATAAGTCACGTTCTTTGTATTTTTTCTCATGTATCATCAACTTAAATGAGGCATAGGCTATCAATTTATCATTTTTCATGAGTGCACAACCTAAGAATTTTTTAATCTTTACTACATATCAATAACCCTCCTCCACTTTAGGGTAGTATTAGTACAGGTGTTCCAATTAGCTTCTTATTATGCTCCTTAAATCTTTCCTCACATTCTTCTATCTATACATACTTTATGAATTTCTATGTTAACTTTGATAGTGGTCTAGATAATCACTAAATGTTTCTACAAAATCATCAATAATACCACTATAACTTGAAGAAATACATATTTCAATGAGACCTGAGGGCCTGGGACATTCCGTAATTTCATTTTTCTTTTAAGGTTCCACAATAATTTCCTCACTTGAGATCAAAATTTCCAAGGATGTTACCTAATTTATAGATATGTTTCACTTACTAAACATAGAATACTATTTTTCTCTTCTAAATGTTTCCTATACAATCCTTAGATGCTATTATTGTTTCTACTTTCAGTTGAAGTTAAGGAAAATATCATTAATTCATAATACAAATAATATTTCAATGTAGTCTCCAATGTATCTATTTATAAAATCCCTAATGATTGATGGGGAATTAATAATCTTGAAGGGAATCACCATAAACTCATAGTGTCTATAAGTTATAATGAAGGTTGTCTTCAAAATATCATCCTTTTCAAATTTATCAATTGATATCCTGAATGAATATCCACTATTGAGAGGTACTAAACTCTTCAAAGTTGATCTATTATGCTATCAATCTTTGTTAGGGGATAATTTTTATTTATAATGATCTTTTTTAGATACTGGTAGTTAATGAACAATAGATTTGATCCATCTTTTTTTCTTGATAAAGAGAACCGACACACCATAATGTGATGCCCTAGGGTGTATTCACCTTTTTCAAAATAATATTTGAGCTTATGCATTAAATCCTTTAGTTCGATTGGGGAAATCCCATTGGGGATTTTTGTGATAGGACTGTCTCCAAGAGTAATATCTAATGAAAAAACTACCTCTTAATCTAGGGGATGTACATGGAACTGTTTTGGGAATAGATCAGTATATTCCCTTATAATAGGCATATCATCATGGTTGATACTTTACTTTTACTAAACCATTTAGGAATGATATTATTCTTCACGGGGTGTCATCTCCTACACCATTTAGGGATTATCTATTGGATATTAATGATCATACTTTAATTCTCATAAGATCATGGGATGGTTAAAAATGGAATGAGATTAACTTTAACTAATATTTGATGTGATACCTATAAAATGAGGTCCAATTCATGTGTGGTATAGCTTTAAATTTCCCTAATGGAAGGATTACAATATTTCATGGGGGAATCTTCCTACAAATTCTAACATGAGAAGAGTCCAACAGTTGGGTTGCAATGATTTCACTAATGAGTGTTTTTATGGGTATCTCTATTTTATAGTACTAGGGATGTGATTCAACAATTAAAAAAACATGTAGGGTATACAAGAATTAATAGAACTAGAAGAAAATAAATTATTTCCCATTATTGAGTTAATTGGAAGTGTACCTTATAATAATTAACTTTTTTGTTCCTTTGACATGGTTGTAATGGAAAAATCGTTCCCTTTCTCCCTTAGATTTTGTTTTTATTTACATTGATTACCCTGGATGACCCATGGTTTAGTTCATCGTCTTGAATAGTTCCATTCCTATTTATTGTTGAAACATTGAACCATTGGTGGGGTATTACATGATTCCTTCCTTTCCTCCATCACATTGGAATGTTTCTTTATATCTCTTTAACATTCATGAGCTTGATGTCCTTCTCTCCCACACTTAATGAATTTTATTTCCCCTTTGAAGAAATTCCCCAGATTATTCTCCCCATATCTTTGATATGTGGATTGTTAGATCTTATTTTCTCATTTTTCATTTGATACCCTAGATTTAAAATATATTCTTATATTATTATCTACATATCCATGGGACCATTCCCCAAACACCATTTATACTTATAGGAAACATCAAATCACTTCTTTGTTACACCCAAAGTCTCTAACAGATAGATTCATTCAGTGGTATTTTTTTAAACTATGAAATATTCTATCTACATTTCTATCATTATGGATAATAAATCCCAAGGAATATATTACAGGACAGGTGTAATTTTCAGTATAATCCATGATAGATTCACTCTACTTTTACATAAGCTACATAAATTATCCCTCCATATTTCTTTGAAGATTTTCCATGAAATACTTGTTATGAAATATCTACTTAAGGAATTACCACTACATTTATTCTATTTTATATTTGGAATTTTTATTAATTAGAAATTCTTAGAATTGTTTAGATTCTCTAACTAAATTATATAAAACCATGGTTACTCTCTTATTCTAATAATATTGGAGAATAAAATAGGTAATCTCTAATAAGTTAACCCATTATTCAATTAAAAGTGGATTAGAATATACCAAAAATATTGGTATAAATTTGGCTTATAAAGGCTTTGATGGCCAGTTTCTCATTCTTGGGTGAATGTGGATGTTCCACATAATTCTAGTTATTCTTTATTACATAAGATTACAGGGTAAGAATCCCCATGAAATTTTCAATTTCACCTCCCATTTCATTAGTAATTTCATTTGAATAATCATTTGATTGTCCCTCACATGCTCTGTTTGTCTGGTTTCTGCTGGTTCTAATAATTTTATAAAATATAAATGGTTTTTACAAAACATAAGTCAATAATGAATGAATAAATAATTTATTTTCATGAACAAACCAATTCTAAATTCATATCTTATGGGATCTCTATATTTAGTATGACCTTCCTCTCAAATGATACTTCTAGGATTATATACTTCAATATTTTATAACATTAAAATAATTTATTACTCTATCTATATATCAATTATAATGGTTTGTATAGATCTTGTGATAAAAAAATCTTGTCCCTTAAAAGTTTCAAACATGATGTGGAATAATTCCTCTTTATTGTTCACTATGTACCAGTCAAGTTAATACCCAATGATACCTTTTAGATTTGTTAACCCTAGGTACATCTGTACTAGATTTACATATACATTTAGTATCTACATATGGATTTGATTTATTAGAAAAAACATGCTCTTATACATTACCAAAACAACACGATATTTCTATTAAATGTTAGACATATCCCACGTGTTTTATGAAAATTTTATAGTCAAAACTCTGATTAATGGAACTATGATATGATAAAAACTAAAATGAACCAATTTTTTCTCACGTGACTATTATATCATTTTTAAGAAAAATAACATAATATCAATGTGTTACAGAATGAAAAGGTTTATTATTTTGTGAAAATTATATTCTTACATCATTTATAAATAATAAAATATAAATATTATTCAAATAATTCATCTCTACCCTCATAATTTGTCTCTCATTATCCTTAATACATGTAATCACCTAAGGATATATATCAATGAAAGGGGTGAACTAAAATCCATCTTAGGGGATAGATAACATAGAAGGAATATGATATATGAATCAATAGTACGCGAGTGAGTATAATAATAACAATAATCATCATCATAAGTGTGGGATATTCATCATTAAAATGGGGGAATTATATTTAAAAGTCATGTAAAGTGGAAATTCATAATAATGAAACATTATAATATAGTTCTCGGATTCCACACTGAGTTGTGAACAAAGCTAGCATCTTATTCACGCATAACATATGTGCATAAATGACAACATCACAATTGTGAATAAATATATCTTTATGTTCATGCAGAATACATATAATATATTGAGATATATAACATTGACCAATGCATTTGAGGGATATATAATTCTATTCTAACCTAGAACATCATGAAATACCCATAAACATGTAAGGAACATGGAAAAAGAACGTATAACGTTCACATTTATGAAATAAACCTCGGGAAAGGAATGGCTTTCATAAATATGTCATAAGAAATAAATTAACGACTAAAAATTTGGGTTCAAAAATGAATATGGGATATCATATTTTAGTATAAAAGATTATCTATCTTGAGTGGAGAAGAAACAACTGAAGAGGATTCAATGCCATATTTTTTAAAACAAATTCTCTTTAAAAATTATTATAAAGGATTAAAAATCATTTAGGAAATGTATAAACATGTGTATATATATACATAATGGAAATAATATTCGAATGAAATTTTAATGAAATTAGAGAAATATCCCCACTAAAAATAATTTTAAAGATGAGATAACCCAAAAAGAAAGAGTTGGGTTTGAATGTTCCCCAAACCTTAAATCTGGATATGTCTCATCTCATTCAAACATCCTGTTTTAGAAATGTATGTTTATTAAAACATCAAAATAGAAAATAATTATATTCATTTATGTCACTATTTATAAATTTTAATTATTATATTCTATTTTATAATACTATTAGTTAAATGTGAATTGTTTTTTTGTCAACTTTTTCATTAAATTAACCCGTTTCTTTTGATTTCTTTATTTGTTTTCAAGGTCATTAATACAAAACTATAATTTATTCAAGAGGCATAATATAAATGTAATTAAATATTTATATATTATATATAATTCATACTAACCATCCATGATGTTGGTGATAAGTAGAGAGTTGGTATTGTCCTTATGGGTGGTTAACCGACTGTTAACAAGACACTCCCCAATGAGAAAGTGGGATATATAATATATGATTATATTATAAAATAAATAATATAATAATAAGATTAAAAATATAATGTTAATATTTTTAATTTTTTTATGAAGGTATGGATTAGAAATGTATATTATGATAGGGAATTGTGAATGGAAAATGAAATAAAAGATGTATAAGACATTACCTATTTCTTAAAGTTGTTCATTTCCATTAAATATTCTGAAATATTAGAGTTTTATTAAACCAAAAAGGATCTATGGATTAAAAGGGTATTAATAGAAATTAATTGGGAAGATATTTGGATTTGGTAAGTTGAAGTTAAGTGGTTTTCAAAGGGGTGTAATGGGTGTATTTATAATTTAGAAGAGGGGTATTTTTAGGAAATAAAATAAAATTAAATATAATTTCAAAGGTAAAACATATAATACTAAAATTCATAACATTTTAAGTGATATTTTGATAAAAAATATATTTCATTACTTTTAATTCTTCCCAACACAAAATTCCTTAGTTTATTAAAATGGAAATTTGGAAAATGAAAAATTGTTTTCCAATGAAATACTATAGACTTTTGGAAAAATACTTTCTAGGTTTGAAATTTTAATTTCTTAGATTATTTAACATATTAATAATTTTTTTCAAGACCCAAATTCAATAATTTATTTTTCAATTAATACATCATGAATGATGTAATTTAAAACAGACTAGTTATGAAAAAAACATAATTTTTACTATTCCCTTAAAAATTAATGTTTTTTAGAAAATTACTGAAAGATCGTCCTTAGGATATCTCAAAGTTAAGATTATAAAAATGAAATTCATTTTATTAAAATAATTTTCTATTATAGTCAATGTTGATTAATAACATTAAATTCATGTTTTTCATTTAATATATTAAAATACAATTTATTTAAAAAGAAATTATAATTTACTTGAGTTTTTTATATTAATATTTGTTTTATAATATTAATAGATTTATATTTTATTAAATTAATCATGAGAATTATTATTGATAATATTTTTTACTATTTGAGGTCGAACTACATTTACAATGCTTATGTTACTATTCTTAATGGTCAGGTTATATACAAATGGCCACATTACTATCACAATAGTCATATCACCTCCTATAAATACCTATAAATTCATTCAAACATTATTGACATTTCAAGTAATATTTGGATAAAAAATGACTTAATTACTTATAATGTTCTTCAAACCAAATTAATTAGTTTTTTAAAATGCGAATTGGGAAAAAGAAAAGATACTTTGATATGTTGACCAAAGTCAAGGTGTTGTAAAATAGTTTCATAACATATTGAATTTTATATTTCTATATCATTTATTATTAAATTTGAATTTAATTTATATAGGTAAATTGCCTTTCCATGAATAAAATAAATTTAGAAAAGATACTTTGAGATGTTTTTTTGGGAGTTAAATTTACTCTAATAGTTTATCACTACTACAAAAACGGGCAAGCAAAGCGCTACCTTTATCAGCGCTAATCAAAAAGCGCTGATAAAGGATAATATTTATCAGCGCTATTTAAAAGCGCTGATAAAGGGATGATTTATCAGCGCTTTTCTAGCGCTGATAAAGGAAAGGTTTTAACAGCGCTAGAAAAGCGCTGATAAATCCCCCCTTTATTAGCGCTTAAATTTTAGCGCTGATAAAGGGTGGCTTTATCAGTGCTTTTCTAGCGCTGTTAAAACCTGTCTCCGATTTTATTAAAAGGAGGCCGACAGTCTCCTATTTTTTATCGTGCCCTAAGCTCTCGCGGGACTGTACCCTTGCGACTGCTTCCTCCCCCCGATCTTCCCTTTGCCGGACCTCCGCCGTACTCCTTATCCTTCTTCTCGACCCTCTTCCGCGGATCTTACTCCCTTCTGAACCCTACTCCTCCTCTCCAACGGTTGGCGGCTCCTCCCATGCACCCCTACTCCGGCGGTCGCGTCTTCCAGGCAGCGCAGAAGGCTCCCTCACCTCTTTGGACTTCCGATTTCTTCACCCAAGGTATGTGGATGCCCTAAATATTGTTTTGCAGTGTAGGTTTTTATGTGGTTGTCATTTATTTGTCACCTCTGCTTCCCCTCCACCCTCTTTTCAGACTGAATCAATGTTATTCACTCTACTCCTGGTGATGATTTTTTTTGCATATGTTTTCGCTTATTCGTTCTTCAAATCTGCTACTGCTGTGTGTTTTTTTGATTTGATTTTCCTTATGTTAGTAATGTTTATTTATACTGCATCATGAATTTACTCCACTTTAACTTCAATTGGTTTTGTTACTGGTGTTGATAGTGAGTCACATTAGGGGGGGGGGGGGGGGGGCTGGTTTGCAGGGGGTGTGATGGGTGGCTAGTGTGTGCAGGGGTACGTGATGGGTAGGTTTGGTGTGTGCAGGCAGGGGGGAGAGGGGGTTGGCGTGTGTAGGGGGGAGGCTGGGTTTGGTGTGTGCAGGCAGGGGGGAGAGATAGGCTGGGTTGGTTTAGTGTGTGCAGGCAGGGGGAGAGGGGACAAGATGGTTTGAAAGAGGGAGTGGGTAGGGGGCATGAGGGGGGAGGGAGGCCGGTTGGTGGTGCTGCTGGAGGGGGATGGGTATGGCGTGCTGGTGGGGGGGGGGGGGCTGGCTGGTTTGTAGGGGGCAGGCTGGTTTGCAGGGGGGAGTGTGTGTGCAGGGGGGAGGTTGGCTGGCAGGCGCAGGGGTGCAAGGAGGCTGGTGGTGCAGGGGTGCAGGGGGGGTGGGGGTCTGGTGTGCAGGCACGGGGGAGAGGGGGGAAGGCTGGTTGGTTTGCAGGGGGAGGGGGAGGCTGGTGTGTGTGTGCAGGGGGGAGGGTGTGGGGGTGCAAGGCTGCTGCAGGCTGGTGTAGGGGTGCAAGGGTGCCATACAGGGGTGCGAGGGGTGTTGTGCGGGGGTGCAGGAGGGGGGAGGGGAGGGGTCAGGGAGTGCCGGGGGAGGGGGGCAGGGAGTGCAGGGGGAGAGGGTTGTTTTGTTGTACGGGGTACAGGAGGGGGGGGGGGGGCTGGTGTGCCTGGGGGAGGGGGAAAGAGGGTGCAGGGGGCTGAAATTTTTGTGCAGGGGGGCTGAAATTTTTGTGGGGGGGGTCTGGGTTTTTTGTGCAGGGGTGTAGGAGGGGGGAGACTGTGCAGGAGGGAGGGGGCAGGGGGAGAGGGGTGTTGTGTTGTACAGGGTACAGGAGGGGGGGGATGGTGTGCCTGGGGGAGGGTGCATAGGGTGCAGGGGGAGGGGGCTGAAAGTTTTGTGCAAGGGGGCTGGTTTTTTTGTGCAGCAGGCTGGTGCAGTGCAGGGGGTCCATCGGGTTGGGTCTAGGGGGGTTGGGTTTGAGTGGATGGTTTGGGTCCGTTGGGTTGGGATGGTTTGGATTGGTTTGGGTCGGGTTGGGTCGGGTTTACACATATAATCCGACCCAAATTGACCCGACCCTCGATGGGTTGGGTTGGGTTGGGTCCTTCGGGCATGCGACGGGTAACCCGACCCCACTGGGTCAGGTTGGGTCAGGTTGGTTGCTCCGGAAGCTTGTGACCCGACCCGACCCAACCCGAACTTTTTTGTTCTGGTCGGGCCTTGAATCACCTCCAACCCGACCCGACCCGACCCATGGACACCCCTAGTTTATATGATGCACTATTGTGCCGTGTGGTGAACCTTCTGCATGTTGACTATAAAATGTAAAATTAATTTAGTAGATTATCATGTCTTAAATTGGTTAGTCATTGTGCACCAAACTTATTCTTTGGATGTTGTATACCTTACTCGAATCACCCCCTTAGGGTGTGTTTCTTATAGGCCCATGACCCCTATTGATCTTTGGCTTGAAATTGAACCACCTTTGACATGTGTTGATATATCCCATGCCCATGGGTTTATTAAAGGGAATTAATGATATTTATGTGTAATGGACATACCCATGGACTACTTGATCACTTATAAATGAATTAAATAAAAGTTGAATGGTAAGGCCATGTTCCTTAACCATTTTTAAACAATGTATTGCTATTGATTATATACCTTGGACCCCATCTTACTAATTATCAGTTATAAGACTTAAATTTATCAAATTAATTGATAAAATTCAAGGGTGATATTCCTTAGACTTGATCATAATATGATATGGATGTGATTAAATCATTATTACCTTCTTTAATGAATATGATGTTTTATATTGATTATTTGGAATTAATAGACATGAACTTCCATATTGCTTATTCGAAATTAATGGAATTAACATTCTATATTGTTTGTTTGGAATTAATGGACATGGCGTTCTGTATTTCTTATTCAGAATTAATGGACATGAAATTCCTTATTATTTATTTGGAATTAATGGACATGACGTTCCATATTTCTTATTCAAAATTAATGAACAATATGCTCCTTATGGTTTACATGGAATTAATGGACACGACATTCGTTATTGTTCATTTGTAATTAATGGACATGATGTTCCATGTTGTTTATTCAAAATTAATGGCGATGAATAAAGATTGGATGGATGCTAATCGTTTGACAATAGAGTATGAGAACGGAGTGAAAGAGTTCATCAAGTTTGCACAGTATCATGCAAAGGATCCTTCTCAACTCCTTTGTCCGTGTTTACGTTGTTGTTATTCTAGACTAATTACTCTAGAGGAGTTGGAAGAACATTTGATATGTCACAGAATAGATAGGAGTTATAAATGTTGGAATAAACACAGGGAAAAAGCGAATGTAGCTATTGGCTGGAATAAAACTGCATTTTATGGATCATCATATATGATTACAAATATGGATAATGAAGAAGACCGTATAGAGGATGTGATTACAGATATCAATGATGATGAAGATCGTATTGAGGAAATGACAAGGACAGTTGAACATGAACTCCGTGATTGCCCAAAATTGTTTGAGAAGTTAAAGAGTTGTGCAAAGACGCCATTGTATGCTGGTTGCACTAAATATACTACATAGTCAGCTGTACTGAAGTTGTATAAATTGAAAGCAGGCATTGGATGGAGTGATGTCAGTTTCACGGAACTACTTGCTCTTTTGAATGACATGCTTCCAGAAGATAATGAGCTCCCAAGACGGACATATGAAGCTAAATAAATGCTACACTCGATGGGTATGATTTCTGAAAGAACACATGCCTGCCCGAAAGACTGTATATTGTTTCGCAAGGAGAACAAATCACTTACAGAATGCCCAAAGTGTGCTGCTTCTCGATACAAGAAAGATGAACACAGTCCTACGAAAGTTGTATGGTACTTTCCAATCATTCCAAGGTTTAGGCGTCTATATGGAAGTGAAGAAACTGCAAGACAATTGTCGTGGCATGCAAATAAAAGAAATAAAGATGGAAAATTACGTCACTCGGCTGACTCTCCTCAATGGAAGAGAATTGATCATGAGTATCCTGAATTTGGAAATGAGTCGAGAAACCTGCGTCTTGCGTTATCTACCGATAGAGTGAATCCTTTTGGTTTTCAAACCAGCACTCATAGTACTTGGCCTATTATGTTGGTAAATTATAACTTTCCACCCTGGTTATGCATGAAACGGAAATTCATTATGTTATCTTTGCTTATATCAGGACCAAAACAACCAGGTAACGATATTGATTTATATTTGGCTCCCTTGATCGATGATTTGAAGTTACTGTGGGATTCAGGTGTTATGTTGTATGATGCTTATGAAAAAGAATACTTCACGTTGAGAGCGTTGTTGTATGGGACGATAAATGATTTCCCTAGTTATGGAAATTTGTCAGGCTATAGCATTAAAGGAAGTCAAGGGTGTCCTGTGTGCGAAGAAGATACAGAATCAATTAGGTTGAAACATTCATCCAAATTTGTGTTTCTAGGACATCGTAGATTTCTACCCCGTCGACATAAGTACCAATCATGGACGACATCATTCAATGGAAGTTTAGAACAACGCAAAACACCATCTCCACTAACAGGTGATCAGCTGTTTGAGAAAGTAAAAGACGTGAACACTGTTTTTGGTAAACCATTTTCGAAAAACCTTACGAAAATCAGTTGGAAAAAGAGATCAATTTTTTTTGAATTACCATACTGGAAATGTCTGTACGTCAGACATTTTCTTGATGTGATTCATGTGGAAAAAAATGTAAGTGACAGTGTTATAGGAACGTTGCTAAATGCTCCTGGCAAAACAAAGGATGGAATTAAGGCAAGGTTGGACATGGTTGACATGGGAATAAGAGATGAGTTGGCTCCCGTGAAGGGTGAAAATCGAACGTTTCTTCCTCCAGCTGCGTACACTCTTTCTAGGGATGAGAGATATCAGTTTTGCAACTTCTTCAACGATGTAAAGGTTCTAGAGGGATATTCATCAAATATCAAAAACATTGTGTCAATGAATGATTTGAAGTTAAAAGGTTTGAAATCACATGACTGCCATGTTTTGATGCAAGATTTAATTCATATAGCTTTACGTTGCATTTTTCCCAAGAATGTTCGTCATACGTTAAGCAAACTTTTTTTCTTCTTCAAATCTATATTCAGCAAAGTTTTAGACCCGGCGAAATTTCCAGCTATGGAAAAAGAAATTGTCATCATATTATGTGAATTAGAAATGTTCTTCCCGCCAACATTCTTTGATATGATGGTTCATTTGATGGTTCATTTGGTGAGAGAGGTTCAACTTTGTGGTCCTGTGCACTATAGATGGATGTACTTCGTTGAACTGTATATGAAGATTTTGAAAGAGTATGTCAAAAATCGAAGTCGGCCAGAGGGTTGTATTATGGAGAGATATATTGTTGAGGAAGCCATTGAATTCTGTACCGAATACCTATCTAATGTGGAAAGCATTGGTCTTCCAAAATCTTGTCACACTGGACGCATTGAGGGTGAGGGAATTTCTGGAAGAGATGTTGTGACAATCAATATTACTGATCGGGAGCAGGCCCACCTTTATGTTTTGCATAACAGTTGGGAGGTTGCTCCATATATTGAAACCCACAAAGAAATTTTGAGGCAGTTGAATCCATCTAGGGCTGAAAAATGGATAGCAAATACACATAATCACCAGTTTATAGGATGGTTTCGAGACCATATTTTTAAGGAGTTAGATGAAAATCTGAATTCAATTTCAGAATGACTTCGATGGATAGCTGTCGGACCAAGCGTGTATGTATTATCTTACAATGGTTATGTAATTAATGGTTATACATTCTATACAGATAAACATGATGAAGATAGTACCATGCAAAATAGTGGAGTAACACTTGTGGCTGAAGCGATGCATGTTTCTGGTAGTAAGGATAGAAATCCAATTTTCGCGAATATGTCATACTTTGGCATTATCAAAAGAATATGGGAGTTGGATTATACGACAATCCAATTGCCGATTTTTCAATGCAACTGGGTTTATAACAACAGTGGTGTTAAAATAGATGAATTGGGATTTGTGAAAGTTTATTTCAGTAAAGAAGGGTACAAAGACGAACAATTTATAATGGCATCACAAGAGGTACAAGTATTTTATGTTCCAGACCCCGTAAACCGAAAGTGGTCGATTGTTCTGTTATCGTCCAAAACTACTGAAGGGTCCGATGAAAATTCAATTGAGGATGATCCTTTCAGTGGGACGTCGCAATCATTTCGCAGCGGTCCCAATGAAGATGACGTTTTGTATGTTAGAGGAGACCATAATGAAGGGATTTGGATTATCGATAGAGGTGTCAAATCCATTCAGCCTTTGAAAAAAAAGAGTTCAATAAACAGGTTATATTTTGTTTGTAATATAAATATTGTTATCTCATGTTATTATCTTATCATTATTGCATTTATGTAATCCAACTTAAGTGTTAATCCTTTTTTTGCAGATAATGACTTCTGCACGTTCTGGTGCTCCTAACCTCGAGGATGAACAAGCCTCTCAAGCTGCTGCTGCTGCTGCTGCTTCTGCTTCTGCTACTGCTGCTTCTGCTGCTGCTACTACTGAACAAGCCTCTCAAACCTCTCAATCTCAACATATTGTTGTTGGTACTGCTGCTGCTATTGGTTCTCCTATTGTTGAGGTCCAACAACCATCTGAACATGATGATGCTAGGATTTTAGATGAAAACATTGATGATGCTGATATAGACGAAATAGTTGGGGATAAAGGAGCGACATCGCAGAAAAAACAGGTGCGTCGTAGTTTAACAGTGTTGGATAATGTTTTGAAGGGAAAGAGCAAAGGAATCAAATTCGATGTTGGGTGGAATGCACGGGGCCAACATGTTAACCCCAACAAGGCAATGTTTAGCAGTTACGTTGGAATTGTCACTCGACAACGCGTGCCGATTGACATAGCTTCATGGTACCATGTTTCGTCCGGACTGAAGGCTGTGATGTAGGAAGAAATTACGGTAACATTTTGATTTCATTTCTTTAATTTACTAGAAAATAAAATAATGAAACAATGTCTTATTCTTCACAATCCATTGGAGAGTGCATTTATAGTAGATGATTCACACAAGACTTATGTACTAAGGCTTGCGGGAAGGTGTCATCGAGGTTTTCGCACTCTTCTTACAAAATATCATCTGAAAGATTCCAAGGGTAAAATAAACCTGCAACCACCCATTGTCTACAATCACTTGATATCCCAAGAATCATGGGATTCATTTGTTGGTCATCGTGGGGATCAAAAGTTTCAGGTACATTGTGACTGATAATATGTTGTTTGAGGATATACATGTATTCATCACTTTGATTGTCAATATTTCATTTATGAAACAGCAACTCAGTACTGAAAACATGGAACGCGCATCAAAACCGATGTACCCCTATCGTAAAGAAAGGATGGGGTACGCCTCACTAGAAAAGAAAATGGTGCGTATTTTAAATTTACAGTGATATTGTTATGTGTCAAGAAACAACTTTATAAAAATCTTTCTTTATTTATATGTAGATTGATGCCTCTGAAACCAAACACAAATCCATCCCTCGTCATGTGCTATAGAAGGAGGCACGTGTGGATAAGGAAGGGAATTTGGTTGATGAAAACACACAAAAAGTGTGGGAAATATGTGTAAGTATGACACGATAAAATGTTTTGTTTTTAAATTGCTATTACATAATAATAATTACTTATTTTCTTATATCTGACAGTCACAAGAGTCAGGTACTCTTGCAGCTGGTGCAGATATATTAGCGACAGCTTTGAAGCGACCAGAACAATACGGTCGCGTCAGAGCTGGGGGGTTTGGGGTGACACCCGGAGTATATTATGAGAAAAAAAACAAGAGGATCAAAAAAATGAAGAAATGACAGCAACGAAAAATAGACTAAAAACTCTTGAAGAACAGTTTCGATGGCAGGGAGAGTTGCTAGCAACTTTAATGGGTCAGAAGCCAAGAGAAGAGACAACTCAGGAACAACCAGCACCTGAAGATCCTGCCCCACACCCCACCAGCTTTGAGGCAAGCCATTCCCCTGAAGGAGTTGTGTTATCTATGGTAATCAAAATTCTATTAATTGTTATGATAAAATGTGAATCAGAACAAACACTGATTTCTTCCTATACTGATCTTCTGTAGGGTGATAATGATTGTGATTTATATCTTTCAACACCCACCTATCGCCTTGTAGCGAGGGCTACAGTATTCAACATCTCAGAGGACACGCTGCATAATAGAGCACTTCCAAAAGATCATCTGAAAGTGACAATTACGGTAGCTCATGAGCCAACAGCACAACTACCTGTTCCACTTGATGATGATGATATTTGTACAGTCGAACAGGCTATTGGGACATTCATTGCATTGCCATCACAACTTGTGAGACTACATGCCGAAAAAGAGGTATTTATTTACAGTTTTTTAAGCCAAACATTTATAAAAAAAGTTATGAACCAATGAATTTTATTGTAGACGAATAAAGGGGATGCAGTGAAAGGAGCATCGAAAGGATCGACCAACCGATCCAAAAGATGTACTGAAAGTGGAATTACACCGCCTATTCTCTATCCACATTTAATTAAATTGAAGACTCATGTGGATACGAAGTTGACAAATGGTAGTAGCCATGTAGTTGTTTTTGAAGAGAATATGTATGGAGAGGAAATACAAGATTTTGTTGCTGCTGAAAATGTAAATGAGATCCTTGAGTATCAGTGGCTCGGCATCACAAGTGTAAATGTGTATATGAGGTATGTTTTCTACCCCGTCGCTTTTCCAAAAGATGATATATTGTGCTAATTATGATTAAATACATTTTATATTATTGGAAGACGTATATATGAAAAGCAGTTGAAGGGTTTTCCTCATGAGCCAAAGTTCGGACTTGTCAGTCCTCATATCACATCAACACAAGAAATAGAATTATCAGAATCAAAAATTAAGGAAAGAGCAACTGCTTTGCTGAAATCATTTGACAGCAAGATAACGGATGACCGACTCTTCCTCATACCAACCATGCAGGGTTAAAACTCTACAATTAAAGCATATCAATTATATTTTCATTTCTTTCATTACTTATTCCTTTTTGTGTATTTAGGAAACATTGGCTGCTAATTGCGGTACATTTGGATACTCCCAAGATTTTTTTTCTGGACTCAAAGCACAGATATCCAACAAACCGACCACATGTGATGCAGTTTTTCAATCTGTAAGACACTACATCCTACGTTTTAGGTCTAAACATCAATTTATATAATATATATTATCTTCTAATGAGGATTCTGTTATGATAGGGCGGTGTACCAATATCGTCTAAATCATGGTATGAGGACATGGGCTAAGCATGAGCAGCTGAGCAAGTACTATGTCTGGACAAATATCAGGGTATATATAATAAAATTTCACTATCCAAGCATATATGAAACACAAGTTACTTACTCGCCTCCGGATCAATGTTTCTGCAGTGTCCAAAACAAACAAACGACAAAGATTGTGGTTATTATGTTTGTAGATTCATGAAAGAGATCGTTTTCAATGGACAAATTAGCATCCCTAAAGAGGTATTTTTGAAAACAAGTACTATTTCATTTAAATTATTTATTAATTATTTATTTATATAATTTTCAGTACTATTATGAATGCCGAAAAGCATCATATTCACAAGACGATGTAGATATGTTCAGAAACGAGTGGGCCGCATACCTGATGCAAGATTGTCCAGATACAGCATGAAGATCTGACTTTTATTGCAAGATTTGCAGACGCGTATAATTGGCGGAAATTTTTGAGAGGGGTTCATGGGGATAAAAAGATGAAATATTCTTGTATGTAAATTTTTGTAGAAAAATTGTAATTATTATTAAATAAAACATTCTTTCTCCAATGGGTCATTTGTTCATTTTAACAGATGAAATGCACTAGTAACATGCAAGAATGATGGACCACATTTCTTTGGCCTTTGGAAAAAAAAACCAGTAAAATCTCCAAAATACCTTCATATCACGCAGTTCTGAAAAGAGTCACTATTTAAAAGAAAGTCACAAGTTTAGATACATCTCGAGATGGTCAGTTTAAAGACATTTTGAGGGATACTACTAAAGACATTCTCAGATATGCACACATTCCCCACTTTTAGATCGTTGTCTACTACAATGATCTTCCAAAAAAGATATGCATTAGAACGCTCATGATACATAGAGAAATTCACTGGCCACCTTCGAGAATGATCTGAAGCACAAACCATGACAGCATTATGTTTTTCCTTGAAAATTCTCTTGGTGAACTGGAATGGCAACTCACTCTTGTGATTTTGCGTCTCTACTTGTCTCTTCATGTGTGCAGCTATTGCCATTCCACTTCGCTAAGAGAATTTTCAAGGAAAAACATAATGCTGTCATGGTTTGGGATTCAGATCATTCTCGAAGGTGGGCAGTGAATTACTCTATGTATCATGAGCGTTCTAATGCGTATCTTGGTTGTCCTTAAGTTTCAGCAGAATCCGAATGCGTTTGGTCGGTTTTCCGTATGTCAGTTCTTGATTTCATTTAAAATTAAGTCCATTTTTAACAAAACATAGACACTGTGAGTGGTTTCGGCCATATCGGGCCTCGGATTGATGTGGGGTTGACACGTACACGTCACACATGAGTCATGGATCGTTGTGCAAAAGTATCAACACAATCAGAAGCCGTTAGATCGGTTTGGCATGTGTACGTAAAATATTGTCCATTTTAAACAAATTACATACACTTGGAGTGATACCGGTCACACCGCATCTTAGATTGAGGCAGGGTTGACTCGTACACATCACATATGACCCATGAATCGTTTTCCTAAAATGTCAACACAATCCGAAGGCGTTTGGTCGGTTTCCCGTATATCAGTTGTTGATTTCTCACTTAAAAATAAGTCCATTTTGAACAAAACAGAGACACTTGGAGTGATACCGGTCACACCGCATCTTGGATTGTGGCGGAGTTGAGTCGTACACGTCACATATATCCCATGAATCGTTTTCCTAAAGTGTCAACACAATCTGAAGGCGTTTGGTCGGTTTCCCATATGTCAGTTGTTGATTTCTCACTTAAAAATAAGTCCATTTTGAACAAAACAGAGGCACTTGGAGTTGTGTCAGCCACAACAGGCCTCAGATTGAGCCGGGGTTGACTCATACACGTCACATTTGAAGGTGAGTATGCATACACGATAGTTGAACTTCTTAGAGAAGAGTTTCTGGAAGAGTATAAAAGACATGAAGCAATGAAGATCATTAGAGTGTTGGAGCAAATGTGGTTGCTACAAACAATGTGGAAATTGGCTTGTGCAAAGCGACCTAAGTTACAACTTGCAGGTATTGTACTCTATTTTTTCTGGAAGGTTTCAGTTTAAATGCATTTTGTAATGATCATTGCTAACCATTGTCTTTTAGGTTTTTTTGACAGCCGAGGGGAAAGGGTGGGGTCTGCAGACATTGGAGGATATGTCGAAGGGTGATTTTGTGTGTGAATATGTTGGAGAAATGTTAACTCCCGCAGTTCTGAAACGAGTCACTATTTAAAAGAAAGTCACAAGTTTAGATACATCTCATGATGGTCAGTTTAAAGACATTTTGAGGGACACTACTAAAGACATGCTCAGATATGCACACATCCTCCACTTTTAGATCGTTGTCTACTACAATGATCTTTCAACCAAGATATGCATTAGAACGCTCATGATACATAGAGCAATTCACTGCCCAACTTTAAGAATGATCTGAAGCCCAAACAATGACAGCATTATGTTTTTCCTTGAAAATTCTCTTGGAGAACTGGAATGGCAGTAGCTGCACACATGAAGAGACAAGTAGAGACACAAAATCACAAGAGTGAGTTGCCATTCCAGTTCGCCAAGAGAATTTTCAAGGAAAAACATAATGCTTTCATGGTTTGTGCTTCAGATCATTCTCGAAGGTGGCCAGTGAATTTCTCTATGTATCGTGAGCGTTCTAATGCATATCTTGTTTGGAAGATCATTGTAGTATACAACGATCTAAAAGTGGGGGATGCGTGCATATCTGAGCATGTCTTTAGTAGTGTCCCTCAAAATGTCTTTAAACTGACCATCTTGAGATGTATCTAAACTTGTGACTTTCTTTTAAATAGTGACTATTTTCAGAACTGCGGGAGTTAACATTTCTCCAACATATTCACACACAAAATCACCCTTCGACATATCCTCCAATTTCTGCAGACCCCACCCTTTCCCCTCGGCTGTCAAAAAAACCTAAAAGATAATGGCTAGCAATGATCATTCCAAAATGCATTTAAACTGAAACCTTCCAGAAAAAAATAGAGTACAATACCTGTAAGTTGTAACTTAGGTCTCTTTACACAAGTCGATTTCCACATTGTTTGTAGCAACCACATTTGCTCCAACACTCTAATGATCTTCATTGCTTCATGTCTTTTATAATCAACCAGAAACTCTTCTCTAAGAAGGTCAAATATCGTGTATGCATACTAACCTTCAAATGTGACGTGTACGAGTCAACCCCGCCTCAATCTGAGGCCTGTTGTGGCTGACACAACTCTAAGTGCCTCTATTTTGTTCAAAATGGACTTATTTTTAAGTGAGAAATCAACAACTGACATACGGGAAACCGACCAAACGCCTTAGGACTGTGTTGAAACTTTTGGACAACGATTCATGGGTTATATGTGACGTGTACGACTCAACCCCGCCTCAATCCGAGACGCGGTGTGACCGGTATAACTCCAAGTGTATGTATTTTATTTAAAATGGACAATATTTTATGTACATACGCCAAACCGATCTAACGGCTTCTGATTGTGTTGATAATTTTGCACAACGATCCATGACTCATGTGTTATATGTATCAGTCAACCCTGCATCAATCTGAGGCCTGGTGTGGCCGACACCACTCACAATGTCACTGTTTTGTTAAAAATGGACTTAATGTTAAGTGAAATCAACAACTGACATACGGAAAACCAACCAAACGCATTGGGATTCTATTGAAACTTAATGACAATTATCCATGGGTCAAATGTGACGTGTACCAGTCAACCCCGCCTCAATCAGAGGCGCGGTGTGACCGGTATCACTCCAAGTGTATGTATTTAGTTTAAAATGGACAATATTTTACGTACATACGCCAAACCGATCTAACGGCTTCTGATTGCATTGATACTTTTTCACAACGATCAATGACTCATGTGTGACGTGTACGATTCAACACCGCATCAATCCGAGGCCCGGTGTGGCCGACACCACTCACAGTGTCACTGTTTTGTTAAAAATGGACTTAATTTTAAGTGAAATCAACAACTGACATACGGCAAACTAACCAAACGCATTGGGATTCTATTGAAACTTAAGGACAACGATCCATGGGTCAAATGTGACATGTACGAGTCAACCCCGCCTCAATCAGAGGTACGGTGTGACCAGTATCACTCCAAGTGTATGTATTTAGTTTAAAATGGACAATATTTTACGTACATACGCCAAACCGATATAACGGCTTCTGATTGCGTTGATACTTTTTCACAATGATCAATGAAATTCAACACCGCATCAATCTGAGGCCCGGTGTGGCCGACACCACTCACAGTGCCTCTCTTTTGTTCAAAATGGACTTATTTTTAAGTGAAATCAACAACTGACATGTGGAAAATCAACCAAACGCATTTGGATTCTGTTGAAACTTAAGGACAATGATCCATGGGTCAAATTTGATGTGTAAGAGTCCACCCCGACTCAATCCGAGGCCCGGTGTGGCCGACACCACTTAAAGTGCCTCTATTTTGTTCAAAATGGATTTATTTTTAAGTGAAATCAATAACTGACATACGGGAAACCGACCAAACGCCTTAGGATTGTGTTAACAATTTAGTACAATGATCCATGGGTCATATGTGACGTGTACGAGTCAACCATGCTTCAATCCGAGACGCGGTGTGGCCGGTATCACTCCAAGTGTATGTATTTTGTTTAAAATGGACAATATTTTACATACATACACCAAACCAACCAAACACATTTGGTTTCTATTGAAACTTAAGGACAACGATCCATGAGTCAAATGTGACATGTACGAGTCAACCCCGCCTCAATCTGAGGCCCGGTGTGGCCGACACAACTCAAAGTGCCTCTGTTTTTGTTAAAAATGGACTTAATTTTAAGTGAAATTCACAACTAACATACGACAAACCAACCAAACGCATTCGGATTCTGTTGAAACTTTAGAAAAATGATACATGGGTCAAATGTGACATGTACAAGTCAACCCCGCCTCTATCCGAGGCCCGGTGTGGCCGACACCACTGAAAGTGCCTCTGTTTTTGTTAAAAATGGACTTAATTTTAAGTGAGAAATCAACAACTGACATACGAGAAACTGACCAAACGCATTCGGATTCTATTGAAACTTAAGGAAAATGATCCATGGGTCAAATTTTATGTGTATGAGTCAACCCCGACTCAATCCGAGGCCCGGTGTGGTCGACACCACTCAAAGTGTCTCTATTTTGTTCAAAATGGACTTATTTTTAAGTGAAATCAACAACTGAGATATCCACCTCACATGTAGTGTAGACCCCCCCCCCCCAAGACTTGGCATGAATTTTTGAGATACACAAACATGGAGTGGATTACATGGCTTTCCTACATGGAATATATCCCACTACATCTTTAATGAGCCAGCTACGCAGTTTATCCCTTGTACAGATACACAGGAAGAATCACACGGGATCGACGTCATGTACTAACATAGGGCAAGGGTGCATAAGAGGACACAAGATCAAAGGGTAAAACGTATATGTTTTTTAACATGCCATGTAATTTCCTATTGATATGACATGTATATTCACACAGGCAGCTGAACATTGGAGTTACCCAGGGTAAAGGGACAAGGAATGTGACCCTTTAAATGACACATAATTTTATGTACCATGATTGATCTCTTTGAACACTATATCAAGGACATATTTCATTAGGGTTGGCTCCCATGATCCTTCCTAGGATGGTTTTGGTATCTTTTCCTACTTACGGTAGTACGATCGCTTCAGCAGGATGTCCTAGAAATAGTTGGAGTCTCTCTGAAAGTCCTAGAGTGAGATCATATATCTATTTTTGAGGTCCAGGTAGAGTCATGTATCAACGCAACCAATCCTACCAGACATCGATCCTATATATAGAATGTTAATCTTGATGTCTCATTATAGTCCCCTAGTTTATGATATGTTACCTTTTTTGTATTAATATACATAATTACTAAGGGTGATGGTTAGGAGAGTTGGGATATCCTTTTTATGTATTGAAGAATGATTCAAGGAGCACGGGCTCTCCACGATTTGTCAAAACCAAGTGGAAATCCAAGGAGAAACAATGCATAGTGGAATGTTCTAGTATTTATCTTCTGAGTTGTGTAGGAATATTTTGTGATACTATGTAATGAGGTATTTTTTGTTTCTGGGTAGACGGTATCTAACTCATGGTAAGAACACTATTTGGTTGGGTTGTGTTCGGTTTATGACATGCTTGTGGTTGATATACTGGTTTTTGTGCAGGTCTGTGGTTGATATACTGGTTTTTGTGCAGGTCTGCTCGGCTGGCTGTACTGGTGCAGGTTTTTTATTAGCAGCAGGCAGGGATTTAACAGCGCTTTTTTAGCGCTATTAAAGGTGACATTTAACAGCCCTAAAAAAGCATTGTTAAAGGAGTTTTTTAACAGAGCTAAAAGAGCGTTGTTAAAGGAAACATATAATAGCGCTTTTTAGCACTGTTAAAGGTGTCCTTTAACATCGCTTTTTTAGTGCCGTTAAAGGCGACATTTAACAGCGCTTTTTTAGCGCTGTTAAAGGTGACATTTAACAGCGCTAAAAAAGCGCTGTTAAAGGACCCCCCCCCCCCCTTTATCAGCGCTGAGCTTTACAGCGCTTTTCTAGCGCTGTTAAAGCCCGATTTTAGCGCTGTTATTGCCCGTTTTTGTAGTAGTGTATTGTTAATATAACTTATGGAATGTATAATATTTCAAATATATTATTTTAATGGTTTAGTAAATAAAATATTTATACATTAAAACATTATTTATTCCTCCCATTTAAGTAGTTATGGATAATAATAGAGAAACATCTTCCCATGGAGGTGATAGTCTGCATGTATATACGAAAAACCATCCAATTTTCATAGAAAATAAGGATGATAAAAATTAAAATATATTTTCATTTAAGAATAGTTAACATGTTTTAAATATCATATTATATTATTAAAAAACCATTTTAACCATCCATGAAGGTGATGAAAGAAAATAAAGCACGTTGTTCATGGAGGCAGGAGTCCACACATACACATGACAACATTTTCATTTTTTGAAGGGTTATGGAGGAAGGAATAAAATGGATGTTGCAATAGTATAAAAATAATAATATTAATAATACTAGTTTTATTATTATCTATTGTATCAAATAGTGTTTTCGGTGATAATAGTAGAAAATAATTAAGAAGGTGCGGTGGAAAATATTACCTCTTTCTTTGGATGTTCTCCTTTGGTCACCACTTTAAGGAATCCTAGATTAGTCTTTTGGATAGAAAAATTCTTCTAGAATGTATGGATATATTTTAGGAGAGTCTATGGAAGATTTTGGATTGATTCTAGGTTTTTTGGAAGTTTGGTTAGTTGGAGGGCTAGTAGTCTCTTCTATAATTAAAGAGTAGGTCAATTTTTAACATAAAAACATTTAATAAAAAGAGATAAATGATTCATGTGGAATATAAAGATAATGTGGGAAATAATATATTTTTAGAACTCATAAGGTAGATAATTCCTCAAACACACTTTTTCACACATGTTTTAAACTTTTTTTAGGTCATTTACATTTATATTTAGACTTTTATCATTTTCAAATTTTACTGAGGTAACTAATTTCTACCTAAGAAATATATTTTTACTGATTAAAAAAATGGGACATATTAGTTTATTTGAAACAAACTACTATAAATATTTTAATTAATTTTACAAAAACATACATGTGTGGTAATAATTAATTTTAGCATTAGCACATGTAAAGTGTTGAGACTCATTTATAGAAATAGTGTATTTTACAAATATGTTTTCTGTTTTGGATAAAAGTATCAATGTTATTAATTCTATTGTCATAAAATTTATTATTATTATTCAAATACTATTTAGTTATGATTAAATTATGTCAAAAACATATTTCCACCATTTGATGATTCTACTAATGTAAACAAGCAAAGAAACCAATTTCATTAAAACATTACCTAATGTTTAAAAAATATTAACCATGGATTTTATATATAGTATTTTACATTTCATAATTCAAATTTATAATATATATATATATATTTTTTAATTTTGAAAATAGTAGAAAAAACATTCATGTAATTCTTCTCTAACAATGTCTAAAATGTGACACTATTAGAAAATTTGGTATTTCATACTTTGCGCATAAAAAGAAATTATTTTAGAAAGATATAAAAAAATATTATGCTAATATTGATATGATAAATACAACAAATATTTTAATTTTTAAAAATTCAATACTCTAAAATGTGTAAAAAAATTAAATGAAAATCCAATATATAAAGAAAATCTATTTTAATTGAATAAATAATTTATTTAAACATTGTGTGTTCTTAATATTATTTCATACAAATTTATAATTTTAAATATCTTATTACATTAGTTCATATATCATATTATTTTGAAAATTTTAAACTGAATATTTTAGGATAAAATATAAAATACCTAACTGAATGATTCTTTGGAAAAATAAATATTACTTTAATACTAAATAACTTTTAACAGAAATCATTATGATTTAATTTATTATATTATCAAATTTAATTTTAGTTACCCAATAGATATAGAAATAATTATTATAATATTATATATATGTCATATCATATTTTAATAACATTATAAATATTTATTAATCACCCACATATATATATATATTAATTTGAAATCATATTTTTATTTCTTGTGGAATTAATTTTTTTTAATTTAATTTTTAATAATACATAACATTCGTATACATATTAGATATATGAACAATACCATATTTGAGATTACCCTATTTTCAATGAAAAAATTTCATATGGCCATATTTGTAATGAAGAAATTTGCAATGACAAGATTTCGTTCTTATATACGGAATTACTAAATAATTTGTTCATTCAACTCACACTTCACAAGGCATAATTCAAATTTCATATCATATATTTTACAAAATACTTTCTCCTTTCATGTTGATCTTACTCATTATTGGTTTTTTTAGATATTTGTGATCCTCACGTAAAGATGATCCATGGGATTTTCAACAACCCTCAACCTAATAGCCCAGAGTTGTTGGTTATTTTATTAAAATGGCATAGATACAAGAGATCACATCACCGAGGATCGATCATTTTAGTAGTCTTGAAGAATGAGATACATACATGGTACACTTATAAAATTTTAAATAAAATATAAAACAAAAAATGAAAATTAATTTCATCCTTGATATCATTCAATCATCTCAAATTCATAACCTGAGGAAATTATAACAAATAAAATGGTGACCTCATATCCTCATTAGGGTTTAAATACAGTGGAAGCATTCATGAATCCATAATAAATGAAACATAATCAATACTTTAATGTATATATATAACTAGAATACATTAAATTTATCCCAAAAATGGATCATGATAAAATAAGGTGTAATACTATTTTCAATTTCAAAGATTTGAAACAAATTCCATTTAATCAATAACTTGAGCACAATATAAATTGATGGATAATATCATAGTAAAAATCACATGGATAATAATGACTAAAATATTAATGAAGTAAATTATTAATAATTTAGAAACCATGGTATCAAAAATCATGGTACCTTTATTATCAAGATCATCCACAAGACGATTTAATATTTATGTGTAAAAACCCATTTACTTTGGCCAACTTTGTCATCTCATGAGACAATCAATGCATCGAGGGGATATATATAATCAAGCCCCACCCATGTTCTTATTTCCAAAGAATTCATCAAACATGTAAAGGATTGATTTAGTTCATGAATCAATATTATATATCATCAAATTTCCATATTGAGTAAAAGATACAGATTTAACATTACTTCCCATGTTAATCAAATAACATTCAATGTAAACACCATATGATAAATTAAAATACGAATTAAAAAATAATCACATCCCTGATATAATAAATATTAATATTTAATGAAATTTTTAATTAATGATGATTTTAAATAAAATGGGGAAATATATACACCATATAAACGAAAATAGGTCCATAACATCAAAAATATACCCCAAAAAATGAAAATTGAGACAAAGTCACATACAAGGATCAAATTTTTAATAAAATAAATATGTTGTGGGTATTCACAAAAAATACACATATAAAAACTTTAAATACAAAATAATATATTCAAAATTAAGTTTACACAAAACCTTATCAGGATATAATATAAGTTTAACCTAATGAATAAATATTGAGTTAAGAAATCCCTCACCACATTTAATTAGTCAAAACTTATTCCCCACAAATGTAATAATTATAAAATAAAACCTTTAATACCATGGATATTATTAAATTCATTATATTATAAATCAATGTCCAATATGTACTCCACATAGAAGAAATCAGGATTGAATAAGGACTATATCTCATTGAAGTAAAAGTGAGATGAGAAAACCCTTACTTTATATAAGAAAGCATTATAGAATTGTACTTAATGTCTTGGATAATAAAATTAGATTAATTAATTACTTAAATTAGAACCTCTTAAAAATATATTTTATTTATTATAATTTCATTTATTTAATTTATTTGTATTTCTATTAGTTATATTTTTTAATTTCGTTGTTCCGAGAGCATTCGTTAGATGGTTTCATGATCAATTTTCTATTGTATAATTATTGAAGTTCATGTAAAATTGGAATAATTCTCTAGAAGTAAAATTATATGAAATTAATTTAATTCCAGGAATTAAAATGGTCCCATATATCATTTTCTTTTTTTACATGAGGATGATTCATTAGATAAAATGTTAATGAAAAATGATAAGATTATTTTGGCAGTTTTTACAAATATCCTGAACTAGTATGGTTTTATTTAATATTATGGTTATATACTAGTTAGAAAACATTAAATAAGTTTTAACACACATATTAAAATCTTTTTTGAACATTAAAATGGTTTTATGTTCAACCTTTATTGTGGTAATGTAAAATGAAAACTCGTCATTCGCGAAGGTGGTGAATAGACACACCACAGATGATATTTTCATTATTAAAAATAAAATGAGAAGAGAAGAGATTTGATGATGGATATAAAATTATCACGACCAAATTCTTTTATATATTTATTACTAGAGTTACCATTCCACTTAGGATAAGGGATGTTAGGATAGGATAAAAAAAGAAAATAAATTAAAAGAGAAAGAAGATGGATTTTATTTCTTGAATATCGTTACCTTGCGAGCCTCCTTAAGACACTTGGATTTGATCTGTTGGGAAGACCATACGGTCTTGGAATTGGGGAACATTATTTTCATAGTAATTGGAAAAAATTTAGTAAAGTTTAAAGGATTAGAATGTGTGAGGAGAAGGGGTGGTGAGGGGTGTTATTTATAGGGAGAAGATAACTGTGTTTTTGATTATTTTATTCATTTGATTATTATTTTGGCTCAAGAATATCTATAGTGTTAATTCCCATGATGAAATAAAGTAAATAGATAATGTGAGTTCACACTAAAGAGTTCTTAAATCATTAATTACCATAAAATAAATTTACTTTGATTAAAAATTAAATATCATAAATTACCGTATTTCACTATTCACAAAAATAAACTCTTTTAGAGAAATTGAAAAAAACCACTATATCAATTTTTTGATATATATATTTAAAAAATGGAATACAATTTATGAAATTAATTTTTAAAATATGTTAAATTTTATTTTTAATTACAATCATCATTTATTAAAAAAATACTTATTTTAATATTATAACAGATTTTACAACACTTATAAAAATTAATTATCACCACATAATTTTTTTATAATTACAATACAAAATATATATTTATTTATAAATCTATATTATGAAAATAAAGTTTAATTTTAATCATTATATTAATTATAAACTTATAAATTAACAGTTACATTTCATAAAAATACCAACACTAAATTTATAAATTTTGAAATTTTTATTTAATTATTTCATGACATAAATATAACATATTTTCATTTATGAGATACCTAAATTTTATTTATACTTTCATAGGTGAGGTTATTATTCGTATGGAAACATTACTATTCCTAATGGTCAAGTTTATATTTAATATCATATCAGATTTCATTTAAGATTGGTGTTATTCCAAATGTTTGATATCAACTAAATTTAATTTATTTAAGAGGATAATGTCATGACCCGTCCCCTAGGGCCCTTGTTGTGACTACCCAAAGCCCACCTCCCATAGGCCTGAGGATGGTGACTAGCGTCGAGTGGGAATAGCCCATAAGTGGGAGGAATTTTATAAAGTTCCAGTATACACACACCCGTCTCAAAGAGAATCTAAAAATGAAAGCACTATATAAATAATAATAAAAAAACGAAGAAAAACCACTCATAATAATGTAAAAACTGATTAAAAAAGGGGACAGAATACAAGCCCAAATGAAAAGGAAAACAAAATCTCCTGGAACTCATCTACAAAAAACCCTTCCTAGAGGGTAGGTACATTAAGCTATCTGAATGTCGGTGAAGCATACCATGTATGTTGGGTGACCTTGAAGCACCACCTATCACCGGACCACCAAGAACTCTATCAAAGTTATGGATCATCTGTACAAGTCATGAAACATGTGAGAAAACCAATTTTATGTGTGAGTAAAACAATACTGAGTAGGGAACACATACCATAAAGGAATTATACAAAGTAAACTACAATAAATCACACGAAGTATACCACAAATAAGAGCACAATGAAATTCACCATGTAGACTACCAAATAGGAACATGAAGTGTATCTTATAAGAGGTACAATCAAGAGACTCAATAGAGTCGTCTCACACTATGTATAGGTCTATGGTATGTAAACAATATTGTCTTAAGAATCCACAACACCCTCAAGTAGTAACACACTGAGCGTTGGTAACACACGGACTGTAGGTAACACATGAAGTGTTGGTAACACATGGAGTGTAGATAACACATAGAGTGTTGGTAACACACAGAGTGTGGGTAAAAAAATGTGTCATCAAAGACTAGAGGACCTTCACCCTGGTGGGATAAGGGAGTGCAGACTCAGTCTTGGAAAAACACTGTGTCTAGATTAGACACATAATCTAGGTAAGATAGACAATTTTGGTAAGACACATAGTATATGTAATCACATAGCTTAAAGGTTGTAGCAAGCTATAGGATTTCTTCCCAATCACACTCGTTCTGGAAGAACCCACTTCATGAGCCAAAAGGATTTATTCCAACTACCATATAAACTCACATAGATTATATCAAAAGGACCGTCTAATTTCTAGGGTTTCAACATCACAAACAACTCATAAAACAGACACATTGTTTGAGAGTTATGAGTTTTTTTGGGAAAAGGGGAGGGTTGGGTCTGGGTACGATCTAACATAGTCGGGCCGACCCAACATGACTTCAATCCTACCGGACCCAACCCGCCAGGTCGGCTCGACCAGCTGAAGCAGACCAGTTCATTCACCTTGGATGTGGTGGGTGGTACTTCCCCAACTGGTTAACGTGGCTGTCCTCCATGTTCAACATGGTTGGCCACAGTGTGAACCGCCCTGTGGTTGTTGTCACGGGGTCCCGCCACAGTCCTACCAGACTGCAGCCCTTTGATGTGTGACACATCCTCATACTGCATCTGGGAGAATATTTCCACCAAAAATTGTGTTGATGGAATTTTCTTCCACCCATGACCACTGATACACATGGTCCTCCTCCATCAGTTGTCGAGCCAGCGGCTATCTGCTACCATGTGGCCATGCCACTCCACACTGCCGACCCTCCTTCTACGGGTCTCCGGTCACACTGCGGTGCTCCATTTTTTGAAACAAAAGCGCACTTGCGGCCCTCAGGTCACGTCCTTCACTATTGTGGGCTCATGATTGTCTTTTCATCACTCTAGGGATCCAGTCACATCCAGAACCTCCTAAAAAACCTGACGCGGCCACGGGGGTCCTTTGGAGAAAAACTCAGGAATAGAGAAGAGAGATAAGTATAAGAACACCCTAATATTTGACCTTGTCCTTGTTCGTGTCCGCCTTGGTCCATATATGTTAGCAAAAAATATGAAAGTAAAACAAAATGATATTTAATAATTCATCCCCTTTAATCCCAAATTTTTAACCATCCTGCAAGAACGATCGAATGATAGATCAACCTGTTCATGAGTTGGTCCACATTTGTCATTGTAAAGAAGAATGGGGAAATAATTCATGGAGGAAAATAAACCCCATACATCAAGTATTATATCGTTCACTGACAATGTGTGAGTCCTCTATTTATCGTTCATCAATTCGTAGACATCTTTTCTAAATTTGATCATCGATCTACCACGGTTCTGCATTCATCGACGATAAGATTTTCCAACACATTTCCTCTTTTTTTTCAGAGCCTCCAGGGATCATGAATTTGATCGTGCATCCCTACCAATCTATAAAATGAAGAAACATGTTTTAGAATCACTATTCACTAAGTTGCAGTGTTTCCACGCCATTTCATTTATAAAATAAATAGCTACATAGTCTGGCCATTGTAGTGACACTGCGTCACTGTTAAATGTTAAAATAAAATCTTTCTATGTTTATTTTATTTTCTTTTAAAATGTCTAAAAAGAGATTTTCCAGAGTCAACCGGTGCTACCCGAAGTTAGGACCTTCTTAAGAAAGAACAGTTTCTCTGAACACAATAGTGCCTTCACATTTCAAATTCGAGCACTCATTTTCAAGTTACTAAAACATCACATGCATGCTATTTTTAATAAGAAAAAAACCCTCCTAACATATATTCTGGGAACCATGGGCATTGGAATCATGTTTTTTCTCAGATCATATTCTCAAAATAATCCCATATAATTTTAAAAAAAATCACATGGAAAATTCTGGACATTACATTATCCCCACCTTTGGCCTTTACATCCCCAAATCCAAAAAATGGCTAAACAAACAAATGGGGATACTGACCATGAATCTGAACCTCCAAATCCCATGTTCTCTCTTGGATATTTCTATGTTTCCACGAAACACACACTAGAGAAATCGACCATCAATGAAGGATCCAATCTTGTTTATCCTCGATCTCCATCGAGTACTCTGTGAAAGTCTCCCCATCATCAATGTCCTGATTACCGCATTTCATGTTGTTTGAGGGGTCTTTTACGTATGTCCTCAGCTGAGATACATGAAATATGTCATGTACCCACTCTAACTACAGATATAGATCCAAGCGGTATGCCATCTCTCCCACTCTGCATAGTATCAGAAAAGGTTCGATGAACCTCAGAGATAACTTGCTGCCCTGAACAAATATATGTATGCCATGTTGATGAGATACTTGAAGGAATAAATTGTCTCCCTCCTCAAAATCCAAGGGTCTTCATCACCTATTGTCATCAGACTTATGATGGCTCTATGCAGTCTTCATTATCTCCTGGATGACCTGCACCTTCTCTGTAGTTTCCTGCACTAATTCCGGGGCCATGAGTGCCGACTCTAATGAATCAATTTAGTAATGTTTTGACCTATAAGGTCACCCGTACAAGGCCTTGAATGGTTCCATACCAATGGAATCCTGGTAGCTATTGTTGTGTGAAAACTTTACTAGGGGTAGGTGATCCTCCAAAATGTGTCCAAAATAGAGGATGCATGCATGAAGAATATCCACTAGGACCTGAATGGTTTGCTCTATCTACCCGTCTGTCTACAAGTGGCAAGCTATGATCAAGAACAACTGAGTCATAAATGCCTCCTACAATCCCTTCCCCAACCAGGATTTAAATCATGCATCTCGATATGAGACTATCGTTGATGAGACTCCCTAGAGTCGAACTATCTCATATAAATAGAGGCGTCCTAATCTCTCTACTGAACCCTATTCCCGAATTTCTAGGAAGTGGGACGACTTGGTGAATCGGTCAAAGATCACCCTAATGGTATCATTCCCTTGGGATGTATGTGGTAGACCTATCATAATGTCTATTGATATTCCATCCTACTTCTACTCTATAACCTCAAGTGGTTGATTCAAACACACTAGAACCTGGTTCTTGGCCTTCACTTGATGACAAGTGAGGCATCAAGACATAAACTCTACCACTTCATTTGTCATCCCTGACCACCAAAACTGATATCGGAGGTCATCGTACGTCATATCCACACTTGGATGTACTTCCAAAGGGTATGTATGAAACTACCACAACACCTCATCTCATAACACCACTACTAAAACAATTAATCGTCTGAAAAGGATGGAATGCTCCCAACCTTTCGAATATCCATCAGGGGCATCCCCTATAGACATATGAGCAAGTGTAGTCTCGAAGCTGATGTCTCCATGTTATACATCATGCATGCACGTTAATAGTGGAGGGGTAACAACCATTGACTAGAGATAATATTCTTAATCTATATCCATGAAGGATATCTGAAGTGAGGAAAACTTCTCTGAGGCCTCATTCAGTAGATATGAACTCGGTCTTCGGCTGAGAGAATATTCCACAACTTCCACCTTCACAGAAGTATATATTATCTCAAAGTCATACTCCTCGAGGAACTCTAGCCAATGATGTTGTCTCAAGATCAAATCCTTCTGAGAAAAGATATACCTTAGGCTTTTGTGGTCGGATTAGATGACAAATTTCTCTCCCATAAGACAGTGTCACCAAGTATTTGATGCGAAGACTACTGGAGACAAATCCAAATCATAGTTTAGGTAGTTCTTCCCATGTGGTCTAAACAACCATGACCCGTAAGTAGTCACTGCTTTCCCTTACATCAAGACACAACCAAGACCAATCCCTGATGCATCGCAGAACACCGCATACTTGAGGCACTCCTCTGGAAATCATAGGATGGGAGTGATCGTCAAACTCTGTCTCAGCTACTGAAATATCACCTAGAACTTCTCTATCCATATGAATGGTTTTTCCTATAGTTTGATGGCTTCCATTAATGCTGCTACACTGGAAATGTTGGGTACAATCCTCTGATAGTACCCAGCCAACCCAAGGAAGCTTTGCACCTCGGTTACATTCTTGTGTGTCTCCCAGCAAGCACCAACTCTATCTTTACTGGATATACTGCAAATCAATTCTCTAAAATGAAATTTTCTTTTAAAGGGGACCTCTCATTTCCATATCTGATTCTTTGAGAGCTTCATATAAATATGTTGATCTCAGAGTGAGTCCAAGACCATCCTTATGTGTATCACGTGCTCCTCCTCAAACACTGAGCACACCAGGATGTCATCAATAAAGACAACTACAAACTGGTATAGGCAGGGTTAGAGGATCATGTTCATGAGTCCCATGAACACTACTTAAGAATTTGTCACACCAAACATCATCACTATGTACTCATAGTTACCACGCTAATATCTGAAAGGCCACTTGAGGATGTCCTTATCCCATACATGAATCTGGGTATAACATGATCTTAGGACTATCTTTGAGAACCATATCTCTTCCTTAAGCTGATCCAATAGATCAATGATATTAATTAGAGGAAACTTTTTCATCATAGTCACCTAGTTGAGGTGTCATATGTCCACACATGAACTCAAGACCCCATCTTCCTTCTTGAAAATAAAAACTTAGGCTGCCCATGGTGAAACATTGGGTCTCATGAAGCCCTTCCTCTACATGTCCTCCAACTGTACCCTCAATTCCAAAATCTCTACCAGAGAAATCTGATATATTGGTGCAGATATTGATGTCTTTCCAGGGTATATATCAATATGAAAATCTACCTCCCTATGAGAAGGTAGTCCTAGAATATCTTCTCAAAAGATTTCTTCATACTCATCCACCACTACAAGAAACTATGGACTCATCTTATCCAATGCAACAAGGTTCATGATAGCCAATTGAGGTGTGATAAGCTGCATCCTCCTACTTGTGATTCCTTCCTATGATACTTGTGTCTTATGTTTATCAACAGTGGAAAACATGGTCACATCTTTGCAGAAACACCACACTGTGTTCCTAAAACAATCAATCTGAGCATGAACTATGGATAAACAATCCATAATAAGATTAATGTCATATGGCCTAAATGATCCCATAAAGGGATCATAACTGGAACTCTCACCCCAAGACTAAGGGAACACTATCATCACTAGTGTGTGATCATCAAATATCATCATGTAGGAATCTCTAAGAATGAGGATTGAGTGAACGGTTCCATTTGAATCTACATGTGTAGAATAAGGGTCATGGAGAAAAAAGAGTGACTTGTACACATGTCTTTCAAAACTAAAACTGGGGTGGAAAAGACACAAATTATAACTCTCATCAACTCGAGAGTCTTGGGATCATAATCCTTCATCCCCTAGAGCTGTCGTCCCCATTTTCCAATAGATCCTTGAGCATGGGGTGGACCACCTGGGGGTGGTGGTAGTGCCTTGAACTTCCACCCACCTCATTCCATTTGTCCTACTCCTCTGCCACATCCTCTACCGACTGTGCCATCATATTCTTACCTCCACTGCTACCTTGGAGGTCCCTCGACTGTCTCCTGGTCGGTCGTATGGGTTTTCACACAATATCTAGCCATATGACCTAACTACTGCACAAGTAGAAAAGTTATTACTTCAACTAAATCACACTTCTATGGGAGTCTCACACCACTGATCCCATATCCCAGGGTCATCCCCTAGAGTTCTTGACCCACTTGGGTCCCAACATCATTTATTAGCTACCCGCTGCTGAAGAATCCGCTACATGTTTCCTGGGGTAGCTCCCACTACCGGTACCTGCTCCACAATAAATATATGTACAACTAGATATCGCTCTAGTACCGAAGACTGTGTAGGGATTCTAAGGGATATCATAGACACCCTGATATCCCAGCATAGTCTCTACTCTAAGGTATGTACGTTGATGAACGGATCCTGCACTGTGTCGATAGAGTAGCGAGAAAGATATGTGAATCTCATTGAGTACTCTACTACTGATTGCATACCCTGTTGTAGGTGCAGTAGGTCCTGTATATGCACAGAGCATAAATTAACTAGAAAGAGATCCTACCTAAAGAGGTTCTCAAACTCTATCAAGGATAACATCACCTCCTCATGTGTCTAATTCATCATGCTCAACCATCTCCCCACTAACCCCTGAAGAAGGATCACATCTAGGACTACCATATGGCCGGTATGTGTCCTCACTAAGAAGAGGAATTGCATCACTACCTCCATCCAATCCCCACCTACATGAGGATCCATCTCACCTCATAACCTAGGAGGTTGTTGTCTCTAGAACTCATGTAATTCACTAAGCCTACCTACATCCTCTACCCGTAACGCTAGTATGAACTGCTACTCTTCAGGTGGCGGTATCACTACTACACCACCAAGAGGTGATATCTCTATCAACAGTCCTTACATAAATGCCTCATAATTCAATGGACCATCCTCGTGGTCATGCCCACATATCCTATTTGGCTATATGTATGGAAGCATCCTGAAATAGAACTAGATGTAGTATGGTCGATAGAGTATACCCGGTGAGCTGACTCTAACTTAATAAGGATATGAGAACACACTAAATTCCAATATTATGCATGAAACATTAATTTCCTATGAAACTAGAATTTTTATATACCGAGTCAGAAAAGTAGAATCCAAGGTCCTGGTTTATGGATACGTTGGTCGCCATACCAACACTGGGTTCACTGGCCAAATTCTGAACTCGAAACACTTAACATTGTGGTCCAAAACCAGAGTAAAATCGAGCACCCTTTGATACCACTCTATCATGACCCATCCTATAATACTCGTACCATGAATACCCATTCCCACCACATATAGGCCAGGGTATGGTGACTAGTGCCAAGTATTCATATCCCACGATTTGGAGGCATTTGCCGAAGTAAATATACGCACTAACCCCTCTCCATGTAAAAGATAAAACTGAAAACACTAAGTAATCACAGATGAAAAACACTATGAAAACCCACTCAGAGTAAGGTAAAAACTAAAATAAAAATGGTCAATAATATAGGACTAATTGAAAAGAAAAATACAAGTTCCTAGATCTCATCTGCAGAAAACCATACCAGAAGGGTAGGTACAACAAGCTGTCTAAATGTTGGTTAAGTGTACCACACCTGTTGGGTCAACCTAAATTGCCAATTTTCTCCGGACCACCAAGGAATCCTTCAATGATATCGACTGTCTTCATAAGACATGACAAGTGAAGTTGAATCTCTTATAGGGGTGGGTAAAACAAATACTCAGTAGGGACCACAAACCACCAGGGAATTACCAAAGGTAAACCACAATGAATCACACAAAGTATACCAGAAATAATAGAACTAATAAATACACTATATAGACTACCAAAGAGGAACATGAAGTGTATCCTTTAAGAGGTATAATCAATATATTCACTAGAGTTATTTCACACCTAGTATAGGTTTATTGTACGTAAACAAGATTTTTGTAAGAATACACAGTACCCTCAAGTATTACCACATGGATCGTTTGTGACATAGAGAGTGTATGTGACACACGGAGTGTGGGAAACACATGCAGTGTAAGTAACATTTAGAGTGTACATAAAAAAATATAGTGTTGGTAACACACAGAGTGTCGTAAAAAACTACAGGACCCACACCCTTGTAAAATAAGGGAGTACTCACTCAGTCTTGGTATGAAAAAAATTATAGATAATACACATAGTCTAGGTAAGACACACAGTCTTGGTAAGACACACAGTCTAGGTAATCACAAAGCTTATAGGTCATAACCCGCCATACGATTCCCTCCTTAGCACTCTCGTTCTAGGAGCACCTACTCCTCGATCCGTAGGTTTGTACACCATCTTCCTTAGAAACTCACATAGAGTATCTTAGATGTTACTCCTTTTCATGAAGATCCCAAATCCACAAATGGATTTTCAAACAGACACACAGTTTGAGAGTTATGGTCTTTTTGTGAAAAGGGGCCAGTTGGGACCAGTCTCACGCTGTCAGACCCACCCGAGTCCCACCTAACCCGACCCACTGGGTCGACCCATCTTGCCTCGTTGATATGGCTTTTTAAACACAAGTTTTTCCACATCTTTTTTACTTAAATTTTAATTATTTAATTAATTATTTAATCATTTTTACTAAATATTTCTACTTTTTTATTTTTATAATCAACTTTGTAAATTAATGAATTTTATAGTTAATTATGTATTTTTAGTCATCAAAATAATAATTTTAATCTTACTAACTTATTCTAATTTAATTATATCTTATTTAATTTGGTTAATTTTAATCTTCTTGAATTTATAGTAATTTAATAGCTATTTTAAACAATTATTAATTGTTGTAATTATATTTAATTAACTTAGTCTTTATGTTAATATTTTATCTTTTAATTAAGTTACAGTAGAATAAGTTAACTTTGTTAATTAATTTAATTAGTCATCCTGCTAGTCATGAAAGTATATAATTTGTGTTTTAAATTAAATAAAATGGTTTTCCCTTAATTATATGGGTCAAATAAATAAATAATTAGTTAATTAATATTTTTTAACATTAATTATATTATTTTATGTATGCAGATTGATTTTTAATTCATTTTGAAGTTCACTGCTACTATTTTGTTCTAACGGTGACCTTTATTTGCTTCGGTAGCCTTTTAACCACCAGTGTTAATTTATTAGTATCAGTGACCTTGCTTGTACCGGTGACCTTGTCACCTCTACCTTTTCCAAACTCTAATTGCATTGTTATAATTCAGTTAATTATTTAATTTTATTTCCATTCATTAATATAAATTAAATTCATTAATTTAATAGTATAATTTTATGCTTAAAAGATTTAGGTTAGTCTCTAACATAACATTTATTTTTTATCAGTGCTATATAATTAATTAACTTTGTTGTTTTAAACTTTTAAAATAAATTAAGTTTAATGTAGATTAATTTCTTATTTCAATTAATTATTTTTAATTCTCTTGTTTAAATTCATTCATTAATTTTGTGTTATTTAATTTTGATAATAAATTAATTAGTTAATATTTTAGTTTGTTTTAGTTATTTTGAAATTCTATTGTTTTAAATAAATTAACGATTTAACCATTTAATTATTAGTTTAATTATATCTTTATTTGACTTTTAGTTCAATTAATTCCTGGTGGTGTTCTGCATATTTGTAGCTACCGGTAGCTCAACCAGTTTCATCATATCGGTATCCTAGCTACTGATAGATGACCCCACTACCCTTTCTTCCAACCTCACTGATAGGCCTTTCTTTTGTTTTACTATCGGTAGCTTCAGCTACTGATACCCCTCACCGATACACCTCCCGTCACATTTCCTCATTGATACACTCTACTTCTATCAGTAACTGCCCTACTGATACAGCAACCTCACTGTTACCTTCTTATTTCTTTTCATCATCGTTAGAGTTTCTTCCCCTGCTCCTCACTTTTTCCTCCTATGATTTTATCGCTTGCTCTCCTCAACACCCACTGTATACTCCAATACCGCGCCACTATTCGCTGCACCCACTGGAAAAGAGGAGGCCACTGTTGTTTGCTGGTGTTGAGCTGAGTCAGGAGGAGATCCTCTGCTGTCTGTCGGCGCACTACTAAGTGCAAGGAGAGCCGAGGGCCTGTCCCCCATGGTTTTCGCTAGTGAAGCCGAAGCCAAGATGAGAGGCTGTGACACCACCTGTTATGCACCGTTCCAGGGCTGAAGAGGAGACAACACTACCATGCCATCACCTGTTATCCACCGCGCCACGCTGGAGGTAGCTGCATGAGGAGGAAAGCCGTGGAGCTGCACGGATGAGGAGGCTGAGGGCCGCGCCATGCTCGAACTGTGGAAGGCCTAGGCACCGGGCCTGCCTTGCGGTACCGCTGGATGCTATTGCTGTGTGCCACTGTGCTGTGTTGGAACTGCGAGGGGAAGCGGAGCGGCTCCACTGCTGGAGGAGGAGATGACCAGCAACCCTTCCCCTATGTTGTGCGCCACTTTGGGGGAGGAGAAGAGAAGATTAAAAATAAAATAAAAATATAACAGATAAAGAATATAATAAATAATGTAACGTAAAAAGAAAAAGAAGAAAAAAACAAAAGGAAAAGTTAAAGTAAAAAAGTTACTTTAACTAAGTTAAATAAATATAAGATAATTTATTAAATTTATAAATTTAAAAAATTTGTAGTTTTAATAAATGGATAAATTATCAATTAAAATACAAAAACTTAATTAATAATAAATGTTTATAATAAATTAATACATTATTTATAGTTTATATTATATAATTGATAATAATTATAAGTAAACTAAGAAATATACTTAATAAAATTTAAGTATTAATTTCAATGATTAAAATAAACTAATAATTAAATTAACTGAACAATTTAATTTCTTAAATAGTAAATGCAATAATAATAATTAATGCAGTAAATAAAAATAACTAATACAGTCAAAGTTATAAATTTCTAATACTTCTTTACTTTTGGAATAAATTTTAATAACTAAATTAAAAGTGTTGAAATTAATAACTTACTAATTATATTTATTAACTTAATTTAATTAATGACTTTTTAATAAACACATGTTTTACCTTATTAATATTATGTGCATAAATTTTATAATAAAGTAAATAATAATTATTAATTTAAATATATATTAATTAACATTAGTTAATTTTTTTTCTTTGAGTTTTAACTTCTTTATTTTGTTTATATCATGTGTAGGTTTATACCAAGGTCACTGGTCTAGGCTCGGCCCACTACCAGTCCAATCCTCTGCTTGTCCGGTCCACCGCTTGTAGCCCAGACTGCTGAAGCGGGCCGGTTCGTTTGCCCAGGACACGGTGGGTGCCACTTCCACACCTGGTCAATGTGACCAACCGCAACATTCAACACGGTCAACCGCCACATGAACTACCCCAAGGTGGTTCCCACAAGGTCCCATTTTGGTCCTGGTTGACCGCATACCTTTTCTATATGACACAAACTCCTTCTGCGTCTGGGAAAGGCCCGCTGCTGGCTGTTGAGCTGGATTTCATCTTCTAACAGGTGTCCACAACACTTCACGTCGCAACCACCAGTCCTCTTTCCGTAGGACGCCGTTCGCACTCTGATGCTCTATTTTTTACAATGGAGGCATGCCTACAACCCCCAGGTCGTGTTCTTGAATACCGTGGGATCATGTTCGTTTTTCGATTGCTCGGGGAACCCGATCATGTTCAGAACCACTCATAAAAACATTACATGAGCACAGGGGGTCCGTCGGTGAAGAACGAATGAACAAAGAATAGATATATGCACAAGAACACCATTAAAATGGATCTTGGCCTTGTTTGTGTCGGCCTTGATCCATTCATGTAATCAGACAATATAAAAGAGGAACTGAGTAATTTTTAATAATTCAACATCTTTAATCACGTATTTTCAATCATCCCACAAGAATGATCGGACCATAGATCAACCTATTCGTTGGTTGGTCTACATTATTCATTGTAAAAAATTACGAGTAAAGAATTCACGAAGAAAAATAAACCCCTATCTTGAGGATTGTATCATGTGTGGATGAAGTGTGAGTCCGACATTAATCATTTTTCAATCCACTGATGCCTATTCTATATCTTCTCATTGATCTGTCATTATTCTTCGTTTTCCAACGAGAGGATTTTCCAATGTGTTTCCTTTTTATTTTTCTAGAGCCTCTAGGGATTGTGAATATGATCTTGCATCCCTACAAATATATTAATTCAAGAAACACATTTTAGTATCGTTGCTTCACTAAGTTGTAGCACTACCACACCGTTTCATTTATGTACAGAAATAACTTCTTAGTTGTAGCATTGAAGTGCGTCTGTGTCACTCTTAAACATTAAAATAATCTTTTTCTATGTTTTTTTTATTTTCCTTTAAAAAATTCAAAAAAATATTTTCTGTAGTTGACTAGTGCCTATCGATGTTTGGTCCTGCCTGAACAAAACTTGATTCTCTTAACAAAACTGTGCCCTCAGATTTCAAATCTAAGGACTCGTTTAAAAGTTACTAAAACTAAACATGCATTATATTTTTGATAAACATAAATATTATTTTAATATTTATTATGGGAACCTTAGGCCTTGGAATCACGTTCTATATCAGCGCTGGGTCTCGAAATAATCCCATATTGTAATGCCCCAACCCTAGTTACCTAGAGTCGGTGCATTATTATATTACATTGGTATGATCACTAAAGATCATGTCTCTAAAGACCGATTAGCTTAGTAGTCTTGGAATCACTAGATATATTCATAAGTCTTATATTACATCATAAAGTAAAAAAAAACTACAACAACATCTTGTCTTCATATCCCCTCATACTATTCCTGCAGGTCAGTCATAAATTACTTCCTCACATCCTGGGAAAAATAAAACATTGAAAGGGGTGAGCTCATATGATTAGTAAGGATAACAATATAGTGGAAACTTTCATAAACAGGCATAAACATTTAAGGAAATGTATAACTAAAACAAAAGCCTTTTAAACTCGAGCTTTAGCATAATATGACAAAGATAAAATGAAATAATGCCATTTACTTATTCACATGGATATTCTACTAGTCGAATAACCACATGAATTATCAATAACCTCTTTCATAATGATGGAATGCATAATTCCAGACTATCATAACCACGTAGCCAAGGCCTCGTGCCAGGACAACAAATCAGATTTTTTCAAGGCCTCATGACAAGACACTAGTTTGTATAATGAGACCTACCGATGCATCTAGGAGCTATAGCGGGATACACCCATCACTTAATAAGTCCAATGCATTCCTCATATGAAAATTTTGAAACATAACAAAAACATTGGTATTAAAACTAGCATGTGAAATGTCAATACATTAACCACAAACCCTTAATGGTATAAAAATAGCACATCCACAGTCAAACATAACTTATTCAATACAATATGGAAGATTTTATTGTATTATAATAACCTCAATATATAATGATGACGGATATTGACATAGATCAAAATAAGTATAAAACTATTGAGAGAAGTATCCCCCTTTTTCATGAAAATATTTAAAATTCACACTATTTGTCAAGAAGCCATTTAAACTAGATTTTTGAATCAAAGTGTCCCATATGACTTTGAAGCTTTTAAAAGGAATTTTGATTTGAAAACTTTAATGTTCATATAAATAAATCCTTAAAACTATTTTTAAAACATGGACATTAATGAAATATTTAGAATAATAAATCTTTAAAACATTTTAAAATGACATTTTAGTTAGAGTTCCTAACCAAAAGAGAGACACTTGAATACAAATAATTGAGGTAATAAAAACATTATAATATCATCAGAATAAATGGATTCATGATATACTATGTCAATGTACTTTATATACACCATATAAAAGTGATTTGGTGTATAACAACAAAGGAGTCTCAATGGAATGTAAATTGAGATGAAATCTCTCATAAAGGTCGTATCCTTAGGTTAAGGATAAATAAACGACATAAATATGTGTGGAAAATATATAATACACTGAATATGATTGGATATTCCATGTAAAAAAATCAAAGTACATTCACATATATTCTTGTAACAACAACACCAATGAATTAGATGTTTAACTCAATAAATGGAGATTGAGTTTAAATTACTCTTATTAAGTTCATATCGATGACTTGAGAATTTATAAAAGGAGTGAATATGGGTATCAAACGTATTTCCATATAAATGGGAGTGGAAATTATGACATAAGAAAATAAATAGTGATTCCACACATAATCTTGGAGTATAATAATCAATGAAGTATGTGTAAAGCTGAATGAGTGGAAATTGAAATTTCAAATTCCCTTATTGATTTGGTAACATACGAAACATACAACCATTAAATAAGGATCATATAATGATGATGTAAATATCCATAAATTATAGTATATTACAGAATGAATACAATCATGGGAAGTATACACACCACATGCAATAATTAAGTGGTGAACAATGGAAATCTCACAGAATTAAAAGTGAGATAAGAAACCCCTAACCTTGTACTTTTCCTTGATCGAGGGTAGGTTAACCTCCTGTATAATAGTTAAATAATTTTTATTAAATTATAAAATAATCATATACATTAATACGATATCATATAGGATATTTTAAAATTTCTTTCTTAATAATATCTTAGTATTATCGTCGTTTCGGGTGTTAACTTACTTGTTTTCTTTTATATGTATTGATACATAAGTCGTGTTTGTTATCCATAGGTTGTATCTTATTCATATAATAAAATTATATCAAGTCCTTAAACATTATTTCCAATCTTAAAATGAAATTAGTCTTGAATGGATATGATGGGGAATGAATCTCATCACGTTCGTGGAGACAGTAGCCTGTACGTACGCACGAACGCTACTTCCATTTCATTTTCATTTTAAAATGAATCAAAACCAAATGATACATAGGTATATTATTATTACAGTATAATATGATATCTTATATATGTTACTTATTTTCATTAACACCATCCTTTATACGTTTCATGTATGGCATGTAAGAGTCATATCACTTTGAGGGGGTGGTAGTCCGCACTTCCTCAAATAAAATTATCGTATATATATACAACTTGAAACGAATAATGGTATGATATAAAATGGAATTACAGAAGCTTATATATAAAATATATATCATTAATATCATATTTAATTATAGTTCCATCATAATGGTCACTATGAGAGGTGGTATGAGATAATTGAACAATCATCGTTTCGTGAGGCAATTGGTTTCCATCCACAAAAACATTATGTTCTTCACCCATTAGATAAAGGTTTTTGTAAGTGTAGTTCAAATATTTCTCAAAAATATATCCTAGTATATTTATGATACTGTTTTTTTTACAAAAGATAATAATATGAAGATTTTAGGGGTTGGAGAGGTAAAATAAAAGAAAAGAAGCTAAGAGAAATCGTTACCTTTAATTTGGGTAACTCCCTTTGGATTGAACCAAAAAGGACTCTTGATGTGCCTTATGCCTAAGGTGAGGATTATATAAGGAGGATAGGGATCTAGGTAGCTTAATTTTGTAGAGTTTGGACAATCCAAAAGGCTTTAAAGGTGTGAGGAATTGGTTAGAAGTGGTGTCCTTTTATAAGGGGGAGGAGAGGCTCTTTAGAAAAAACATAAAATATTAATTTATAATAAATTCATATTCAGTTTATAATGGCTCTAATGTGGATTATTAAAAGTCTAAGGTAGATATGGGTCTAAAACCACTCAACCAATAGATTTTATATAGGTTTGGGTCACTATAGTAACCTTATCGTTTAGATTTAACTCTTAGTTAAATAGTTTGATATTTACCATGTTTCTTTGTATTTTTATATTATATAGTTAATAAAATTACTATATAATTATAAGATACCCCCAAGTGGTCCATTAATGATACACCTATCTTTATATAAGTCGTTTGGACAAACCTTATATTTTTAGGAATATAATATCAATTAATAATATAATATTTGTTTTAAAACATCTTTCATGTCAATTTTGACACTATTGGGTATTTTGTTTTTGATAAATTCATAACAGCATTATTACTTCGAATACAATTCATATAACCAATAATAATATGTCATATTAACCTATAAAATTATTTTAATTCATAAAAAGGCTAAAATTATATTTATTTGGATATTTATAATATCAATTATTTTAATATTTCAGTAATGAGGTAATTACTGCATCACCATTGTGTCATAAATAAATTAAATTTTTAAATGTTTAAAAATTATAAATAAAATACCATTATGTAGGAAATAGTTTTATCTTTATAATGAATATTTATAATTGAATTTATCTTATGTATAACACTATATTAAAAATGTTTTCGTTATTAAACTTTGATTTTAACTCTTTTAACTCTTCTTTGAATTAAATAATAATAAATGTCCTAATCTAATCCAAGTGGACCAAAGAGGTTCATATTTTATTCATATGGTTGTTTTCGGTCGAATTATACTTATCTAATAGAATTAGGACTTGTGTTAGGGTAATAATAATTTCATTTTTACCCTAAATTACCATATTTACTTTTTACCGTGGTAAATAAAAGTAAAAAAGTTACTATTCACAAAAAATTATTTTTATCTTATTGAACCACATTTTACTCCTTTATATTAACCTTGTCTCTACGATTTTTGAAATTCCACTCAGAGAAGCGGTAAAATTAAGTTTTATGTGAATTTGTAAATTCTCCTAGTAGATGGGTAAAAGGCGATGAAAAGTTCAATAAAATTTTTATATGTCTAAAATTATTATAAAATGACTCAAATGAATTACATTGAACTTATATAGGTATCATGATTCTATTTTTACCTAAAATAAATTTAAATAAAATAAATAATTATTTAAATAAAAAATTTGGTTTTAACCAATAACTCAGTGTTCTTCACTATTCATCAAAAATTGAATGTTTTCATAATTTCAAAATTCCTAATCCAAAAATGAAGTCCATTTTGAAAGATAAGATCTATAAAATTTCAAAAAGTGGGTATTACTATTCATAACAGCTAGTTTGATTGGTTGTGGTGTGTTTTAAAACTCGAAGTTGCGTACAACACACGCTACTGTATTATTCAAAGTGAAGCATACCGTGGAAGCTTGGGCTGTTACATTCTCCCCTCCTTAAAATAATTTCATCCTCGAAATTTTTAATATTGGGAATGGGAATATAATGGAAAGTCCCACATCAGAAAAAGATTCAATAAAACTATCACCTTAAAAGAAAGAAAGAGAAGTAAAAAAGGTCACCCATGATAAGTCATACTAGGATTCCATTTAGGAAAACATGGATATGGAAGATAAACTAAGTGTCAAGTTCTGATAGAGAGGGATAGAAAACATGACCAGGAGAAAGTTAACAATAAGAAAGCCACAAACTTGTGATGGGACAAACTGTCATTAGCTTCCCAGTAGGAAAATTATACGAACAACATTTTTTTTAAGTTACATTACATAAAGATGAGGAATTAATTTATGAGATTGACTAATAAAATAAAGAGATATACTTACTTTTTATATAGAGTTTCATTGTTTTATAAATTTCCACCACTAACTCATTTTTTTAAATGGTGAGTACTCTAGAAGACTTGGTCACACTGTATGAGCTAGAATAAACTTTTATAGAATCACATGATCCACAAAAGATAAACTATATATTTACCTTGTCTTTAGAGATTAATCAAAACCAATACAGTTAGTACAAGATCTGATGATCCCCTAAAAGGATATTCCTTTAGAGAAAGAAACAGTAATCTTAAATTCTAAAATTAAACCAATAATACCCAGATGTTAAATAAATACCATTCAATAAACAATTTTCCTAAAAATCCTTCAATATAATCCAAACTAATATTGAAACCTAAAACATAGAAGAATTTGGTTATGTAGTCTTCCACATTAAATTGTATCTCCAAATGACATCAACTACTCTTAAAGTCACATACTTAAAATTACTTAACATAATCACATATTCTCTATTATTGGCTAATCATTTCCATAAATAACCCAAATCACTATAAATCCACAATAAAAACGTAGATAAAAATCCACCATTACTCCTCAAATGAAATCCCCCAGTATTCTAGTTTTCTTGGGCATATAGTGTCCCCAACAAAGTGAACATATTCCAAAATAACATTTATCACTTAATCACCAAATCATTTTCCTATAGTAACGGTATTTATTTGATAAGACATAACAACCCAAATTAACTTATTATTGATCAATAAAATCATTTAACTAAAAATAATTAAACACACTAACCAGGGACTTCACGTAGTCCAGTGGTCAACAATAAATCCCAATCGCACATTGGCTGTGGGTTCGATTCCCACAGCTTTGTCCGACATGACGGGTTGTCACATGGTCTGCGTGTTGTCCTTTTTCAAAAACTATATTTTATAAAATTACCAAAATGAGATAAATTCCTCAAAATAAACATAACATAATTTTAACCAGAAATTTTATCTCATTACTTGAATTTTTATCCCAAAATATAATAACTTGTAATTTACTCAAACCTAATGATCATATAAAACCAAATGGTTATTTATAACTATATCCAAAAGGTAAAATATAATTCTTCCTCAAATATCATTCTCACATGGAAAACTGCGGGGTTAGAAATATAATAGAAAATTATTCCAAAGTAATCCCATCAACAAGGAGCACTAATACATTTAAACATTTCTCCAACCATTTATTTCAACATAGCTTATTCTTTGACCAAGAAAATATCCTATGGAATAGGGCATTCACTCGGGTAATGTCCAAGTCCCCTAAATTTATGGAAAATCACAAAAAATGGATTTTTGGGACCATTTTTATTTTCTTCCATAGTACTCTTCATTTTTCCTTGGAAATTATTCACTTTATGTCCTTCTTTCCCTCACGTAAATCATTTCTTTGTTCTGTTGAGACACTTTCCTGGGTGTCTCCTTCCACATTTCCTGCATGATGGAAATTTAGTATTCTTTTCTCCATGGTCTCCACTACTGGAGCTCTTATCATTCATCACCTTTCTCTTCTTTGTTGATTCCGGGAGTTGGTTTATATATATGTTGTTGATCATATTTTTGGATAAATGATTTTTCCTGAACAAGATATCTTTTATGCATGTCAACATTCTATTTCTTTGCTCATTTCAACCATCGTTCCCACATTGTACATCATTATCAAAGTTACTATGACTTTCTTGGACTCCAGCCAATGACTAAAAGCAGAAATCATTATGTGAGTAACAATAGTCATAAAATCATTTAGATAATATCATGACACCATATTCTCAATTTTAAACACCTTAGGGTTAACCAAGGTCAGTTATTCTCATCTTATATTAAAATACTTCAAATTGGTTTGTATAGAAAATGTAAATTATCTTAAGCATATCCCCCGAGAGTGTCGTAACCAAGAGTGCAGCAAGGCCCATTGTCGTGCACCGGTTCCCATTCGAGTCTAGCTCAAAGCGGTGTTTTAGGGTTTTACCCCAAGGTACATCTGTGCCAAAGTTGCTTCTAAATGCTTATATCTATACAGGGATGTATTTCTCGGAAAACTTACAAAATCTCTAAAAAACCAAAATTATAGGAAGTTCTTCTATACTAATTCTCAAAGACTATCTTAGGGCTATGTGCTCTAATCGGATTTTATCTAAATCTAGTTTACAAGGTTTGTACTAAACTTCCTCTGATAACAAATGTAACTCCCCTACCCTAGTGACCTAGAGTCGGTGCATTATTACATAACATTGGCATGATCACAAAAGATCAAGTCTCGAAAGACAGATTAGTTTAATAGCCTTGGAATAACTAGATAGATTCATAATGTTTACATTACATCATAAATTGAAAACTACTAGAACAACATCTTGTCTTCATATCCCCTCATACTATTCCTGCAGGTCATTCATAAATTACTTATTCACATCCTGGGAGAAATAAAACATTGAAAGGGGTGAGCTCAGATGCTCAGTAAGGATAACCATATATCAGAAACTTTCATAAATAAGCATAAACGTTTGAGGCAATGTATAACTAAAACAAAAGCCTTTCAAACTTAATCATTAGAATAATATGGCAAAGATAAAATGAAATAATGCTATTTACTTATTCACATGGATATTTTACTAGTCTAATAACCACATGCAATATCAGTTACCACTTTCATAATGATGGAATGCATAATGTTAGACTATCATAACCACGTAGCCAAGGCCACGTGCCAAGAATACAAATAATATTTTGTCAAAGCCTCATGACAAGACACTAGTTTTTATCATGAGACCTACCAATGCATCGAGGAGCTATAGCGGGCTCCACTCGTCACTTACAAATTCCAATGCATTCCTCATATGAAAAGTTTGAAACATAGCATAAACATTCGTATTAAAAATAGCATATGAAAGTCAATACTTTAACCGCAAACCATGAATGGTATAAAAATAGAAAATCCATAGTCAAACATAACTCATTCGATAAAATATGGAAGATTTTATTATATCAGATTAACCTCAATCGAGAATAATGATAGATATTGACATAGATTAAAATAATCATAAAACTATTGAAAGAAATATCCCCCTTTTTCTTGAAAACATTTAAAAGTCACACTATTTGTCAAGAGGCCATTTAAACTAGATTTTTGAATCAAAGTGTCCCATACCAATTTGAAACTATTAAAATAAATTTTGATTTGAAAACTTTAATTTCCATATAAATAAATCCTTAATTTTTTTTTAAAACATGGACATTAATGAGAAAGATTTAGAATAATAAATCTTTAAAACATTTTAAAATGATATTTTAGTTAGAGTTCCTAAAAAAAAGAGACACTTGAATACAAATAATTGAGGTAATCAAAACACTATAATATCATGAGAATAAAGGGATTCATGATATACTATGTCAAAGTAAATTATATACACCATATAAAAGTTATTTTGTGTATAACAACAAAGAAGTCTCAATGGAATGTAAATTTAGATGAAATCTCTCATAAAGGCCATATCCTTAGGTTATGGATAAATCAACAACATAAATATGTTTGAAAAATATAAATACACTCAATATGATTGGATATTCATTGTAAAACAATCAAAGGACATTGACACATATTATTGTAACAACAACACCAATGAATTATATGTTTAACTCAATAAATGGAGATTGAGTTAAAATTACTCTTATCAAGTTCATATCGATGACTTGAGAATTTATAAATGGAGTGAATATATATATCAAAAGTATATCCATATAAAGGGGAGTGGAAATTATGAAATAAGCAAAAAAATAGTGATTCCACACATAATCTTGGAGTAAAATAATCAATGAAGTATGGGTAAAGCCGAATGAGTGGAAATTGAAATTTCAAACTCCCTTATTGATTTGGTAACTTACGAAACATAAAACCATTAAAGAAGGATCGTAAAATGATGATGTAAATATCCATAAATTATATTATATTACCCAATTAATACAATCATGGGAAGTACACACACCACATGCAATAAATAAGTGGTGAACAATGGAAATCCCACAGAATTAAAAGTGAGATAAAAAACCCATTACCTTCTACTTTTCCTTGAATGGGGGTAGTTTAACCTCTTTTATAATAGTTAAATAATTTTTATTAAATTATACAAGAATCATATACATTAATATGATATCATATATGATCTTTTAACATTTCTATGTTAATAATATATTAGTATTATCGTCGTTTTGGGTGTTAACTTACTCGTTTTCTTTTATTTGTTTTGTTACATAAGTAATGGTTGTTATCCATAGGTTGTATCTTATTCATATCCATAATTATATCAAGTCCTTAAAAATTATTTTTAATCATCAAATGCAATTAGTCTTGAATGGATACAATGTGTAATTAATCTCATCGCGTTCGTGGAGACGGTAGTCCGTACGTACGCATGAAGGCTACTTCCATTTCATTTTCATTTTAAAAGGAATAAAAACCAAATGATTCATAGGTATATTATTATTCCAGTATAATATAATATCTGATATATGTTACTTATGTTCATTAACACCATCCTTTATATGTTCCATGTATGGTATGAACGAGTCATATCACTTTGAGGGGGCGATAGTACGCACTTCCTCAAATGAAATTATCGTGTATATATATACAACATGAAATGAATAATGGTATGCTATAAAATGGAATTACAGAATATTATATATAAAATAAATATCATTAATATAAAATTTAATTATAGTTCCATCATAATGGCCACCATGGGAGGTGGTAGGAGATAATTGAACAATCATCGTTTCATTAGGCGTTTGGTTTCCATCAACAGAAACATTACGTTCTTCACCCATTAGATGGATATGTGTGTAAGTTTAGTTCAAATACTTCTCATTAAAATATCCCAGTATATTTAGGATACTATTTTTTTTACAAAAGAAAAATAATAAGAAGAGTTTAGTGGTTGGAGAAGTAAAATAAAAGAAAAGAATCTAAGAGAAATCATTGCCTTTAATTTAGGTAACTCCCATTGGTTTGAACCAAAAAGGACTCTTGAAGTGACCTATGCCTAAGGTAAGGCTTCGAGGAGGATGATAGGGATGTAGGGATCTTAATTGGGTATAATTTGGACGAGCCAAAAGTCTTGAGAGGTGTGAGGAATTAGATAGAAGTGATGTCCTTTTATAAGGGGGATGAGGGGCTCTTTAAGAAAAACTTAAAGTATTAATTTATAATAAATTCATATTCGGTTTCTAATGGCGCCAAAGTTGATTATTCAAAGTATAAGGTGGGTATGGGTCTAAAACCACCCATACAATAGATTTTAGACAGGTTTTGGTCACTATAGTAACCTTATCTTTTAGATTTAACTCTTAGTTAAATAGTTTGACATTTACGATGTCTCTTTTTATTTTTATATTATATAGTTAATAAACTTACGATATACTTCTAAGATACCCCCAAATGGTCCATTAAGGAGACACCTATAATTATATAAGTCCTTTGGCAGAACCATAGATTTTGATGAATATAATATCAATTAATAATAAAATATTTGTTTTAAAAAATCTTTTATGTCAATTTTGACACTATTGGGTATTTTGTTTTTGATAAATTAATAACAACATTATTACATCGAATAAAATTCATTTAACCAATAATAATATGTCATATTAATCTAGAAAATTATTGGAATTCATAAAAAGTCTCAAATTACATTTATTTGGATATTTATAATATCAATTAATTTAATATTGCATTAATTAGGTAATTACTGCATCACTATTGTGTCTTAAATAAATTAACTTATTTAATGTCTAAAAATTATAAATAAAATACCATTATATAGGAAATATTTTTATCTTTATAATGAATATTTATAATTTAATTTATATTATGTATAACTATATATTATAAATGTTTTAGTTATTAAACATTGATTTTAACTCTTTTAACTCTTCTTTGAATTAAATAATAATAAATATCCTAATCTAATCCAAGTGGACGAAAAAGGTTAATATTTTATTTCTAAGATGGTTTTTGGTCGATTTATACTTAGCCAATAGAATTATCACATGTGTTAGGGTAATAATAATTTTATTTTTACCCTTAATTACCCTATTTACTTTTTACCATGGTAAATAATAGAAAAAAGTTATTATTCACCCAAAATTATTTTTATCTTATTGAACCACATTTTACTACTTTATATTAACCGTGTCTCTCAGATTTTCAAAATTCTACTCACAGAAGCGGTAAAATTAAGTTTTATTTGAATTTGAAAATTCTCTTAGGAGATGGGTAAAAGACGGTGAAAAATTCAATAAACTTTTTATATGTCTCAAATTATTATAAACTAAATCCAATGAATTACATTGAACTTATATAGGTATTACATATCTATTTTGACCTAAAATAAATTTAAATAAAATAACTAATTATTTAAATAAAAAGTCGGTTTTAACCAATAACTCAGTGTTTTTCACAATTCATCAAAAATTCAAAGTTTTCAGAAAAATAACAAAACTTCACCCTAGGATAATTTCGATATTCCGAATCCAAAAATGAATTCCATTTTGAAAGATAAAATTTATAAAATTTCAAAAAGTGGTTATTACTATTCCTAACGGCTAGTTTGATTGGTTTTGGTGTGTGTTAGAACTCGAAGTTGCATACAACACAGGCTACTGTATTATTCAAAGAGAAGCGTATCGTGGAAGCTTGGGGTGTTACACATATAAATTTCCAAAAAATATCATGGAAAATATGGGACATTACAGATACATACTATAAAATATTGGGGTGTTATATTCTTCCCTCCTTCTAAAATTTAATTCTCAAAATGTTTCATTAATATTTCCATATATATAAATGAGTTTGGTATTTATTCCTAACATCATCAGGTTCCCACGTTGCCTCTTTAATTTCATGGTTTATCCAAATAAATTTTACTAGGCGAGTCATCTGATTTCTCAAAATGTGCTCTCTAGTGTCAAGAATATAAATAGGATCTTCGTAGTAATGAAAATAAGGATTCTGTTCTATTTCTTCAAAGGTCAATACATGTGTTGGGTCTAGCGTGTACATTATTAAAAATGATATGTGGAACACATCATGAAATTTGGAGAGACATGATGACATTACTAATCGATATGCTACAAATCTATGTTTTTACAGAATTTAAAATGGTTTGATGTACCTAGGGATTAGTTTCCCTTTCTTACCAAACCTTATAACACCCTTCCATGGAGATACTTTCAAAAAGACATTATCTGCCACTTAAAATTCTAAATCCTTTCTCTAATTTTCAGCATAAATCTTTTTCCTACTTTGAAATACTTTAATATGATCCAGAATAGAAATTTCCCCTGTTAGTGTTCCTTCAATAAGTTATGGGACTATAAGTTTCATTTCACCAACTTCAATGCAACAAGTTGGAGTACAACATCTCTTTCCATATAATGCTTCATATAGCACCATTTGAATACTCTAATGGAAAATATTATTGTATAAAAACCCTACCAAAGTTGAATATTGGTCACACATACCTTGAAAGTAAAGTGGGCATGAAATTAACATATCTTCCACTATTTTAATAGTCCTTTTAGAATTTTCTTTGGTTTGAGGGTGATAATCAATACTCAAATGAAGCACAGTATCCAAATACTTTATAAGACTCTTAAAAAATTTGAATGTAAAACTCGGATCTTTATCAGACACAATCGATATAGATGCACTATGAAGGCTTAAAAATTCATTATTTTAGAATATTTCTATGTACTGAAGAGGTTAATAATCTCTGATCCAAAGAAATTGTTTTGATTTTTTAAGATGATCAACAATAACCCATATCATATCTTTATTTTTAGGCGTTATTAGTAATCCAGTGATGATGTCCATTGTAATTTCATCCCACTTTCCCATAGGAATTAGTATAGATTGAATGACTCATATAGGATGTTGTCTCTCATCCTTTACTTGGTGAGAAACTAGATATCTTGGAACACAGTCTTCAATTTCCAGTTTCATGTTATCCTCTGAAAAATATTTATTCAGATCTATATATATCTTGGTAAACTAGGTTGTATAAAGAAATTTTTTCTATGAGTATAATCTAATATTTCTCATCTTAGCTCATGTACTGATTGAACAAGAAACCTCTTTCCAAATTTTAGAATTCAATCCTTATACCTGAATTTTTCTAATATTCCATCTTTAATGGATTTAATTTTCTTTTAAAAATTCTCATCTAGAGATTGAGATCTTTTTATGTTTTCCAATAAATATGTATTCAGAATAATTTGAAAAGGTAGTGATGTTTCCCCTTCAATAATAATTCCCATATCTAACTTTACTAAATCCATGAACATGGGATCTTTAAAAATTATCATTTGGGTTATAAGTCTATAATCTTTCCTCCATAATTCATATACTACCTTATTTTCTTTTCTTGGGTGGTAGTGTATTGAGAAATCATAATATTTGAGTAGCTCTAACCATAATATTTGACCCATGTAGAGTTCTTTCTATGTAAATATGTATTTCAAACTCTTTCAATCCATATATATCTCACATATTTCACCATAGAGATAATTTCTCCATATCCTTAGAACAAAGATTATAACTTAAATACACAATATCACGAGTTAGATAAATTTTATCATGAATCTTCAGCTTCCTTGATACATATAAAATAACATTATCATTTTGCATGAGGACACAACCCATTACTTTTTTGATGCATCACTGTTTATCACAAACCCATAATTCACTAACGGTAGAGTAAAAATCAGAGCAATGATTAATCATCTTTTCAATTATTCAAAAAAATATTGTAGATTATTTTTTCCATATTAACATAACCCCTTTATGTTTTAGTTTGTTTAATGGGTCTACCAATCAAGAAAAATTATGTATGAAACACCAATAGTAACCTGCTAAACCAATGAAACTACATCACTCAGTTAGGTTTGTTGGCATAATCAATTCATGGATTGACACTTTCTTTATCGGATAAACTATGAATCCATTCATAGAGACAACATAACTAAGAAAATAAATGTACTAAATCCATAATTCACACTTTTTCAATTTACCATACACCTATTTCTATATGAGAGTCACAAGAGTGATCCACAAGTGATTCTCATAGCCTTAATAGATTTTAGAATACCCCTGAATATCATCAATTAATACTAAAAAAACCATTATGATATTTCTTGAATACATTTTTAATAAGATCCACCAAAACTGAGGTTAAATTAGTCATTCTAAATGGAATTACTATAAAATCATAATGTCCATACCGCATACAAAAAGAATTTTTTGAAATATCTTTTTTCTTTACTCACAATTGATTATAACAAGAAAAAATGGTCAATTTTAAAAACAATTGATCTCTGTGTAGATGATAAAATAAATCATTAATTTGAGTAATAGGATATTTGTTCTTTATTATAATTGAATTTATTTTTTATATTCAACACATATCCTCATGGATCCATATCTCACCTTAACAAAGTTAATATATGCTCCCCATGGAGAAACACTTGGGAAAATAAATACCTTATTACTCAACTCCTCTAGGGGTCTCTTCAGCTCCTGCAATTACACATTGTCTATTCTATAAGGAGTCTTTGATATTCTTCATACATCAGGGATAAAATCAATGGAAAAATCAACTTAATGTTCTGGATGGTGTCTAGGTAATTCCACGGGAAACACATCAATTTATTCCAATACAATAGGCACATTCTCAATTTGATTCTTAGCTTCTTCATCCTTAGATGTTTTTTTCTATTATTCCCCAACAACTTCATTCATTAGATCTTCTATGTTTGGATCAAGATAAGAATAAGATGATGAATTTTCTGCTTTATAGATATTTAATTCCACATATTCCTCACAAATCATAATTTTATTCTTCTTGGAATATATTTCATCTTCATATTTTGAAAAAAAATTATGTACCAAAGATTATATCAAATTCCACCAAAGGTATGATGATAAGGTCAACAAATAAATACTGTTTATGTGTTATAATGGCGATTTTGAACACATTATTATTGCAATATGACTTCCCTTTGGAGTTTTGACTGAAAAATCCATTATTAAATCAAAAGAGAAATACCAAATTTTATTGGGATACTATGTAGATATAAAAGAACATGATGATCCAGAATAAAATAAATCATTTTAAAATTTAAAATATATAATTAATTTACCTACCACTACATCAATGGGAACTTATACTTTAGTTGTGGTGATCACATAAGCCTGACCTTCTCCCATTGGCCTCTTTTATGGTTGATTCACTTCATTCTTGGGATATTGGTTCAAATAATTCCCCCTTTATTTATAGTTGAAGAAATTTATATCATTAGTTTGTTTCCCCTTGCACTCATGAGACATATTACCATTTTATCCTCACTTATATCACACTACAGTTACCTTCCTAAATTTCCATATTTGTTTTATCCAAAAAATTTCACAAGATTAAAAACCCATCATTACCTAGTTATTCTTTGGTGATTTATCTTTCTCATGGTTCCCAGACTCACCCATTTTCTCTTTATTTCATTTGTATATATAATACCAAGAAACTTACATATTAGTTTTCATGGAACTTATTACTATTTTATCATATTAATATAATGTTCAAGAAGCTAGTTCCCTTTAAAGACATGGCTTAAGCCCCGAAATAAATGATAAATCTTGTTTTACAAATCACATATGTAATATATAGCATACATATATAGTATTTTTTATGTAGTATCATAACCTGTAACAATCTCTTCTTTCATATGATTTTATCTTAAAATTTTCTCTTTATTTTAGTTCATTACTCACAAGGGAAATATTGGTTGAAGAATTTTTTCATTAAAAGTTCCACATTCCATGTCTTCTATTTCATCTTCCTCCTTAGTATTCTCGATCAAGGACCACCATTGATCAACATAGACCCTAAGGAAATATCCAAATAGTACTACCTTCTCCCTTTTATCACATCCCAATTTTATAAATATATTTTCAAGGGACTTGATTCATTTCTTAACTACCACTGGATTAGTAGTCATACTAAAAAATGGGGTATTTTCCGAATAAAACATTCCAACATAGGTGTAGTATGGTTATTCATCACAACTTGATTAGGATATCCTAGTATGGTCATGATCTGGTTAGCTAAAACACTATATATGTTGACTTGATCAGTGGGGAAATCCCTACATTTTTCTACTGTAATTGATTCCATTCCTTCCATTAAGATCTATCAAAAAATAATGGAACACATGGAGTTAGCACATAATATCAATGAGTATTGAGGAATAGAATAAAAATTACTCAAATGGTAAATGTTTTTTAAGTAATATAAGGAATTATTATAGTTCTCACATTGTTTATGTTTATTTTGAAATTTAGTTCCAAAGGTCTCTACTAAACTCTATATGACACAAACTGTAAAAACCCCAACCCTAGTTGCCCAAATTTAGTGGTTATTTTATTATAATGGCATAGATACAATAGATCACATCACTAAGGATTGAAAGGTTTAGTAGCCATGGGGAACTAGATATGTACATGGTACCCTTTATATATTGGTAATCAAATATAGTACATTACAAAGGAAAGTTGTAACCACCCACATATTCAATGAATGTACGAATCATTTCTTTTTCAATATGAATTATTTAAACATACCTAGTATTGATTCTCTATCAAAATAAGGAAGACATGAGTTAATCTAGTGCTCAATAAGATCGTGGAGCCCCTAAATGGAAAGAAGGGACTGGGCCAGATGGTTTTCCTACAACTACGCAACCCATGGTGCATGGACATGTGGCTAGATTTAGGTTTGATAGAGACCCATTTTTCATGGGTTGTGTATAGTTAGTCAAACCAAACTCCTAACCTTGCAGTCTTCCCCAAATTTTTAGTGTACTAAGCATAGTTTTAGTATGGTTTTTCCAAACCATATAACCAAACCATGTGCCTATGTATTTTGAGGTGAAAATTCATTTTTTCCCTTAATGAAATCCTTAACGTAATTTTCATTCTTCTCCGACTCATTATTTTGGTTGAGGGTATTCTTCATCTCCTATAGAATATCCTCCTCCTCAATCTATGACACTTGATTTCTCTCCATCTATAGTCTGATCAAAGATCTGCCGAAGGCGTTGGACTCTTTAAGGAATTCTCCCCTTCCTCTAACCATCGATCATAGTTTTACTTCTCATCTGTCATATTATTTAGGAGAACGATCGGTTTACCAATTTTTTGGGTTTTGAAACTTTTCTAAGATCTCTTATAACATGATTCAAATCTAAAGCCAATATCTAGTGAGGAGTCATCTATGTACTTGAAGTAGGGGGTCACCTCATTTTACCTTCTTATTTTGAGTTTTTTAATTATGTTGTTGTTCTACACACCATCTTTTTTCAAGTTTCCGCTTAATTTTTTTTTTCATTCATACCAAATTGATCATTGATCCTTAATGAATGAAAAATGATCTTTATTGGGAAGTGTAGAAGTTGTACACACCTTATATGGTCACCCCTTGGGTGTTCCAAGTGGAATTGACTATTATAGCCAATGGGTTAAATTGTCCAGAACACCTAATTAGCTTAAAAATTAGCTTCTAATTGAAATTACCCTTGAGACATGTGTATTAAATAGAATACAAGGAACCTATTTGGTGTTTTCCCTCTTATAGTCAGAATTTCCAATGTAGGCAATTGCCTTGTTGACTATGGAACCTTTAAAGGCCTTCACAGCCTTATGAATTGAACTAAAATGACATAATAGATTAAATGTAATTAATCATGTTGGGTGGCTTATGAAATATGGTATTACCTTCCTTAAATCAAATAGATTAATTATATTTAATGAAATGGTTCATGGAGGGTGGTAAGGCCACACCTTTTATTATGTTGTATTAAATACTTATTATGAATTGTAATGTTTTAAACAGACTTGATCAAGATTAATGGACCATATGGAAGTCATTGCCTCATGTGTTATTTTATACACATGAATATTCTTTATTTATATATATGGGCATGATGAATAAGTTTCATTAGAGGTATTTCTTTATGCTTTATATTATAATTATGAATAAACTTTTTTACCAACATTGTACGATGGTAATGGGATTTGATCATGATCGAAAATCACACTCCCTTGCATTGAGTGTTTAGTATAAAATCTCATAGTAGTTATATTATATTGGTGTTTGGATTTATGTGCCACGTTCTATGATCATAGTGAAGACATGATGGATAAATCACAATCTCAAGTGTTGTTTCATGTCGTCTCAGACTCTTTTAGGGATGTAGGGATTGTACCCTATTTCTTGATATTATAGGCGTGTTAGAATGGTCATGGATGTATGAGTTGCACCTCAATCCATCTAGCACTAATATTCCAGGTATATTTCCACTTACGTATACACGTAAATGGTTCATATAGGTGGATTCACTATATATATATATATATATATATCTACTATAAATATAGTGACTATTTAGACTTTCCTCTGGGTAATGTACCAAAGCAGGTAGACCCGCCATGTGTCCTTTAGGAACCTAAGAGGGCAATTATTTATTTATTTATTATTATTAATTAATTAATATTTTCTACACATTGGTTAGTCATGATCACTTCTTGGATTACATGTAGACACCGTTTATGGTGGAATACTGAGATTTATATCTCACACCCTACTGGGGGTGCCTTTGGTACTTGATAACATTATATATTTGTAGGTATTTTTAAGGGAAGGAAACCTACTACAGGTTGTTGATATGATTATCTAGTTATAACTTAGGGGTAGAGGACTGATCATTCACTCGAGATTTAAATGGAGTGTCTTTTGTTTTTTTGAACATTTAGTATAACATGAATTGATTCATGTTCCCATGTTACCATTTTTTTCATCAGTATTCTGGGCATCCATGTATCTGACAAATACTTTGATGTTTTGATTATATTATTAGTTGTCTATTCATTTACTCTTTTTCATTTTATTATATATTTTGTCTAATTATTATATATGCTTATAATACTATAGTATGATTATGGATAATTATATTACACTACTTTTACATGAGGATATAGTCTTGCCACTATAATACCATTACACACTCGCTACAAGTTGGTAGCATTCGGAATCTGGGAAGGTTCACTTGAGGCCTTGTGACCCACTGGCTTGGGGAATGGGGTAAGTGGATACTAGGTTAATATGTTGCAATGAGGTATTATAGACTTTGTTTTTTATTTTGTCTTAAAATTTTTGGAATTAGAAATGAGACTATGAGTTAAATGGATTTTGAATTGACCATGTGATTTAATGTCGCTAACCCATGTCTATGGGAAACCAAAATTACTAGGATGGGTAATTATAGTTGTTGAATATGATATTTATAGAAGATGCGACTTCACCATTTGTCGACACACATGAATTATGATGTTATTGATATAGGTATGATTTAAATGAGGATTCCTTATACCTAGACATGAAAAAATGATGTTTTACCATTAGGAAATGCATTATCACAGGCATGGCAGGACTAATATTCCATTCATCCAGCCATGACACATCTATTTTCTGTGTGCATTTTCCTATTGGGTATTTTTTTAGCCATGTATATGTATTTAATTGAGTTGAAACTTCTTGTAGGGATTGGAAAAATTAATTTATACTTAAGGTGTCTGCATTAACCTAATAGTGATTTCTTGAATAGGTTAAAGCAGACAGCTTAAGAAACCAATTATATCACATTGAGCCATGGACCATTGGTCACATGGCATGGAATGTGTTATAGTGTGTGTCAAGTGGATTCCATGTTTTGGTTCATAATGAGCTTGAGACCTTATGGATTATAAAATGGTAAACCATATGATTCAAGTATTTTTAATGTGATTCAAATACTTGAACAAGAACAAATTTAAATTTTATATATATATTAAATAAATAACAACTATCTTATATGTATTAGATACTAATCCTTAGACTAGAACCCTACCTTAGTAGTGGTTAGTGGGGTATCTCTTATGTTATTACGGCCCTTATAGGTCTCTTTATACCACATAGTCTTATATTTTGGAGTAGACATAAAGGAACGATCTTTTCTATAGGAGGATTTATACCTATCGTACTTTCTAAAGTGAAATATTTTCAATTAAATTAATCTTTTATGAGTTAGGTGTTTAACATTGCAATATCATGCCACCATGATGGCCTCTAGTCAAATTCCCAAAAGTCGGTGACAACCTTGCTCCTAAGGTGACAGACCATGAGCCGTTGGTGATTCCACCTATAGTGCCACATGAAGAAACACTCTCTATTCCTAATATGGGAACTAAATGACAATTCCAGGCAGTTTTTGTATGTATTCTTCAGAACATGAACGGTATCATTACTCCTTCCCTGATTATGGAAAATTTGACTCACGATTTTTAGCAACAAAATCCTCTAACATTTTTGAGTGATGAAAGACCTCATGCTACGAAGTCTTGGCTTGAGTCTATCTTATCTATAGTCGAGCATCTGGTGTCACCTACAAAGTGGAGTGTCGAGTAAGATGTGTATATATTGTGTGATTTAAATAAGAGGTGATTTGGAGTTATCACCTAGGAGGATCGACATCATGATACGGTCTCAGCAGATTTTTAGACCATCTTCTATGATCACTTCTTTTCCCTGACTCTGGGACTAACAGAGCTAGAGAATTCATGAACCTATATGAGGGAAGTTTGTCAATTATGGAATGCTCATCCTATTTTATTAAGTTCTAGTGGTTATCTCCTACTTTATCTAGAGATGATATTATATCTGCCAGATGATTTGAGGATGGGATGGTATACACCATCTGATAACAGAAAAACATATTCAGGTTGACTACCATTTATGAAATTTTCAAACATGCCCTTTTTACAAAGAGAACTTTGAGGGATGCTGAGGGTGTGAGTCAGGGTGTTTCAGAACCTAGAGCTATCAGTGGTTCTTCTTCAAGGTGAAAGAGACACTTTGAGGCTACTCATGGAGGTTTCAATAGTAGAGATCCGAGCACATATATCTATTATATATGTCATTAGTGTGGGACGTGAGGACACACAAAACCTCAGTACCCACATGATCCAGTTGAGTGTTGAGGTGGTGGAAAGATGGGACACAAACAATTATTTTGAGGGACTTTACCGATAGTTTATAGTGAGTGGTATCTACGCCAACTCCATAATTAGAAGCATGGCTAGTAGGATCATGACAGACACACAACTGAAGTACCAAAAATTTATTAGGATGAGGTGGTGGTCAAGGAAGAGAAAGTCAGACTTATTATTATCAACACCAATAGAGTGGGATCACTCAGGGAAGTCATGTAGTGATTCAAGGCCATAGTACAACCTAGTTACAGGTAGTCTAGACTATGCCAGAGGAGTAGAGTGCTGGAAATTATATAGTTCTAGGTAGTATTATAGTAGTGTCTACATTAGGGTATTCTTAATTTGAAATAAGTGTGTCTGAATCATTTTTATTTGAGGTAGTCATTGAGAGTCTAGGCCTCAATATCGAGAACTTTTACAGTGTTATAATGCTTGAAACCCCATTTAGTATCCAATTTGAGGCCATTTTACATTGTAAGGATTTCCCCTTGAGATAGGAAGTTACCTTTTTGCGTGGAATCTTTATATCCTCAACATGATGATCTTTGACATAATCATCGAGATGGACTAGTTATGAAGGGTGAAATTTACATCACTATAGGGTTGTAAGAATGCACATAAGGTAGAATGGGATGTGTAAGCTTTGTGATCAGGACCCAAATAGAAGAGGCTGGGAAGTGAAATGTCTCAAATAACCAGTCTTTTCTTCAGTGAATAGGGATTTTGTCCCGTTTTTTCCTCCTATAGTGAAGAATATTCAGAATTTATTTCTTTAAAACTTCTCTTGTCTATATATAATGTGAGAGATAGAGTTTTCTATTAAGCTTATTGTAGGAGTATCATAAGTAACCAATACTCCCTATAGGATGGAACCTAAGGAGCTTCTAGATCTTATGATACAATTGGAGGATATGGAGTCTAAGGGTATCATACACCCCAACACTTCTTCTTAGGATTCACCAATTCTTTCACCAAAAAGTAGGATGATACACTTAGGCTCTGCATGTATTTCCATCATTTAAACTGACTCACAATAAAGAATTAATATCCAATTCCTAGAATAGATGGCCTATTTGATAATCTCTAAGGAGATAAAGCGTTTTAAAAAATTATTTTAGGCTGAGCTATCACCAGATGTGTATCAAACCTTCATACACACCACACAAAACATTCAAGAGTATCTATGGTCTTGATGAGTACCTGGTCATGTCGTTCGAACTCACAAACTCTCCTACAGTCTTCATGGATGTTAGGTATCAGGTTTTCCACCTATATTTGGATTCAATGGTTATAGTATTTGTTGATGAAATACTGCTGTATTCACACTCCAAGAATGTCCATGAAACCCAGACCGACATCATTCTGAATACAGTGAGGGAGTATCAAATCTATGCTATGATTAGAAAATACCAATTTTGGAATGACAAAGTCCACTTCCTAGATCATATTATCTTAGATTTAGATGTTTTCGTAGACCCAAAGAAAGTTAAAGATGTAGTTTCCTAGGAGAATCCTAAGAATTTCTTTGAAATTCTATGTTTCATGGGGATTATTGGTTATTACATATGATCCATCTAGGATTTCACTCGCTTTGCAGTGTTGCTAACAGGCTAAAAAAATGGTTTAAAATTAATATGGTCAAAATCTTGTGAAGAATCCTTTCTGGAGTTGATGGATCATTTGACTTTTGTACTGATACTGATTATTCTAGAGCTAGGCAAGAGCTATAATCTATACTATGATGCATCAGGTATCGGTCTTGGAGATGTTCTAATGTTGGACGAGCGAGTCTTTGCAAATGGGTGTTGTCAGTTAAGGCCTCATGAGTGGAATATCTTAATGTATGACATCAAGCAGGATATTTTTGTGCATGAATTACTGTAACACCACAAGTATCGATGGACCTTTCTTTGAATGAATTAATTTTCATTGATGTTTTTTAATGAAATAAGTCAAAAATTGTAACACCCCAAACTTCCATGGTACTCTTCTATTTCAGTAATACAATATCTTGAATTGTACGCAACTTTGAGATTCTAACACACCACAACCAATCAAACTAGCCGTTATGAATAGTAATACCTACGTTTTGAAATTTTATTAATTTTATCTTTCAAAAAGGACATTATTTTTGGATTCGGAATATCAAACTTAGCCGAGGGTGAAATTTTGGAACTTTTCAGATAACTTTTATATTTTGATGAATGATTAAAATTACTAAATTTTAATTAAAAACAAATTTTTTAATCAAAATAATTAATAGTGATAAATTATACTATTTAGTGGTTTTAAATTATAATTAAAATATAATTTTACAATTTCATCCAATGGTGGTCATTAGAATTAATTTCACTTTGAAATTGGACATAAACAATTGTCAATCTTTTGATTGATATTGTTTCTTAAAAACACGCTATTTGTTTTAACAATGGGAATTAATTATAAAATTAATTAACGCAACTTATATGTTTGGAATTTTGTAAAATAGACGTCATTTTTGAATTTTTAATATCAACTATAGCTTAGAGTTAATATTTTGTATTTTTCTGAAAAACATCGATTTTTGATGAATAGTGAAACCACTAAGTGGCAGTTAAAAAACTGATTTCTTGTTTAAATGAAACTTTACCACTTCTAGAAATTTAATTTCAAAAATATAACATACGTGGTTGTAATTAGGAAGTAAAATTTGGTTCAATGGGATGAAAATAATCTTTGGTGAATAGTAACTTTTAAGTTTTATTAATAGCGATTAAAGGTAATTAGTGTAATTTAAGGTAAATATAATGTTATAATAATATGAAATTACCTTTACACTTGTCCTACCCTTATTGGATGAGTCATGGTCGACCAATAAAATCCATGGGTCAACTTGGTGACCCCATGTTTCCCCTTGTGTAAGAAAATGACATTAATAACTTTTTATTTAATGAAAAAATAATATTGTCACAAACATGTGTTGTTTTACTAAAACCATTATTACATGGGGTTATATAAGTTAAATTTTCAACTATAAATATTAATTGGAAAGATAAAAATATTTCCTACATCATGATATTTGTTTTATGATTTTTAGACATTAAATAAATTAAATTTTTTATGACACCATGATGATGCAGCGATTACCTCATTAATTAACGATTTAAATAAAATGAAAAGATAATGTAAAATCTAAGACTTACACTTTTCAAAAACCTATTGGATGGGTAGATTTCAAACCCTTATCACCTTATTCTCGAAATATATAATTTTGGGACCTTTAAAATCCGAAACTCATTATATAATAAAGTAACATTTCTTGACATTCCAAAAGTGCCCCTCCACTCCTCTTATAAAAGGCCCCCACCTCTACCACCTTATTCACACCTTCAAAGCCATTTTTCTCGGCTAAAATATGTAAAAATACTCCCTAAACATCCCTCTCTTACTCCTAGAAGCCTCACTTTGGGAAGAAGTCTTCCCAAGGAAGCCTTTGGATCAAATCAAAAAAGGTTACCCGATTTTATGGTAATGTCTTCTCTTATGTTCTTTTGTGTTATTTTGATTCTCCAACCCCTTAAACTCTTTTTATTCCATTATTTTGTAACAACAACAGTATATTAAATATTCTAGGATGTTTTTATGAGAATTATTTGATTTAAAATTACACACACCTTCATCTAATGGTTAATGAACAGACTATTTATGTGGGTGGAGAATTAGTGCCTCACAAAATGATGATTATTCAATATTCTTTTAACACCTCTCATGATGGCCATTAATATGTGACTATATTTATATATGATATATATTATGTTTATTTTTACCTTATTCTTCTGTATTTTTCATTTATGGCATACCTTTATGATTTCCATTATGGGTAAACGTGATAATTTCATTTTAGGAAGTGCAGACTACCGCCCCCTCAAAGTGATTTGAATCATTAATGCCATATGTGGGGCATATAAAGGATGGAGTAAATGATAGTATATATTATATTATACTAGAATTATAATATAACTTTATATCATTATGATTTCGTTACATTAAATATGAAATAGAAATGAAAGTAGCGTTCATGCATACATACGGCTTCCCATCTCCATGAACGGCGCATTTCATTTCTTACCTCTAAATGTTGTGTAATATTATAAATTAATGTATATACTAGATATTTATGATATATATTATATCTACATCATGAATATAAATCTGGATATAATGGATATTTTACCACATGAACAACTGGTAATTATAGTAAGTTTATTTTTGACTCAAGTACCAAAGATCGACAAAATGACCGTTATTAACTTAAATAATTACATAATGTTAATAACATATTAATAAGTGATATAAAAGGAATAATGAACTTGAAAAAGGTTATTAAGTAATAATAAATTAACTCTAGTTTATTATTCAGGATGTTAAAGAACGATCGAGTCAAGTCGGACATGAGGTAAGGGAACTTCTTAACACAATTTCTGTTCTTTGGGTTAATCTACTACTTTCAAATTATGTCATGATATTATTATGTCCTATTTTGTATTTTTAATTTCTTTGTGTGCACTTATAGTGAATACACATAATAGATCTATTTTATCTAAAAAAATGATCATTTCACAACACTTCTTCTCAATCTCCTTTCATTGAGGCTTTTTTTGTTTTATACACAACATTCCTTTATACGGTGTATAAACCCCTTTGAATTTTAATTTTATTCAAAAGGAATCTTGTTATAGGATGTGTTTTACTAAACGAAAAAAGGAATGTTTTGTCTTACGTATGTGGCGACAACGACCTCTCCGCCTCCGTGACCATTATTTGAGTTTCGGCTTCCTCCATACGCCATAACTTTTTTTAAATAAATACCAAGTTTTACTTTTCTTGTATTTTTGTATTGAAAATGGTTTTAGTATATCAATTTGTTGTGTTGATATCTTGTGATTGAAATGTGGAAATGTTATGTTTCCTTTATGCATGTTTTATGTGATAAAATTATGTTATGGTTTATGATATGTTTAAACCTTTACATATAAGGAATGCATTGGACTTAATAGGTGATGGGTGCAGCCCGCTATAGCTCCTTGAAGAATCAGTAGGTCTATTGAGACAATCTAGTGTCTTGGCATGAGGCCTTGACAAAATCTTATTTGTAGTCTTGGAACGAGGCCTTGGATACGTGGTTATGATAGTCTGGCATCATGCATTCCATCATTATGAAAGCGGTTATTGATATTGCATGTGATTATTTGACTAGTATAATATCCATGTAAATAAGTAAATGAAATTATTTCATTTTATTTTTATGATATTATGTTGAAGTTCAAGTTTAAAAGGATTTTGTTTTAGTTATACATTACCTTAAATGTTTATGTTTATTTATAAAAGTTTCTGCTTTATTGTTATCCTTCCCGAGAATCTGAGCTCAACCCTTTATATGTTTTATTTTCCCAGGATGTGAAGAAATATTTTATGAATAACCTACAGTGATAGTATGAAGGGGATAGAAGTGTGGACTATGGAGACTATGTTATTGTGATTTTTCACTTTATGATGTAATGTAACATTTATGAATGTATCTAGTGTTTCCAAGGTTACTAAACTAATCGGTCTTTCGAGACTTGATCTTTTGTGATCATGAAAATGTTACGTAATAACACACCGACTCTGGGTAACTGGGGTCAGGGCATTACAGTTGGTATTAGAGTCAGTTTAGTACTAACCTTGAAGCTAGATTTAGATAAACTCTGATTAGAGCACACAGCTCTAAGACATCATTTGAGGATTATTATAGAAGAACTTCCTAGAATTTTGGTATTGTAGAGATTTTGTGATTTTTCCGAGCAATACATCCCTATCTGGATATGAGCCGGTAGAGGCGGCTCTGGCACATATCTACCTAGTGGTAAAACTTAAAAACACCGCTTTGAGCTAGACTCGAACGGGAACTGGTGTACGACAATGAGCCTTGCTGCACTCTTGGTTACGACACTCCTGGGGGATATGCTTAGGATAATTCTCATTTTCTTTACAAACCATTATGAAAGGGTTTATGATTATATACTTCCTCAAAGAAAACATATTTATTATTATGTATTATATCCATAAATAGTTCAATTTATGTTAAGTTTTTTTCAAGTTTATTATTATGTGTTTCGATTCATAAACTAATATAGTTTATGACATTGTTTAGAAATGACACCTAGTGGAATGAATGGAACCCGTATAAATGCACGCACTCCATGTAGGGATTTCCCTCATGCTCAAGATAATTATAATGGTGTTGGTGATACAACTGGTGCTAATCAGCTTATCACCATACTGGGGAAACTCACTCAGGTTATGAATAATAACCTTACCCGTATGGAGCACCCTAATCTGTAGCGTGGAAGATCAATGTTAGATCGATTCATTAGGCAACAACCACCAAAATTTAATGGGAGTAAAAATCCCTTAGTAGCTGAGAAATGGATAAATTCCTTATAGAATATATTCCACGCCTTGGGGAGTAGCGAAAGGGAGAAAGTTGTCATGGCAGTTTATCGCCTCACTGGAGATGTCGATCAATGGTGGTTGCTGATTCAAAACACAAAGGAAGATGAAGAAGTATCAAGTATGGAATGGAGGGAGTTTAAAGAAATTTTCTTAGAAAAATACTTTCTACATGACCATCGAGAAGATATGAAAGGCAATTTCTGAGTCTAAGGCAGAAGGAGGATGAAAATGTCGCAAAGTATGAGGCTAACTTTACAAGGATAGTGAGGCATGCTACAGATTATGTATGTAACCCAAGAAGTAAGATTGATCATTTATTTGAAGGGTTAGAACCATTTATCCATCTAGAATTAGTCTCACAAACCTTCTCGTCATACGAAGATATTGTATCATGTGCTATCAAGAGGAAAAAGTAATTCTCTAAGTCTTATGTCTTTAAAGCAAAGAAAGAAAAGAAGAGATCTTCTGATCAATCTAGAAATGGGAATTAGGGGAATAAGGGAAAAGTTGATTATCAGTCCTTCAGTAAATGTAGGATGAAACGCCCCGGTACTTGCTTGAAGGGAATGGGAGTCTATTACAAGTGTGGTGAAAAAAGCCACCAAGCTCGTGATTTCAAGGGAAAGAGAGTTGCACACAATTTGGAATTATATAATTGTAGAGAGATGGGACATTAAGCAGATGAATATCCTAAGCGTCATGGGAACTTACCTCAGAAGAGGCCAAGGGATCAAGGCCATGATTATGCTATCACTACTGCTGAGGTTGAAGCTCTGAAAGACATGGTGGCAGGTAATTTAATGGTTTCCTCAAGTTTATCAAATGCATTATTTGATTCTAGATCATCACATTGTTTCATATCTTCCCAGTTTTCTAATAACATTAGATATTTCCAATTTTATTTAACAAAGGAGTTGTCAGTTAAAACTCCAATGGGAAGTGTCATTGCAACAACGTTTTGTGAATTAGTCCCCATTAGAGAACATAAATTTTCTTTATCCGCTGATCTCATTGTCATACCTATGATTGAGTTTGACATAATCCTTTGTATGGATTGTCCTTCATACTATGATGCGATGATTTATTGTAAGAAGATTGAGGTTACGTTTTTTGATGATGATGATAAGGAACACCTTATATTTAGAGCAAAATCATCACCACCTAATTCTTATTTAGACCCACCCCCAATAGCTCAACTAAATTCAATTATTTGGGAGGAAGAGAATGAAATGAATGAGGGCGAGGAAAGAAATGTTCAAATTGAGGATTTACCTATTGTGAAAGAATATGTGGATGTGTTTCCAGAAGATTTACCTGGACATCATCCAGAACGAGAAGTTGAGTTTTCCATTGATTTAATTCCTGGATCAAGGCCTATTTCGAATAACCCTTATAGAATGGCCACCGTGGAATTAGTTGAAATAAATAAACAACTAGAGGAATTGAGTAATAAGGTATTTATTATCCATAGTGTTTCTCCATGGGGATCCCCTATCCTTTTTGTTAAGAAGAATGATAGATCTATGAGGTTGTGCATTGACTACAGGGAGATCAATGCTATAACAATAAAGAACAAGTATCCCCTACCTCGCATTGATGAATTATTTGACCAACTACATGGAGCTCAATAATTTTCAATGGTTGACCTTCGATCTGGATACCAACAGTTGTGTGTGAAGAAGGAATACATTCCGAAGACAACATTTCGAACAAGGTACAGTCAATACGAGTTTACAGTAATTATTTTTGGATTGACTAATTCACCCTCTATATTCATGGATCTAATGAATAGTGTTTTCAAGGAATATCTTGATGATTTTGTGGTCGTATTTATTGATGATATCTTGGTATACTTCAAAAGCTATGAAGATCATGAAAATCACTTGCGCATTATCCTGAATACTCTTAGAAGACATGAATTATATGGGAAGTTTAGCAAGTGTGAATTCTTACTTCAGGAGATTTCGTTTTTTGGACATATTGTCTCCAAATATGGAATCTCTATTGATCCTTATAAGACCAAGGAAATCCAAGAATGTCCAGCACTGACGAGTATAACTGAGGTACGTAGTTTTATTGGTTTAGCAGGTTGTTATCGACGTTTCGTCCAGAATTTTTCTCGGTTGGCTAACCCATTAACAAAGCTCACACATAAAGGGGTTAAATTTGTTTGGACAAAAGAGTATGAATAATGGTTTGAAGAACTGAAGAGAAGATTAGTCAATGCACTTATATTGAATCTACATTCAGGGAATGATGGGTTCATTATTTATAGTGATGCATCAATGAAATGACTTGGTTGTGTCCTTATACAGAATGATAGGGTTATTGACTATGCATCACGAAAGTTAAAAATTCATGATCAGAACTATCCTACACATGACCTCGAGTTAGATGTAGTAATATTTGCCTTTAAGATATGGCTACATTATCTCTATGGTGAAAATGTGATATATATACCGATCACAAGAGTTTGAAGTATATTTTCTCACAAAAATAAATCAACATGAGGCAAAGGAGATGGCTTGAACTACTCAAGGATTATGATTGCACGATACACTACCACCCCGAGAAGGAGAATAACGTTGTAGATGCTTTCAGTAGAAAAGATCAAGGAGTTCTGAACATGATGAGAGTGGAAAGGGGTCCTATTTTCATGGATCTAGTAAATATGGATATGGGAATCACTATGGAGGGTGAAACATAAAAACTTTTTCAAATTATTTCCAATCCATATTTACTAGAAAGGATAAAGAGTTCTCTGGCCAATGATGAAGAGTTGAAAATGAAGATTAAAGCTATGAATGATGGGAGATTGAGTGACTAGTGTATGAAGATGAAATTTTGAAATTTGGGAGGAGACTTTGTGTTCCCGATATACTTGATTTAAAGAGGGAATTGTTGGATGATGCTCATAGTTCCAATTTCTCTATACAACCTGGGAGCACCAAAATGTATAGATATTTAACGTGAAATTTTTTGTGGGACAACATGAAGAGGGAGATTGCTGATTTTGTGTCAAGATGTATGGTTTGTCAACAAGTGAAAGCTGTAAGGCAATATCCTGGTGGAGTATTGAAACCTCTTCCCATACCTGAGTGGAAATGGGATAATATAACGATGGACTTTGTCATGAGACTACCAAAGACTCCTAGAAGGAATGACACAATATGGTTCATTGTTGATCGTCTCACGAAGACAACACATTTTGTTGCTATAAGAGAATATATACCACTTGAACGTCTAGCAAGACTATATTAATGAAGTTGTGAGACTTCATGGATTACCCCTATCGATTGTCTCGGATCGTGATCCCCGTTTTACATCAAGATTATGGAAAAGTCTTTAGAAGGCCTTGGATATTGAACTTCGTTTGAGCACTGCTTACCACCCTCAAATAGATGGACAATCAGAACGAATTATTCAAACCTTAGAAGACATGTTGATATCCTGCTCACTTGACTTTCAGGGTATGTGGGATAAATATTTACCTATGGTAGAATTTTCCTATAACAATAGCTTCCATTAAAGTATTCGGATGGCACCATATGAAGCGTTATACTGAAAGTAATGTCTCACACCAATCTGTTGGGATGACGTTGGTGAAAGAAAACTTTTAGGCCTAGAACCGGTGGAGGAAACGATGGAAAAGGTGAAGGTAATCCAAAACCACATCAAAGCAACTCAAAGTTGGAAGAAGAGTTATGCTGAAAACCGAAGGAAGGATTTGGAATTTCATGTAGGAGATCATGTTTTATTGAAGGTATCTCCATGGAAGGGAGTTATACGTTTCGGTAAGAAGGGTAAATTGAGTCCCAAGTAAATCGGACCCTTCAAAATTCTAGAATGAATTAGGGCTGTAGCTTACCGTTTGGCAATGCCTACAAGTCTCTCCAAAGTTCACGATGTGTTCCACATATCACTGTAGAGAAAATAAATGCCAGACCCAACGCATGTACTCACCTATGGGGAATTAGAACTGAACCCGATCTGTCGTATTGCGAAGAGCCCGTTAGGATTCTTGATACAAGAGAACATGTACTGAGAAACCGGACGACTCGTCTGGTAGAAGTTCTATGGAGAAACTATAAGATGGAAGAGGCAACGTGGGAACCCAAGGAACTTATGATGAAGAATCACCCGAGTCTTTTTATACACTGCTATTATAAGAAATTTTGAGGATGAAATTATTTGAAGGAGGAGAGAATGTAACACCTCAAGCTTCTATGGTACGCTTCTCTTTCAATAATACAATAGCTTGCATTGTACGCAACTTCGAAATTCTAACACACCACAACCAATCAAACTAGCCGTTACGAATAGTAATACCTACTTTTTGAAATTTTATAAATTTTATCTTTAAAAATGTACTTTATTTTTGGATTTGGAATATCGAATTCATCCTAGGGTGAAATTTTGGAACTTTTCGAATAACTTTTATATTTTGATGAATAGTAAAAATTACTAAATTTTAATTAAAAACAACATTTTTAATCAAAATAATTAATAGTGATAAATTATAATATTGAGTGATTTTAAAGTATAATTTTACCATTTTATCCAATGGTGGTCATTAGAATTAATTTCACTTTGAAATTGGACATAAACAATTGTCAATCTTTTGATTGATATTGCTTCTTAAAAACACGCTATTTGTTTTGACAATGGGAATTAATTATAAAATTAATTAATGCAAATTATATGTTTGGAATTTTTAAAATAGACATAACTTTTTAGTTTGGAATATCAAATATAGATAAGAGTTAATTTTTGGTATTTTTCTAGAAAACAACGATTTTTGATGAATAGTGAAACCACTAAGTGGTAGGTAAAAAACTGATTTCTTGTTTAAATGAAACTTTACCGCTTCTACAAATTGAATTTCAAAAACCCTACATACATGGTTGTAATTAGGAAGTAAAATTTGGTTCAATGGGATGAAAATAATTTTTGGTGAATAGTAACTTTTATGTTTTATTAATCGCGATTAAAGGTAATTAGTGTAATTTAAGGTAAATATAATGTTATAATAATATGAAATTACCTTTACAGTTGTCCTACCCTTATTAGATGTGTCATGTCCGACCAAGAAAATCAATGGGTCAACATGGGGACCCCATGGAGCCAATTGTGTAAGAAAATGATATTAATAACTTTTTATTTAAAGTAAAAATAAAATTGTCACAAACATGTGTTGTTTTACAAAAACAATTATTACATGGGGTTATATAAGTTAAACATTCGACTATAAATATTCATTGTAAAGATAAAAATATTTCCTACATCATGATATTTGTTTTATAATTTTTAGACATTAAATAAAGTAATTTTTTATGACACCATGATGATGCAGCGATTACCTCATTAATTAACGATTTAAATAAAATGAAAAGATAATGTAAAATCTAAAACTTACACTTTTCAAAAACCTATTAGATGAGTATATTTCGAACCCTTATCTCCTTATCCTTGAAATATATAATTGTGGGACCTTTAAAATCTGAAACGCATTATATAATAAAGTAACATTTCATGACTTTCCAAGAGTGCCCCTCCACTCCTCTTATAAAAGGCCCCTATCTCTACCACCTTATTCACACCTTCAAAGCTATTTTACTCAGCCGAACTCTTCCCAAATACTCCCTCAACTTCCCTATCTTACTCATAGAAGCCTCAATTTGGGCATAATTCTTCCCAAGGAAGCCTTTGGGTCAAATCAAAAAGAGTTACCCGATTTTAAGGTAATGTCTTCTCTTATGTTTTTTGTCTTATTTTGCTTCTCCAACCCCTTAAACTCTTTTTATTACTTTTTTTTTGTAACAAAACAAGTATATTAAATATTCTAGGATGTTGTTATGAGAATTATTTGATTAACACTTACACACACCTTCGTCTAATGGTTAAAGAACATATTGTTTCTGTGGGTGGCGAATTAGTGCCTCACAAAACGATGATTGTCCAATATTCTTTTAACACCTCTCATGGTGGCCATTAAGATGTCACAATATTTATATATGATATATATTATGTTTATGTTTTCCTTATGCTTCTGTATTTTCCATTTATGGCATACCTTTATGATTTCCATTATGGGTAAATGCGATAATTTCATTTTAGGAAGTGCAGACTACCGCCCCCTCAAAGTGATTTGAATCGTTAATGTCATATGTGGGACGTATAAAGGATGGAGTAAATTATATTATGTATGATATTATACTGGAATTATAATATACCATTATATCATTATGATTTCATTCCATTAAATATGAAATATAAATGAAAGTATTGTTCATGCATACGTACCGCTTACTGTCTCCATGAACGGTGAATTTAATTTCTTACCTCTAAATGTTATGTAATATTATAAATGAATGTATATACTGGATATGTATGATATATATGATATCTAAATAATGAATATAATTCTGGATATAATGGATATTTTACGACATGAACAACTTGTAATTATAATAAGTTTATTTTTGACTCAAGTACCAAAGATCGACAAAACGACCGTTATTAACTTAAATAATTACATAATGTTAATAACATGGTAATAAGTGATATAAAAGGAATAATGAAATTGAAAAAGGTTCTTAAGCATGTATAAATTAACTCCAGTTTATTATTCAAGAGGTTAAAGAACGATCAAGTCAAGTCGGACACGAGGTAAGGGAACTTCTTAACCCAATTTCCGTTCTTTGGGTTAATCTCCTACTTTCAAATTATGTCATGATATTATTATGTCCATTTTTTTATTTTTACTTTCTTTGAGTGCACTTAAAGTGAATACACATAATAGATCTTTTTTATCTAAAAAAATGATCGTTGTACGGAACTTCGTCTCAATATCCTTTCATTGAAGAATATTTGGTTTTATACACAACTTTCCTTTATACAGTGTATAAATCCCTTTGAATTTTACTTTTATTCAAAAAGAATATTTTTATACGAATCATTTTACTAAATGAAAAAAGGAATGTTTTTTATTACGTATACGGCGACAATGACTTCTCTGCAGCCGTGACCATTATTTGAGTTTCGGATTCCTCCACAAGCCATAAATTTCTTTAAATAAATACCAAGTTTACTTTTCTTTTATTTTGGTATTGAAAATGGTTTTATTATATCAATGTGTTGTGTTGATATCTTGTGATTGAAATGTGGAAATGTTATGTTTCATTTATGCATGTTTTATGTGATACAATTATGTTATGGTTTATGATATGTTTAAAACTTTTCATATAAGGAATGCATTGGACTTAATAAGTGATGGGTGGAGCCCGCTATAGCTCCTCGATGCATCAGTAGGTATCATGATACAAACTAGTGTCTTGGCATGATGCCTTGACAAAATCTTATTTGTGGTCTTGGCACGAGGCCTTGGCTACGTGGTTATGATAGTATGTCATTATGCATTCCATCAATATGAAAGTGGTTATTGATATTGCATGTGATTATTCGACTAGTAGAATATCCATGTGAATAGGTAAATGGCATTATTTCATTTTATTTTTGCCATATTATGCTGAAGTTCAAGTTTAAAAGGCTTTTGTTTTAGTTATACATTTCCCTAAATGTTTATGTTTATTTATGAAAGTTTCTGCTGAATTGTTATCCTTACTGAGCATCCGAGCTCACCCCTTTCTATGTTTTATTTTCCCAAGATGTGAAGAAATATTTTATAACTGACCTACGGGGATAGTCTGAAGGGGATAGAAGTGTGGACTATGTAGACTATGTTATTGTGATTTTCACTTTATGATGTAATGTCACATTTATGAATGTATCTAGTGTTTCCAAGGCTACTAAACTAATTGGTCTTTCGAGACTTGATCTTTTGTGATCATGCCAATGTTATGTAATAATGCACCGACTCTGGGTAACTGGGGTCAGGGCGTTACAAACATTCCTTTTACATAGAACTGGATCAGTGTACATTACAAAAAACACCAAATTTGTGGATGTTACACACAATACCAACTTGGAGTACCATACACACAACATTGACTTGGCCTACATTACATGGAACACCGGCTTGGCGTACATTATATGCAACCCTGAGTTTTTATGAAACATCATTTTATTGTTATATTTTTTAAAACGAGATAATTATAACCTAGCCATTAAACATAGTAATTTGAATAGTAATAAATGATTTTCCAATTTTTTTAATAACATTTTATATAATTAAAACAAATTGATAATGAAGGGTATAGTTTTTGGGAATGTTCTTATATGTTTAAAAAATAATATTTTCTCAAATAAAAATCTTTTAAAGTCCTTCTCTGAAAAATAATAAAATTAATTTTAGAAATATTTAAAATTTTAATTTCATAAAATAAACTCTGTTTTTGAATTTATAATGTTGAAATTATCTTAGGGTGAATTTTCAATATTTTTTTGAGACACATTATTTTTGGATGAATAATAAAAAATACTGAATTTTAATTCCAAAATACTTTTTCATATAAATTATTTATAATGAAAAAATATATTTTAAAATGGTTTAAAATTTTAATTAGATTTGATTTTTATCAGTTAATCAAATTTATGTCCTTTAAACCAATTTCACATTGAAATTGGATATACAATCTTAGAAAACTATTGATCAATTTTAAAATTTAAAACCCACAGTACTGTTGTCCCTTTAGTGGGATTAAATTTAAATTAATTTCTTCCAATTATGTGATTATGATTTTAAAAAATGAATTCCATATAAAAATTATTCATAATTTATATTTTCTGATAAGTTTAACTTTGTATTTTATTTTATATATTAGTGAAAGTAATTAAAAGTAATGATAACGATTAATGTAAATTAAAGCTAAACAATGGAAGAAACCTTAAACTTAAGGGCCCAAATAACCTATAAACTTTTCCAAATCCCATTTTCATTCCATTATTCTTCCATTAACCTTCTATTCTTGAGTTTGGTTTGTTTTTTGATCAGTTTTTTTTTGGGTAAAACGGTAGGTACATCTAACTTTTTTTCAAAAAAACAAAGTGAGTCCTTTCTACCCCCTATAAAAGGCCACCACATATCCTCATTCTTCATGCCACTCAGACTAATTTGGTTTAGAAAACCTCAATCTAGTAAAATTCTCAAAAACCCTACCTTTATATTTGAAACATCCATTTTAGAAAAAAGAAATTGAAAAAACCCTTCGGTGAAAACCAAAAAGAGTTACCCAAATAATTGGTAACAATCTTCCTCAAGATCCATTATAATATTTTCAATCTCCACCCCTAAACTCTCCTTAATCCACGACTATATATAAAAACTAGTATCCTAAATATATTGATATTATTGTTTTCAAATGTTTTGACCTACAATTACAAACACATCCATATAAGGGGTATCAATCATGCTTTTTATGTGTATGGCGAACTACTACCCCACAAAATGATTGTAACATCCCGACCTGACTTACCATCCAACCCGGTAGCCGGAACAGTCACCACATGGCCTCAAGCACATCTCCACAAATGCTAGAGTTTTCTGACTAACAGATAGGGCCTAGGTGAGTCTGTGGGGAGACTATTCCCTATTTACCAAAGTATCACAGCGGAATTACAAACATACCATAGTGGAAGAAGGTAACCAGTAGACAACACATAGACAACAGAAATAGATAACAAATAGAAAGATCTGACATATATATAATGGTGAAAATGGAACAAGAGACTATAAAATATCCAAATATGGTACAAGTCAATATAGTACAGTACAAGTGTACAAAAATCCAAAAAGAAACAATAAAGAATCCCATGTCGCATCGCAAGCCTCATCTTGGTCCCGTGCACTCATACTCCAAGCAGCAAGTCTAGTACCTATACTAGGGAGTTTCCCCTTCTCATTACCTGAAATCATATAATCTGCTTGGGTCCAAAAACATGACCCAAACAGGGTGAGAGACTAAATCCCAGTAGGAAACCACCAAAGATCAGTACTAATATTTCAGTGAATATATAAACAGGCAGTGTAATATGGAAAGCAGTAAACAAGGGAAACTAGCAAGACTGATCCAAGCTCGTTCTTTGGATTGACGTCACTTCAAGTATTCACTTAGTTCATTAATCACTTCATTCATTTGTTCAAACCATTACATGATCCCATTCCTGAAATACTCAAATCAGAAACCAGGAATCACTCAAGGAGAAAATCCACCAACACCCTACAAGCCCGTTTCTGCAAACCTCCTAGGTACCCAGCCTCGCTCTAGGTGTGGTATAGTCCTTCATCTGAGCCCATTCCCGGGATCCTATAAATAAGATCCAGGTATCACCAATGATATATCATGCCCTATTGAGCCCGCCCTTGGCATCTCACTATGGATTCATGATTCACTTGACATTTCAGTAACTAGACTCATACGAGTCCTTCAATGGCACCCACATTGGTTCCATAGTTCACCCATGACTTTGTTTCACATTTTTAGCAGTTCAAAAGAATTTAACTCATTAGGGTTAGAAATTAAAGAATTAACATACAAGGGTCAAGGGGAAACAACACTCCATCCCATACCTGAAACCATTTCAATTAAAATTTCATCTTATTGCAATTCCATTCATATTCAATTTCTATTTTTAACAACCCACAAGGTAGAGGAAAGGCATGAATCATGGAATCCTGAGTCAAAATCCTTAAAAGAGTCATTCAAGGTAATGCACCCAAGGGGTGGTTACTGTCCAAGGTATACAACCTAACTCAAGCAGATACCATCCTATTCAGATTACCTAGAACATGCTATGTAATAACAACGTTAAATTCCAGGTTCAAGAGACATCCCAAAAGTGGGCGCGCAGCACTCCGACATATATAAATAGCATGACAATCAGTGAAAAGAACGAGACCACATACCTTAGGCTCGTACTAGATAGCTTGTCCAGTATCAGGATTTGATTCATCTTGGTTTGGAAGAAATCTGAAGAATAGACAAAGAATGAGAAATTAGGGCATATGAGACTTAATCCAATCTGAATTTACTATAACCAGAATAATCGATAAGGATTTAAAAGGAATTGAGGACTTACCGTTGCAGATCCAACAAGATGAACGACATTTGAAACAGAGATCAGATGGAGAAGTAGGATCAAAATCCTTCTGAAGCCTCTTGAGAGCTCTCCCAGGCACCCCCTGCTATGTGGTTCAATAGATTAGGTTTAGGTTTAGGTTTTTAAAAAATTTAATTAATTTAATTAAAAATTAATTAAATTTCAAAACACATAAGGTCACACGGTTTACCCGCATGGCCTAAGAAACCATGTGGAGACCATGCGGACCTTCATGGAAGGCAAGGGGCAACCACACAACCACCCTGCATGGTTTCCTCATATAATGCGCAGGCCATGCTTCAGCCTCTTCCAAGCCTGCACCAAGGTGCATGGTTTAGCCAGGCCATGCGCAGGCCATGCACAAACCGTGTGCCAGGTCATTTCCAGCCTAAAACTTGGTTCTGGGGTCCGAACAAGCCCCGGACACCCCCGTAACTCTCTCAAAAAAGTTAGGAATCCACATAAAGCCTCAACAGAATAGTTAAACCAAAAAGAAAAAGATCCATACCTCATACGAAAACCCAGGTTCTTACAATCTTCCCCCATTATAGAAATTATTCCCCGAATTTCGCTCTGAAGGGTGGTCAAGATTCTTCTACGAACAGCTTTGGTCAGGGACAATGTATGTCGGCATCCCACTCCCAAGTCTCATCTTGTAAACAGACGTACTGCCATAGCAACCGTACTAGAGGAACTGACCGGCCTCGGAGAATCTTCATGCTCCTGTCAACGATATGAATCAGATGCTCCACAAAGGATGCATCTACCTGAAGCTCGACCTCCTCAGGCCGGAATGTATGTGACGGGTCTGAATAGTATCACCGTAACTTAGAAACGTGGAATATGTCATGCATGGGTCGGTACCTCTAAGGTAACTACAACTAATAGGCTACCAGGACCACCCTCTCTGGAATCACAAAAGGCCCAACATATCTCGATGATAACTTACCCAGTCTTCTGATCTGCCTGTGTCCTAGCCTCAGTGAAATATACAAGAAAAACTGATCCCCGACCTCAAACTTTAGGGGTCATGTGCGGTGATCAACATATGACTTCAGACGAGACTGTGCGGTAGCCATCCGCTTCTATATCAACTGGACCTACTCAGAAGTCTCCTGAACAGGACACGGTCCCAGTAAAGCTACCTCACCTACCTCTAACTATCACATGGGTGATCGGCATGGCCTACCATATAGAGCCACATATGGTGCCATCTTTATAGTCGTCTGATAGCTGTTGTTATAAGAAAACTCAACTAGGGGAATATGCCTCTCCCATGAGCCCCCAAAATCCATGAAGCATGCTCGCAACATGTCCTCATGAACTTGTATCGTACGCTCTGACTGGCCATCAGTCTGAGGGTGGTATACTGTGCTCAAGAGCACCTTTGTACCCAGTGCCCTCTAAAGACTCTTCCAGAAACGTGACATAAAACGAGCATCCCTGTCTGAAACAATGGTTTGGGGGACCCCGTGGAGCCGTACTATCTCCTAGATATTCAAACTTCTAGAACATCTACACTGAAGGTCTCCTTGATTGGCCAGAAATGAGAAACCTTCGTGATCCTATCAACCACAACCCACACGGCATCGTTACCTCAAGGTGACCTCGACAACCCAGTCACAAAGCCCTTTGCAACATCATCCCATTTCCACTCCAGGATAGGTAACTGCTGTAAAAGCCCAGTTGGCCGCTGGTGTTCTGCCTTCACCTACTGACAGGTTGAACATATCATGATGAAACTAGCCACTTCCCTCTTCATACCCATCCACCAGTACATTCAGCGCATGTCACGATACATCTTAGTGAATCTAGGATTAACTGCCCAAACCGAAGCATGAAACTCCCGCATCGGCTCCTCTATAATATCCACATGAACCCATACATGTACATGGATACGAAGTACTTCATCCTCACCTATCGTCCAACCAGGAGGAGGGTCCTCACCTAACACACCTTCCCATATAACTAGGCCTTCCAAAATCTGATAGCTGTCTCATCCTTACTCTGTCCAGGAGGGTAGAAGTCACTGCTAAAGACGATAGAAAAGACTTCCCTTGGCTATTCTCCACATCAAGATTCATCTTATAGAACAAAGACATAAGCTTCCATTCGTTGCTAGCCTGTTGCACAACCTGTATTTGAGTCCTCCTGCTCAATGCATCAACCACTACATTTCCCTTACTAGGCATATAAGCTAGCTTTAAATCAAAGGACTGTAGGTACTCAACCCACTATCGCTACCTAAGATTCAGATCACGATGAGTAAAGATATATTTGAGGCTCTTGTGGTCTATGAACAACACAAAATGATCTCCCAATAAATAGTGTCTCCAACAGTGCATCGCATGAACAACTGCTACTAGTTCAAGATCATGCATCGGATAATTCCTCTCATGTGGCCTCAGCTGCCGAGATCCGTACGCCACGACTCAGTCACCCTATATCAACACTGCACCAAGACCAATGCATGATGCATCATAATAGACCATGTAACTCTTTCCATGCTCTGGTAGTATCAGGACTGGTGCTGATGTCAACGTTCCTTTCAACTCCTGAGAGGCTGCTTCACAAGCATCTGTCCACACAAATTTCACGCCCTTCTTCTTCAGGCATGTCAACGGCACTGCTAAGCGTGAGAAATCTCGTATGAAATGATGATAATAACTAGAAATCCCCAAGAAACTCCATATGTCAAAGAAATTCTTGGGATGTTCCCATGAAACCATAGCTCTAACCTTTTCTGGGTCTACAGACACTCCTGTCTGAGAGATAACATGGCCCAAGAAGTGAATCTAATCCATCAAAAGTGGCACTTAGTAAGCTTTGCATATAGCTAATGCTCTCTTAGTGTATTAAGGAAGATCTCAAGATGGTTGGCATGATCATTTTGATTTTGAGAATACACCAAAATATCATCCACGAAAACCACGACGAATGAGTCCAAGTAAGGATGGAACACACAATTCATCAAAGCCATGAAAACCACTGGCGCGTTCGTCAGACCGAACGGCATAACCAGATACTCATATAAACCATACCTACTACGAAAAGCTGTACGAGGTATGTCTGTAGGTTGAACACCCACCTGGTGATATCCTGACCTCAAATCAATTTTCGAGAACACCCTAGCTCATTGAAGCTGATCAAACAGGTCATATATCCATGGCAAGGGATATCAGTTTTTAATCATCAGTTGATTCAGTTTCCAATAGTCCACACATAGCTTGAGAGTTCCATCCGAATTTTTCGCAAAAAGGACTGGAGAACCCCATAGAGAAGTACTGGGTTGAATAAACCCATTTGCCTCTAAATCTTCAAGCTGTTTCTTGAGCTCTTCCAACTCCGTCATAGCCATCCGGTAAGGAGGAATGGATACATGTGCAGCTCCTGGCACTAGCTCAATTAAGAATTACACCTCTATCTTAGGAGGTAAACCTGAAAAGTCATCAGGAAAAACATCCCAGAAGTGCTCAAAAATTGGAGGAAGGTTTGTCTGAACCACTCCCTGATCATCCAGAAACAAACTAGAAATCTGGGCTATCATCTCATCTAGCCCACGACGCTCTGGTCCAGCTCAGCTTTCTTGGAGATCCCACTTTCCCTTAAGAGTATACACTACACCCTATTGTGATGTGAAAATCACTCTCCAGTGGTAACAATCAACATATGCTCGGTAAGCTACTACACAGTCCATACCAAGAATGAAATCCAAACCTATCATTTCAAGAACATAAAGATCCCAGACAAAGTGACACCCTCCTACCTCAAGGGGTCACCCTCTTCACTTTTGTACAACCTTTTCCATAACTCTTATTGGTGTGTCTAGAGTCAAGACTCCATCATAATACAACACAACTATCCCGAGCCTTTTCACTATAGGTGAAAATATAAAACTGTGTGATTCACCTGTATCAAAGAGGGCAGAAGAAATAAAATATGTTACTAAGATCATACCTGTCACCGTAGATGTTCCCACTCCCTGATCCTTGGAAGTAAGCTTCACTGAATTCATCTGGTCTGAACCACGACCTTGTGATACAACCTCACTACCCAGAGCTCGCCCACTCTGCCGTCTCGGTGTACCCTGTGCCTGGCTACCTCTGCCACAACCACTTCCTTGGCCTGATCGGCCAGTCGCACCCTAATTCCCTCTCTGATGAGAAGCTTCCAACCCTTCTACATCATATGGAGTCAGTGTGAACCCTCTATCACTGGCTGCTGGTGGAAACGTTCTGCAGAAATGTTGAAGATGACCCATCTTGCCACAAGATCGGCACTCGATTGGGTCCCTTGAAAACTGTGGCCTCATGTGTCCCCGCCTACTGCACCGGTAGCACATCAGATTGCTAACTGAAGATAGGTTATGACTATTAGAATCATCATGTGGAAGCTCCAGAAAACAATTCCTAATAACTGTCGCTACAGTACCTGATCTCGATGCCGAACTACTCTGGCTCACACCTCCAGCCTCTCTCAGGTTATGTTCTGTGATTAGCGACTGGTTCACAGTTCCAGAAATGGCTTTTAACCTGAAGATATTTATGTGAGATCAGATTTCATATCTCATACCATCCTCAAAACTCTTGGCCCTCGACAACTCATCACCCTTCAGGATAGGTGCGAAGTGCTGAGGCTCAGTAAAACGGGCCGAGTATTCCATCACTATTAATGCACCCTGTTCCAGATGACAGAACTCCTGGTCTCGATCAGCCCTCAAAGTCTCAGGATAAAAGAAATCATATAATTCCATATGAAACTCTATCCAATCCATATCCCGATGACGATCTGACAGGGTGATCACGGCCCACCACCTCTTGGCGGAATCACGCTGCATTTACTTAGCGAGCTTGACCCTCCTCTCCGGAGGCGTCTCAAAATGATAAAAGATAGCTAGTATCGCCTCTAACCAGGACTCTACAGCATGTGGACGTCATCCCCTGAAAACGTAGGCAGATGCTGCTACTGAAACTCACACGTCAACTCTGCCATATTCGGGGAAGGTCGCGGTGCTCCCTGAACTGTCTGCATAAAACACAACAAGCTCTCATGGAATTGTGCCTCAGCACATGTGTTCGGTATAACCAATGGTGCCACAGCTAGCACAACCAGTGTTTCCTCTAGTAGCCCTACCATCTCTGGAATGTGGTCATCACCTCTCTCCCGACGTATGACTAGAGGTCATCGTGGTGGCATGACTCTGCAATTCCAAACACACTCCTCAATTCGATACTTTTAATGAGGTTTAAAACTTACGAGCACAAGTACCAGGACAGGATAGGTCAAGACCTTCCTAAAAACCATGTTAACCCACAACCTGCTTCTAAATCTTGGACTGCATAAGGAACAGTCACCAAAACCACTAGAGTCACTACCGCTTGGCCACTCAGAAGTCGGGTCTAGGTCAGGCTCTATTTTTTAACATTCATCCTTTTAACATACCGTAGTTCAAAATCTTTAACCAATGGTCCACCAAGTTCCAATCCCTGAGGGCCCATAACAACTCATGAATCAAAATTTGATACCCATATTACCATGCAATAAAATTTCATTTAGCATTTACATCCCATTGGTGCGTCATTCCCCAATCCATAAGGGCCCATACTCCTTATGAATTGAAATATGACATCACTCTTCATTCATTGCTCCCAATCTAACACAAAAGTAGGCACACCTATCAATCAACTATCAAAATAGCATTCAATAGCTATCCCAACATCCATCACAATAGCATGAAACATCTAATGCATCATAGATAGCATGGCATAATGTCTGACATGTGATTCCGATCAAGGTGCCTATATGATGCATTAGATGGAAAACCCTCATCTCATCGGGTTGAAACTAAATAGGACCCATAATAATATCAATAGTATCAGAAAAAACCATGTGCATCACCCAACGGTGAAATCAGAACAACAGTAATAATTAAAACTAGATACACAATTCCATATGGGGAAACTTGGCTTTTCCCTATACGCGGGTTTGCAACTCCCGGGCATAGTTTATTACCAAAGTCCCTTCCCTTCATACTGTTGTCTATAGTCGCCAAATATTAAGTCAAATTGGAAAAGAAAAATCCTTTTGATACCACTTTGTAACGTCCCGACCTGACTTACCATCCAACCCAGTAGCCGGACCGGTCTCCACATGGCCTCAACCACATCTCCCCAAATGCCAGAGGCTACCGACTAGCAGCGAGGGCCTAGGTGAATCTGTGGGGAGACAATTCCCTCATTACCAAAGTATCATAGTGGAATTACAAACATACAATAGCCGAAGAAGGTAACCAGTAGACAACACATAGATAGCAGAAATAGATAACAAATAGAAATATCTGACATATATATAATGGTGCAAATGGTACAAGAGTCTAGAAAATATCCAAAGATGGTACAATTTGATATAGTATAGTACAAGTGTATATAACACCAAAAAGAAACCAAAAAGTATCCCCTGTCACATCGCAAGCCTCAGCTTGGTCCCATGCACTCCTACTCCGAGCAGCAAGTCAAGTACATGTACTAGGGCGTTTCCCCTTCTCATTACCTGAAATCTTATAATCTTCTTGGGTCCAAAAATATTACCCAAACATGGTGTGAGACTAAATCCCAGTAGGCAACCACCAAAGATATGTTCTAATCTGTCAGTGAATATATAAACAGGAAGTGTAATATGGAAAGCATTAAACAACGGAAACTAGCAAGACCGATCCAAGCTTGTGCTTTGGCTTGACGTCGTTTCAAGTATCCATTCCATTCATTAATCACATCATTCATTTGTTCAATCCATTCCTTGATCCCATTCTTGGAATACTCAAATCAGAAACCAGACATCACTCAAGGAGAAAATCCACCCACAACTTACAAGCCCGTTCCGACGAACCTCCTAGGTACCCAGCCTCACTCTAGGTGTGGTATAGTCCGTCATCTGAGACCGTCCCTAGGATCCTATAAATAAGATCTGGGAATCGAACATGAAACATCATTCCATGTTGAGTCTGTCCATGGAATCTCACTCTGGATCCATGATTCACACGAAATTTTAGTAACATGTCTCGTATGAGTCCGTCCATGGAAACTCACATTGGTTCCATAGTTCACCCATGACATTGTTTCACATTTTCAACAGTTCAAAATTATTTAACTCACGAGGGCTAGAAATTCAAGAATTAACATAAAAGGGTCAAGGGGAAACACTCTATCCCATACCCGAAACCATTTCAATTACAATTTTATATTATTTCAATTCCATTTATATTCAATTTCCATTTTTAACAAACCATAAGGGAATGGAAAGGCATGCCTCACGGCATCCTGAGTCAAAATACTTAAAAGAGTCATTCAAGGCAATGCACCCAAGGGGTGGTTCCTGTCCAAGGTATAAAACCTAACTCAAGAACATACCATCATATTCAGATTACCTACATCATGATAGGTAATAAAAGGGTTAAATTCCAGGTTCAAGTGACATCCAAAAGTGGGCGCTTGACACTCCGTCATATATAAATAACTTGACAATCAGCGAAAAGCACAAGACCACCTACCTTAGGCTCGTACTAGATAGCTCGTCCAGTATCAGGCTCTGAATCATCCTGGTTTGGAAGAAATCTGATGAACAGATGAAGAAAGAGAAATTAGGGCATATGATCCTTAATCCAATCTCAGTTCGTTATAACCAGAAGAATTGAGAGGGATTAAAAAGGAATTGAGGACTTACCGTTGCAGATCCAACAAGGCGAACGACGTTCGAAACAGAGATCAGATGGAGAAGTAGGATCAAAATCCCTCTAAAGCCTCTTGAGAGCTCTCCCAGGCACCTCCCCCTACTGTGAAGTTCAATAGAATAGGTTTAGGTTTAGGTTTTTATAAAATTTAATTAATTTAAATAAAAATAAATTAAATTTTAAAACACAGCAGGTCACACGGTTTACCCACAAAGCCTAACAAATCATGCAGAGACTGTGTAGACCTTCTTGGAAGGAAAGGGGAAACCACATGACCACCCCGTATGGTTTCCTCAAACTGTGCGCTAGCCGTGCTCCAGCCTTTTCCTAGCCTGCACCAAGGCGCATAGTTTAGCCAGGTCGTGGGCAGGCCATGTGCAAACCGTGTGCCAGGCCATTTCCAGCCTAAAACATGGTTCTGGGTTCCAAACAAGCCCCAGACACCCTCGTAACTCCCTCAGAAAAGTTAGGAATCCACATAAGGCCTCAACAGAACAGTTAAACCGAAAAGAAAAATATCCTTACCTTGTACGAAAACCCATGTTCTTACAATGATGATTGTTTTTTCATAATTTACCACCTATAAATGTAATGTAATAGACCCCTCTAATATATTAATTTAAAAAAATTGCGGTTGAGACGTTTTGGGAGGTCAAGGGGACTTATTTCTAACACTTTTCAAAATTTCTAGTTTTGTGAATAGTGTTTCTTGGATGATGAGTTTTCCACCAGTAGATTGAATAGTGTTTCTAGGATGGTGAGTTGTCCAATGGTAGGTTGAAATGTGTTTTTAGGACTAGTGACTATTATAATGGTAGTTTGAACAATATTTCCTAGACGGTACGTTGAGCAAAGTTTCTAGGACCGATAAGTCCTCCAACAGTAGCTTGAACAATGTTTCCAAGACTGGTGAGTCATCGAATGGTAGATTGAACAGTGTTTCCAGAATGGTTGGTTGATTAGTGTTTTTAGAATGGTAAGTTTGAACAATGTTTCTAGTATTGGTGAGTCATCCAATGGTAGGATGAACTATGTTTCCAAGACCAGTGAGTTGTCCAATGATAGGTTGAACACTGTTTCCCAAACGGTGGGTTGTGAATAGTGTTTCATGCTTCCTATAATTTCACCCCTTTGACATTATCTTTGACATAAAACGAATTCAAAGCCTTTATTAAGGTTTTTAAAGCCGATTTAAATCCCATAACTCCTATCTAAATTTTTTATAAGGGTGTGGGTGCCTTATATAGTCAAAATGCATAATCTTGACCAGATCCGCGTTAAATGGAAAATCTAAACCATATTTAAATTGATGCTCCATTTAGATTTTTAAAAGGGCAAGATACCTTGCTACTTGTTCTTACTACTTGTATTTCTTTAGTACAATAAACCTAGAGTTATTCCTCTCATTGGAGTTGTGCAATCGAACTGCAATCCATGTATCATGTTCCCCTTGGAGTTTTTCCAACTGTAGGTGCACCCCCTATTGTGGTTCAATCAGGATGTGTCGGGCTGTCTTTGATATAATATATGTTCTACCTCTAATCTTCTGGGTTCCTCGATCTATTTCCTAACATTTCTCATTTCCATGTGATGTCATGTGATCTCCATGTTTCTAATAGAGCTTTCTCTGTTGTTGGTTGGCATGATGGAATCATGGTGTCCTCAGGTGGGTGCAGTCATTATAAGAGAGGTGATCATGATCTGTTGTGTTGTCAATTCTTGTGAAAATAATATTTGAAACCTTTTGAGGTAGGAGATTCATTTTTTCATTATTTATTTACATGAAATTCTTGAGATAGCATGATTTAGACCATTGGATGACAATGAAATTGAAATAATAACTATTTGAACTTGATTAAAAAATTGGAATCGATCATGTTGAAATGTTTGTTTCTTTGTACCATGTTAACGGTTTCTCATTATTTTTATAGGTAATGTGGAATCTATGCCTTGCTCGTTTATCATTCTATTCATGCTGAAAATAAGTAAGGAACATAAATCTATAATTAATTGTAAATTAATTTGCTAAAGATAAATTGGAACATTTAATGAATTTGGTTATTTTTGTTGTATTCTGATCATAATTAAATTGATGAACATATGCATGTCAAATTGAAATGGTCAAGGGCCATTTTTATGAATAAAAGATAATTATTTTATGGGGCCTGAGTTTACCACTTTTTTTAAAGGCCAAGAGCCTTGTGATTTGGAGTTGTGAGAGCTTGTCGTCTGAGAAGGTTAGATGCCTTGTTTAAGGCCTGGAGCACAGTTCCTATGTTTTTTGTTTCATACTGAAGTAATGTAATGAGAGCCTATGTTGGCTGATCCTGAAGGGTTGTTGTGGTATTCAGGATAGGGAGGCCTAATTTTTTTGGTAGCTATTGAATCATAGAGTGGTGAGATGCATCAGTTTATACATATGGGTGTTGGGGAGGACACCTGAGATAAAGGAACGAGTTAAAGCTAGGATTACGCATTGATATGAATGTTGGATTATTATTAAACCAATTGATTTTTATCAATTTCACTTTCCACACTACTTGAGGAAAATGGATTTTCCTACCCTCCTTCCAAGAGAGGAGAAGATGTGTGGGGTATGCCACATGATTTTTGTATTTATCTTCTTTAGGATAGATGGGTCTATGCCCCTACTATAGGTGGAAATGAATTTGATGTGTAGTTCATCTACTCACCATGTTGATTCCCTTGTGTTTTGTAGCTTAGATTCTTTTCCTAGAATACCTGTAATTACAGAAAGTGATGATGATGTTAATAAATGAAAAAATGTTTAACCCATGGGGTTGGCGCTTGCTAGGATGAAATGATGGGGTTGTATTTATGAGAATCAATGGACTCGGTTTGGTTATGCTGGGAGGCAATGAAACTATTTTGATGCTAATGTAATGAAATTTGGAAAATAATTATGGTTAATTTATGGTTAAATAATTAATTGACGTGAAGTGAAATTGATGAAAAGGGATAGATTTAATTAATGATTCTCTTTAAAATGGTTGTGTGCTTATCAGATATGCTGTCTTAACAGTGGTAGTCCAGACTCCAAGAGACGTTAGATACAGTTGTTTCTATGATTAGGTTATTTGCATAATATGGTTGTGATCTATATTATATCTTTCACTTTTTGTGTTTTAATACTCTAATCTACCATATCAGTTATTGAAACTAACAACCTGTGGATTTCGACCCCTAGGGCTGTTTTCCCCAACATCCTAATGGAAGGATAGATGGGTGACTACCCCCTTTGGCCATCTTCTCTTGGTAGTTACATGTGATGGTATGAACAGTGGAGAGTTTTCCCTATATATGTATGTAGAGGGTTGTAATGTCTTGTGGTCATTTCACAAACATGTATTCTTGATATAGTTTCCTATGGACTACTATAGGTATAATGTGTATCGGCTGTGAGGCCTTGAATATCCGTACTTGGTGTATGGGATGTAATGGATTAAGTTATAACATCGGATTTTTGAAACATGTTATTTGGGCCGTGGTGGCTCTTAGAAACTACCTAGTTACTTTTAATTATGTGGTTGTGTGATCGTACAACGATTCAATGTTTTATTCCACCCTTACACCGCAGTTTTAAACTAGTTTTGTAATGAATATTCCAAATATAATAATAAATTTCACTTCATGTTTGAATTAATAAATTAATTTTAATCAGTATTATAATGGGAAATGTTACTTGTTTTTATTGTTTCAATGTAGGTGGAGGTGATTTGGAGGGCCTTTGATGAAGTGGAAGAAAAATGGGACAAAATTGCATGGATCCATGGACATCTGTCCACTGTTTTGAATAGTACACGAAATTTGTGCATCCAAATGGGCCCAAAATTGTGGGCCTGTCCAAAATTTAATAGGATACAGTTCATATAAAGGAACCCACTGCTGATTCGGCTTCTATGGGGCCCATATGAACTGATCTGTCCAAGCCACCGAATTTCGACCAAGTCAAATGCGGTGTTCTGTATTTTATCAATATCTTGAGCTGTAGTTGTCCAACTGGTGCCAACCTTTCGATGGAGATAGTCAAGAGGTATGGATACAACTTTTCTATTTTCCTCAAAGCGATATAAGACTGTTTGAAAGCTGAAACTCATGGTACAAGTGGATTGAAGAAATCTCTATGCCTAAAACCACCTTCCAATTTTCCTATAAAATGGCACCTTGGGCTCCCCATTTGTGAGTTCAGCCAAGAGGCCAGATGCTACCAATTTGGAGTCCCCAAATAGTCTTCTCAACATCTCTAGGAGTTCTACAGGCTATGGGAAGTTCTACCCCATCATCTTTCTCTTCCTCCTCTCCCATGAGTTTCTAAACCCCTTGTGATCACCCGGGGAGGAACTTGGTGTACATCCCGAGATTCATGTTTGTAATATTTGAATGATCTTTTAAATTCCAGATTTTTGTGTTGTTTTTCATCATCCTCTATTCTTATTTTATTGAGTTATGTACTGGTATGTCATTCTCAACTCATATGATCATGTTTGGGGGTACCCATTCATGTGATGTTTCACACACCGTTTACCACTTTTTTTCCCCCTTTCAATTGCGGTGTTTGTGTGGTTTATATTGGTCAATTGAACTCACACAAGCACTGTCAAGGCCATGTAAATTTATTTCATGGTATCACAATGAAATAACATACAAATCTAGACAACACATTGATTTTTTCGTGTGTTTCCTTGGTGAGTTTTGGTTATGAAGTCAAACACAATTCAGCCAATCATCGGCGGTGTCCGGTGAATCATTATGTGTTTTTGATGGAACCCTAAGAGGTATCCTTGTATAAACTCAGTAAAATTCTAGTTCTAGGTGTTACAAAGCAGGGATTTAAAGATCATAACCTTATATCATGAAGCGATGAAGGATAAACATCATTCGAGTATGCCGGGTTGATCATGCTTAATTAATTCTGTTAATCTCTACTTTGTTTTATAGCTTCTATTTTCTATTATCATATTTAATCATCAAACCCAAGTATTATAAAACCCCATTTACCTCTTTAACTCATAATCAAAACCACATTTTAGAATTAATGATCTAAGGCTTCTTCGAGAGACGACCTAGGGTTGCTGTTATACTGCAGAAATTCTAGTTAAAAATAAACATCTAATTTGACGCGCTCGACAACGCAATCATATTTTGGCGCCATTGCCGGGGAGCCAAGATCATTTTTTTTCTTTATTTCATTTTATTTATTTATTTTACTTCTTAATTAGTACTTTTTTAAATACCCCACCCCCATTTGATTGTTTTTTGTTTTAGGGTTTGTCTTTATTTTTGGTTGTTTTTGGTGTGTTCTTTATCTCTCTCTCTCTCTATCTATCTTCTTCTCCATCTCCCTCTCTATTTCTATAGTAGAAAATTAAATTCTTCTTTCACCCTTCTTAAGTTTCTCTTTTATCCATATTAAATAAAAAAAGAAACACAACAAACAATCAATCAATAAAATTGGACATCATTGTTGCATGACAAGATCTCGTAAAGGAACACTACTTGAATTTGATCCTGAAATTGAAAAGTCACTTCACACACAAATCAAGGCATCTAGAGAAGGTCAATCAAGTAACATTGTGGAACCCCTTGTGGAACCTCAGGTGGTCCTAAACCAATCCAAAATTTAACCAAATCAAACCCTAGAGATCATGGATGCAAATAATCAAACATTAAAAGAACTGACCACCCCATATGTGGAGTACCAACCTGCGTACATCCAATATCCTGAGGAAGCAGCCAATTTTGAGCTAATATTAGGACTCATACATATCCTACCAAAATTACATGGTCGTCCCGTATAGGACCCTCACAAACATCTAAATGAGTTTCACATAGTGTGCTCCACCATGAAACCCCAAAATGTGTCTGAGGACCTCATTAAGTTTAGGGACTTCCCTTTCTCCCTTGATGGTGTAACCAAAGATTGGATATACTATTTTCCTTCCACAATTAGGGGCTGGAATGACCTAAAAATACTTTTTCTAGAGAAGTTCTTCCTTGCCTCCCGAACTGCATCAGTTAGGAAAGAAATCTGTGGAATTAGGCAATCACAAGGAGAGACCCTTCATGAATACTGGGAGAGATTCAAGAGACTTTGCTCAAGCTGCCCCCACCACCAGATTAGTGAACAACTATTAATCCAATACTTCTATGAGGTACTTATCCCCATGGATCGTGGAATGATTGATGCTGCAGCTGGCGGTGCCTTAGATGACAAAACGCCTTCTGTCGCTTGTGACTTAATAGCCAACATGGCTCAAAATGCACAACAATTTGTTACACGAGCTATTGCACCAACCCGAGGAGTTCATGAGGTAACTCATTCATCCCTAGAACAAAAGGTAGATAATAAACTTGATGAGATGCATACCATTCTAAGGCAATTAGATCAAGCACAAGGTAACTCACACTCTCCTCCCATTCCATTACATTGTGGTATTTGTTTTGATAATACTCATTTTTCTGATCAGTGCCCACAGCATCAGAATTCATCTAAGTCTTGCGCTGTAGTGTTCCCTGGGCGTCCATTCCAACAAGCACCTCCCTTCAAGCAAGAACAATTCAGGCCAAATCCAAATCCAGGGTGGAAGGCACAACCACAATACCGACAAGGAGGAAACTCAAGCTACCCCAAGCATAATTGGTATCAACAAGGCCAAGGTATTAAACCTTATTATCCTTAAACATCTCAAAACAATCCTCCTCCCAAGTCTGAACCAAGCCTTGAGGATATAATGAAGCAAATGGCAACCCAGAACCTCCAGTTCCAACAAACCACAAAATCAGCTATTCAAGACCTACGAACCCAAGTGGGGCAATTTGAAAACACCATTGGTGAGATTAAGATGCAAGGTTCTGGAAAACTACCATCCCAACCCATTTCCAATCCAAAGGACAAAGGTAATGTATGTGCAGTTACACTTCGTAGTGGTAAATAAGTCTATCCTTCTACTGATTCTGCACAGCAGGTATGTCCCCCTCTTGAAAAAACTCCTTCCCAACCCTCAAAAATTTCATGTAATGAAAAACAAAATAAAAAGGGAAATCAAACTATCATTGATGATTCAAATGAACTATTAATCCATCTTCCTTTCCCTCAAAGACTCTCTAAATCTAAGAAAATATTTGATAATGATATTGACACTGAAATAAAGAATACATTTAAAAAATTTAAAGTTAATATTCCATTGTTGGATGCAGTCAAGAAAATTACCCGTTATACCAAATTTCTTAAAGAACTTTGCACCCATAGAAGGATGTTGAAGTGGAATGAGAGAGTCAACCTGGGGAGGAATGTCTCGACCTTGATTCAACCAGAAATTCCAAACAAATGCAAGGATCCGGGCACATTCACAATACCGTGTACCATTGGGGAGACCTTCTTTTCTGATGCTATTCTATAGTTAGGTGCTTCTATTAATGTAATGCCTCACTCCGTGTATACTTCTTTACAGGTTGGAGAGATTCAACCAATAGTCATTATCGTTCAAATTTCCAACCGAAGCACAACACACCCATCAGGAGTGGTTGAGGATGTCCTCGTAGAAGTTAAGAATCTCATCTTCCCTGTAGACTTTTACATTCTTGAGATGGAAGATACTCGAACCCAAGGACATGCCCCTCTCTTACTTGGGAGGCCATTCCTAAAAACAGAAAAGACGATCATCAACGTTCACAATGGTACGCAGTCCATGGAGTTTGGTGGAGAAAAGTAAGTTTTAACATCCTTGAGGCTATGAAACACCCCGTTGAAGAGCACTCCACTCTTCCTGTCTATTCGATGGAAGTGCTCTCAAACGATGCACACACACACAATTGTATCCTAAACCCAAACTCTAATTATTTTTTGTTTTATTCACCCTTGGATGATTTGAGTTTTGGTTCTTCTTTTGAATGTTGTGTGGGTTCATAAAAATGTAAATTTTGTGCTTTAATTGATTAGTGTGTTTATTCTGAGGTACCCATGACTATCGATGATTTTGCAAATCTCATTTCAATAGATTATCTTTCCTTTGAGAATAAACATGGACAGACAGATAGTTTCATGGACCTCACTTCCCCTAAATCCACTCCATCAATCCAAAAACCCCCAGTGTTGGAATTAAAACCACTTCCATAAAATTTAAAATATTCCCATCTTGAGGGTATTGACCAATTTCTCATCATTATTGCCAATAACCTCTCTCTACAACAGGAATCAAAACTGCTGAAACTTTTGAGAGAGTGTAAAAAGGCAATAGGATGGACATTGGCTGATATTCCCGGGATTAGCCCATCTATTTTTATGCACCATATACTTTTGGATGATGAGGTTAAGCTCGTAAGGCAGGCTCAACACCGGTTGAATCCCACTCTCCTTGAAGTGGTAAAATTGGAAGTCATTAAATTACTTGCTGCAAGGATAATTTATCCTATATCTTATAGTAAATGGGTTAGACCAGTTCAAATTGTTCCTAAAAAAATAGGAATAACAATTGTGTCAAATGAAAGGAATGAATTGGTTCCAATGCGTGTGCAAAACAGTTGGTGAGTCTGTATTTACTACCGTCGACTGAATCAAGCCATGTGGAAGGACCACTTTCCTTTACCTTTCATTGACCAAATGCTAGAACGATTGGATGGTAAGTCCCATTATTGTTTCCTTGATGGCTATTCGGGTTATTTCCAAATCCATATATCCCCTGGGGATCAAGAAAAGACAACATTTACCTGTCCATTTGGCACATTTGCATACAGAAGGATGCCATTCGGTCTATGTAATGCTCCTGGTACTTTTCAGCGATGTATGTTGATTATTTTTTCCGAGTACATTGAGAGTTTTATAGAAGTCTTTAGGGATGATTTCACGGTTTATGGTTCTTCTTTTGATGATTGTTTGGAAAACCTAGGTTCTGTCCTCCGCCGCTGCATTGAAAAAGATCTTGTTTTAATTTATGAAGAATTTCATTTCATGGTTGAGCGGGGGATAGTTCTTGGGCATATAATTTCAAATAAGGGAATTCAGGTTGATAAATCTAAAATTGAATTAATTTCATCCCTTCCATTTCCAAAATGTGTTCGTGAGGTGCGGTCTTTCTTGGGTCATGTTGGTTTTTACCACCAATTCATTAAAGACTTTAGTAAGATCACACTTCCCTTATCTTGGTTGTTACAAAAGGATTCTGAATTTGTTTTTGATAATATTTTTGAGGATGCATTCAATTCACTAAAAATGAGTCTCACGTCACCTCCCATAATCCAACCACCAAGGTGGGATATTCCCTTTGAACTTATGTGTGATGCCTCTAACTTTTCAGTTGGGGCAGTTTTATCACAAAGGGTTGAAAAGGCTCTTCATGTCATTATGTATGCCTCAAGTACCCTTGAACCTACCCAGGTAAAATACACAACCACTGAAAAATAACTCCTTTCTATTCTATTTTCCTTGGAAAAATTCCGTTCATATCTTCTTGGGTCAAAAGTGATTGTGTTTTCTGATCATGATGCCCTTCGTTTCCTCTTAAAGAAACCTGAAGCCAAACCCCGCCTCATTCGGTGGATACTCCTCCTCCAAGAGTTTGACCTTGAGATTAAAGATAAGAGAGGAGTGGATAATGTTGTAGCTGACCACATTAGTAGGATTTCCCCACTATTGGACCATCATATTGACTCACCCCTACCCATTGGAGAATTCTTCCCTCATGAGAACCTTTGTGATGTTGTGGACCATACCCCCTGGTATGGGGACATTGTGAATTTTCTAGAAACATCTAGGGTCCATTCTGATTTTAGCACTTCACAATCCTAGAGACTTAAGCATGATTCTCGTTGGTACATTTGGATGACCCATACTTGTGGAGAATTTGTAGTGACCAAGTAGTTTGTCGGTGTGTCCCTGACCATGAGTTCACCACTGTTTTAACCTTCTGCCACACCTTGATATATGGGGGCCACTTTGGCTCTCAACGTACTGATCGAAAGGTCCTTGACTCAGGACTTTATTGGCCAACATTGTATAGGTATGCCCATATATTTTTCAAGTCATGTATTCATTGTCAATTCACAGGGAATATCTCTAAGAGGAATGAAATGCCCCAACATCCCATGTTATTTTGTGAGATCTTTTATGCATGGGGAATTGACTTCATGGGGCCTTTTAAAAATTCATTTGTCTTTGTGTACATATTATTGGCTGTTGACTATGTATCTAAATGGGTGGAAGCAAAGGCCACCAGGACCGATGACTCTTGAGTGGTTGTTGATTTTGTGAGGTCCCAGATTTTCAGTAGGTTTGGTCTACCAATATTCATCATTAGTGATCAAGGTTCACATTTTTTCAATTGTAACATGAAAAACTTGCTTCGTAAGTATCGGGTTGTTCATAAAGTCTCCACTGCATATCATCCCCAAACTAACGGACAAGCAGAAATTTCAAATCGAGAAGTTATGTGAATCTTGGAGAAAATGTTACAACCCAATAGGAAAGATTGGAGTTTGCGCTTGGATGATGCACTTTGGGCGTACCGTACTGCTTTTAAAACACCGATCATAATGTCACCATATAAGATTGTTTTTGGAAAAGCTTGTCACCTCCTGGTGGAGGTAGAACACCATGCATATTGGGCTGTTAAACAATGTAATAAGAACCTTTCAGATGCACGTGAGGAAAGAAAGATGCAGATTCAAGAGTTGGAAGAAATTAGACGTGATGTATATGAAAACTCCTAAATCTATAAATAGAAGACAAAGTCTATTCATGATATCATGTTTCACCAGCAGAAGTTACATATTGGTGAGAAGGTCCTCATGTACAATTCCAGTCTTAAGCTCCACCCAGGTAAGCTTCGTTCCCGATGGCTCGGTCCTTATACTGTTACTAATGTTTACCCTTTTGGTGAAATACAAGTTTTTCATGAGCAAAGTGGAAGAAGTATTACCGTCAATGGGTAGAGACTTAAACACTTCTATGAGGATTTTCCAAAGAATCCGGTGGAGGAAATCTACCTTCTCGACGCATCATACCAATAAAACAGACGAGGTTTTATCCTTCCTTCTCACATTCTCAATTATTTCAGTGAGCACAAAGAACATTTTAGGTGGGGGGGGGGTGGATACATTCCTGGGTTAGTTAGGAATTTTCATCATTTTCTCCTTTTGTTTTCTCTTTTTTGGCCTTCTTTATGGTATTTTCATTTTTCCCCATCAATAATTTTGAAATTCCATGATGTGGAAACCATAAAGTGGGGAAAGTAAAAATACCATAACGAAGGCTAAAAAGAATTTGTGTATGAGTTTACCATCAAGGAGTGATTTTTAGTGAATTGGTTTTCTGTCAATGATATAAATGGTCGTATCTATGTGAAACCTTTGAAATGTTTGATGCCCTTTGTGTGAGTAGTTTTTTGGAAAACTGTTTCACTAATATCTCCACAAATGTTTGCACAAAACCACAAAGTGTGATTATTTCTTACTTAATATAAGGTAAATATATGTTGGGTTAATATTTTTCAGCTTTAAATGATATTTCTATACATTCGTTCCTTATCCGATTGGTTTCATTACTGTACCAGATTGACCTATGGGTGTGTACCTAATGTCCGACTGTTGTACGCCCTCAAAAAAAATTGTTCTGTCTTGGGTAGGTTAAAAACCATTCCTCCTCAACCTTTGATCTTGTTATAACTATTTGAATTAGTTTTGTGAGGAGATCAAACAAGGGTTGAGAGATGAGTGTGAGATTTGTTCCAATTGCAACTTCAAAAAAAAAATAATAAATGAGGGGAGTGATGAATTGTGCAACATATGGGGATATCAAGGTCAGGAGCTTGTGGTTTGACTTCTGGGAATGCTTAAATGAGTGGGTCTTGAAATATGATTTCAAAGGATGTAGGAAAAGTTCAGTGACAAAATCATTTAAGCTGAAAAATGTTAAAATAACATATATTTATTGGATAGAAAGTGGAAAGAATAGCATGGAATGGTTTTCACACACAAACATGGAGATTTAGTTTCATGGTTACTTATGAATTCCTTTCTCAATTGGGTATCATGAATCTTTTTGAATTTTGCTATGATATGATTTATGAGACATCTTTTTCTATTTTCACTAGGAAGAACTCCTTGGTGTGGTTCGTGCATCGATCACTTTACTTTAAATAAAATTTCCTCAAATGATAAATCTTCAAGATGTTGGAAATATATATATATATATGAATCATTGTATTTGGATATGTGACTTTTCCCAGGAGTGAAAATGTTTAGGTGTGGGGGTGTGATCGTACCACGATTCACTATTTTATTCCACCCTTAAACCGCAGTTTTAAACTAGTTTTGTAATGAATATTCCAAATATAATAATAAATTAGACATCATGTTTGAATCAATCAATTAATGTTAATCAATATTATAATGGGAAATGTTACTTGTTTTTATTTTTTCAATGTAGGTGGAGGTGATTTGGAGGGCCTTTGATGAAGTGGAAGAAAAATGGGCCAAAATTGCATGGATCTGTGGACATCTGTCCACTGTTTTGCATAGTACACGAACTCCATGCATCCAAATGTGATGAACGTTTGTGGGACTGTCCGAATTTTAATAGGCTACATTTCATATTAAATAACCCAATGCTGATTCGGATTCTATAGTTCCAATCTGAACTGATCTGTCCAAGCCACTGAATTTGGAACAAGTCAAATGCGGTGTTATGTATTTTATCAATAGTTTGAGATGTAGTTATCCCAATGGTTCCAAACATTCGGTGGAGACATTAAAGAAGTAGGGATACAACTTTTCTATTTTCTTCAATGCGAGATAATACTATCTGAAGTCCGAAACTCGTGGTACAAGTGGATTGAAGAAATCTGTGTGCCTAAAACCACCTTCCAATTTTCCTATAAAATGGAACCTTGGGCTCCCCATTTGTGAGTTAGGCCAAGAGGCAAGGTGCTACCATTTTGGATTCCCCAAAGAGTCTTCTCAACATCCCTAGTAGTTCTGGTGGCTATGGGAAGTTCTACCCCAACATCCTTCTCTTCCTCCTCTCCCATGGGTTTCTAAACCCTTTGGGATCACCCGGGGAGGAACGTGATGTACATCCTGAGCTTCAGGTTTGTAATATTTGAATGATCTTTTAAATTCCAGATTTTTGTGTTGTTTTCATCATCCCCTATTCTTATTGTATTGAGTTATGTACTGGTATGTCATTCTCAACTCATATGATCATGTTTGGGGGTACCCATTCATGTGATGTTTCACACACCATTCACCACTTTCTTTCCCCCTTTCAATTGCGGTGTTTCTGTGGTATATATTGGTCAATTGAACTCACACAAGCACTTTCAAGGCCATGTACATATATGTCATGGTATCACAAAGAAATAACATACAAATCTAGACAGCGGATCGAGTTTTTCATGTGTTTCCTTGGTGAGTTTTGGTTATGAAGTCAAACACAATTCACCCAATCATCGGCGGTGTCCAGTAAATCATTTTGTGTTTTTGAATGAACCCTAGGAGGTATCCTAGTATAAACTCAGTAACATTATAGTTCTAGTTGTTACATACCAGGGATTAAAATATCATAACCTTATATCAAGAAGCGATTAAGGATAAATATCATGTGAGTACCCCGGGTTGATCACGCTTAATTAATTATGTTAATCTCTACTTTGTTTTATAGCTTCTATTTTCTATTTTCATCTTTAATAATCAAACCCAAGTATTATTAATCCCCATTTCCATTTTTAATTCATAATCAAAACCACATTTTAGAATTAATGATCTAAGGCTCAATCGAGGGACGACCTAGGGTTGCTGCAATACTGCAGAAATTCTAGTTGAAAATAAACTTCTAATTTGACGCGCTCGACAATGCGATCACTGTGTTGGTGAGTTCCATGAGGTGCATGCTATTTTTCTTTTCCCAGGTATATTTGAGATAGGATTTTAGGAGAGAGATGTTCAGAATGTATGATGTTGGTGGAAAAGTGGAAATCTAGTGCGGAAGTGGTAGTGGGGTACCCTTGATATTATTTATTATATTATATACTATTTTAGGAAATAATTGGTGAGAGTTTCCATGTTGATTCTATGAAATTCGTATACCTTTTTAGGTGAGGATTTATTTTCACATGTTGTTCATCCTACATTTGCATGCTTCCTTTACTTTTGCATGATCGGCTGCAGGTAGGATCCTAGTGATTATACTATTATACTGACCCTACATTAAATATACTATTTTTCAGTTAGTTGGATTAGTTTGGAGATCAGCATTGTTACTACTAGATTTCGGTTTTGTAAGACCTGTTTGGGATTCGTGGTAGATGTCGTTTTACTTTATTTTGTTACTTAATGTTTTCCCTCCCAGTTGTAGTAGTTTTTTCATGAAATTACATATGTGCTACTAGGTTTTATTTTATATTCTATTATGATTAGGATTATTTAGGGGTCTATCTTATCTCTCTCTTTCGCATGTATTCCCTAATAGGGTAATGCCTCACATCTGTGTGGTTACTATACTGTTTCCGACGCTTTCGCCGGGGCGCGCGCATCCGTCCGTGGAGGATGCGCATATGTTGCCCCGCATTCCCGCTTTCCAAAGGCGGGCGGCATTCGTTCCTTATTCAGGTACGTATGCTCCTTGATCGAAATGGGATGATGGGATGTCGGTTCTTCCTTCTGTGGATTCCTCCTCGGAACTCGTCACCTAGTCCGGGTCTCCCTCATAGATTTATTACATTGTTTGTGAATCTCATTCCCGGTGCCATATCTTCATGGACACCGGTTAATTACACTACTTCCGTCAAGACTTTCCATAGGGTATTGACATGGTAGCGACCTTCGGTCGGAGTAGACGGCAACATCAGGCATGTCGAGGCATCTCTGGGTGCGTGGACATAGGGGGACCGGTATTCTTCCTCATAAGAGGGCATCTCAAGGGTGCAGAACCCAAGGCATGTATCTGAGGTTTTCCTCAGCTTCCCGTGTTTAACATAGGGTATGTTGCAAGATTAATGTCTAGCAGAGACGGTTACACCAAAGGCGTGTCTTCCGAGGTTTTCCTCAGGCATCTCATGTTTATCACGATGTAGGCCGCGAGTTTAACGTCTTGCGGAGACGGAATGAGGGCGTAATGGCTGATCTGAACACCACTGAGGGAAGATCAGGGGAAGTACACCCTAGGATGGGGTACACCATGGATTACCATTGGTTGGGATTGAAACTCTTGGAGGTTTCCTACGTACCCTGTGTAGAGGACAGGGATCAAAACCCACGTAGTTCGAAGGGGTGATGAATCGGGGTGTACATAAGGGACAACGACCCGAAGATATGTTGGGGATTACACGTGGATAGCGGCCCATGCGGCGCTAGGAGCAGCGAGGAGGAGGATGGCATGATCCCACCGGGATGTGGCGGTCCGGGTGAGAATCAGGATGGGTGATGGATGGATGAATGAAGTGGAGGGAGAATGAAATGGGACCATCGCAGGGGCGACGGTGAAGTTGGGCTTGGGCCTTGAAGAGGCTTCCTACGTATCCCCGTGGCAGGGAATCAAAGTCCACGTAGCTCGGGATGGTGCCAGCGAACCGACGTGAAGGTGGACCTTGGCCCGATGGATGTCATCAACGAACCAACGTAAAGGCGGACCTTGGTCAGATGCATCAGTGAACCAACGTGAAGGTGGACCTTAGTCCGATGGGCATCGTTAGCGAACCGACGTGAAGGTGGACCTTGGTCTGATGAGAGATGCACTTGAACCTCGTGGAGGCTTCCTACGTACCATGCCATGACATGGATCAAAGACCTCGTAGTTCAAAGGGGGCTTCGTCGGCGAACCTATGTGAAGGTGGACCTTGGTCCAATGGGTGGTGGGCTTGAACCTTGGGAAGGCTTCTTACGTACCATGCCATGACATGGATCAAAGACCTCGTAGTTCAAAGGATTTCATCGGTGAACCGACGTGAAAGTAGACCCGGAGGTCCACTAGTGGTGGGCTTGAACCTCATGAAGGCTTCCTATGTACCATACCTTGACATGGATCATAGTCCTCGTAGTTCGGAGATGTGGAGTACAGTTTAACGTCATGCAGGACGGTAGTGAACCCTGACGTGAATGAACGACGGGTGGTGGGTGTCGGTGAACCGACATAAATGAGGGACCTTGGTCCGATGGGGGATGGGCTTGAACCTCTGGGAGGATTCCTACGTACCATGCCTTGACATGGATCAAAGTCCTCATAGTTCGGGTTGTGGAATACAGTTTAACATCATGTGGTATGGGGGTGAACTGACGTGAATGAGGTCGGAACGACTAGATGGTGGGTTTGAACCTCGTCGAGGCTTCCTACGTACCATGCCTTGACATGTATCAAAGACCTCGTAGTTCGTGTTAGTCACAACGGATTGCCGTCAGAATAGAATGCAGTTTAAAGTCATGCCGGACTAAGGTAGAACTCGACGTGAATGATGATGGGTGGGCTTGAACCTCAGGAAGGCTTCCTACGTACCACGCCTTGACATGGATCAAAGACCTCGTAGTTCAAATGGGTGTGCAGTTTAATGTCATACGGGACAAGGGGGCATACTGTTTAATGTCATGCTGGATGAGGGCATGCAGTTTAACGTCATGCAGGATGGGGCGTGCAGTTTAACGTCATGCTGGACGACGGCGTGCAGTTTAACGTCATGCGGGACGGGGCGTGCAATTTAACGTCATGCTGGAAGAGGGTGAAACTCGACGTGAATGAACGATCGAGCAATGTGGCTTAAACCTCATGGAGGCTTCCTACATACCATGCCTTGACATGGATCAAAGTCCTCGTCGTTCTCTAGGGGTGGGGGTCAGGGTCGGTGCTCACTCTAAGCCCACGTGAGTCATGCTTGGTGTGAGAAACCAGAGGTTGCAAGGACCTGATGATCACGTCGCGAAGGATGCGTCTGTGAGAAGCGAAGAGGGGCTTACGCGTTAGGCGTCCCATGGTGCTGGGACTTACTCCATGATGGAGGCCCAGAGAAAAGGATGAAGATAGTTTTGGGCTTGAGCCTTGAAGAGGCTTCCTACATACCATGCCTTGACATGGATCAAAGACCACTTAGTTCTTCTGATGACGACTTACCGCCGATTGGGGGTTTCAACGGCTTACCTCTGGATTGGGTCACAACGGCTTACCGCTGGATAAGGATGTGAACGGCTTACTGCTAAATGGGGTCACAATGGCTTACCGCTGGATTGGGTCACAACTGCTTACCGCTGGATAAGTATGTGAACGGATTACCGCTAAATGGGGTCACAACGGCTTACCGCTGGATTGGGTCACAACGACATGCCACTGTAAAAGGATGTCAATGGCTTACCGTTGCATAGGATCACAACGACTTTCCACTGATTGGGATCACAACAGTGGATGGGGCTTACGCGAGGAAGCTTCCCGGGTGCCGCTATGGAGAGGCACTGGTGAATGGGGCCTATGCTAGGAAGCTGCCCGGGTGGATATGTGGCTTATGCTCTGTGGCGGCCCATGGTGGATAGTAAACCGACGTGAAAAGATCAGAACAACTGGGTGGTGGGTTTGAACCTCGTGGAGGCTTCCTACGTATCCTTGTGGCAGGGAATCAAAGTCCCCATAGTTCGCTTGGATGGGGCCTATGCTCTGAGGCGGCCCATGGAGGATGTCATGGTCGATGCGCGCTCTAAGCCCACGTGAGTCATGCTCGGTGTGGGAAACAAGAGGCAGCAGGGACCAGATGATCACGTCGCGAAGGGCGCATCCGTGATAAGCGTAATGGTGCTTACGCGTTGAGCGGCCCATGGTTTCTTCCTCATGTCTGGCCATGAGGGCATCCCAACTCACTGGTGGGTTGAGGTATGCACATATGCACAAGTGCACAAGCGGGATAATGCCAAGGGAATTGGAATCTATTCCAAAAGAGGGAGATGAAAAGTGTGAATCACATGCCCAATATTCAGAACGTCATGAGATTGGCGTGGTGATGGAGGATAACTGTTGACCTTGGCGGAAACGCAGCATCCATATCACGTTAGCCAGAAATGAGGACAGCAAATGAGGGCTGACCGCTGACCATGTTCGCAACATGGGGCCTAACTCAAATATCGTTGATCAGTCTTCCAGAATGTTGGCCCAAGACAGAAGGCGGACCATAGGTCAAGCCTCCATACTGTTAGGGGGTCCCTCCAGACGTGATCAGTCTTCCGGGGCATTGGCCCAGGACAGCAGGCGGACCATAGGTCGAGCATCCATACTGTTAGGGGGTCCCTTGAGACTTGGAAATGAGTGACGATCCGAACGAAGGACACACAAAGCGTGAGGTGGAGTGATGGAATGTTTGAATGGATTCCAACGCTCTTGATATTATGCCACTATGATCATGGCATAATGCATCTCATACTTGGAGCATAAGGCATCTCTCGTTAGAAGCGAGAGGCATCTTATGTTTGGAACATAGGGATTACTACAGTTTAATGTCATGTAGACAGGACTACTGGCATATCATGCTAGGAGGATGAGGCATCTCTCGTATAGGGCAAGAGGCATCCTATGTTTGGAACATAGGGATTACTACAGTTTATAGTCATGTTTATAGGACTACCGGCATCTCATGCTAGGAGCATGAGGCATCTCTCGTATAGGGAAAGAGGCATCCTATGTTAGGAACACAAGGAGTACTACAGTTTATAGTCTTGTAGATAGGACTACCGGCATCTCATGCTAGGAGCATGAGGCATCTCTCGTATAGGGCAAGAGGCATCCTATGTTAGGAACACAGGGAGTACTACAGTTTATAGTCTTGTAGATAGGACTATTAGGCAGAAGGTGCCTAGAAATGGTTGGTGTTGGGACTTACCGAAGCGCGGACCTTTCTGGTTCAACCTGGCATAGGAGCCAAGTGATAGGGTTTGGGGGAGTTTCCTGAGGAATGGTTTGACTCATGGTACTCAGGGAATTTATGATGAGAACCTCAACTAATGACATGGAATGAAACCCAGAGGAATATGTCAACTCAAGATGTTTCATGGTGTGTGGAGGAGTATCTCTAATCATGGTATTCCATAGGTGGAAGGTGGGAGCACATAAGTGCGCAATGGAAAATCCCGACATCCAGGCCCGAAAAGGTCGCGGTGCGACTCTCCATTTTTCATGGGGGTCTGTGACGGTAGCGAAGGGACCGGGCCGGAACTGACCCGAAGCGGGGCTGCGGTGGCGCAGCCCCCGCGGTATAGACCGGTGGGCGTGAAGGTAGGATCCTCACAAAGGATGGGTCTTCGCGAACTAGCTTCGCGGAGCATGGCCTCGCGGAGCAATGGTCTCTCGTGAAGCAAAGGGGTCTCGCGGAGCAAAGGGGTCTCGCGGAGCTTGGTCTCGTGGAGCAGCATCGCGGAGCATGGGCTCGCGGAGCATCAACCCACAGCGCCTCATCTCGTGGAGAAGCATCGCGGAGCATGGGCCTCTTGCGGAGAAAGGGCGGCTCGCGGAGTGCTCGCGGAGCAGCAACGCGAAGGAAGCTGCTCGCGGAGCATGGCCTCGCGGAGCTGCAATGCGGAGCTCCGCTCGGCTACCCAAGGGGCGAAGTGGCCATGGCCGTCCGTCTGGAGAAGGGGCATGAGCTGGGTATTTATAGGCAAGGGGCGCCGCGAAGCAAAGCTAGCTCGGCACGAAGACGAAGCTTGCTCCACGGCGGATCTTCGCGGTGCGTCGCGAACGTTAAGGCACTTCGCGGAGCCGTCCCGCCTCATTTGCTTCGCGACGCGTTCGCGAACATCAAATTTGTTTGTGGAGAATTACCACCTCCTCTGCTTCACGGCGGGTCTTTGCGGCGGGACTTCATGGCATGTCGCGAACGTCAAACAGGTTCGCGGAGCTTCCCGCCTCATTGCTTCGCAGCGGCGCTCCGCAATCACAGAGGGGGCTTCGCGAATGGGCTTCGCGAACCAGATTTCCCGCCCAACTTCAAATGTTCATAACTCCTAATATGTAGCTCCGTTCGGGCCCTGCGACCTACCAAATCGAAGCTTAAGAAATTTTATATGATCTTGGATCGTGTATGGAAGCATTTGGAAAGTTTCAGGAATGATTTTTCCAGGGTCTACATATACCCTCAATGCTAGTCACCAACCCCGTGCCTACTATAGGTGAGACTACGGTGTCACCATCTCTCTTCTGCCATTTCCATCCCAGGAGGGATACACTTTGAGGGGAGGGTGTCATGATAGAGTGGTATCAAAGGACTGGTTGAGGGATAGGATGTAGTTTGGAGTTAGGCATATGTGAGGTTGCATGGGTTGGTAGAGAAACAATGTATATCATGTTTAGAAAGTACTTATACCACTGAAGACCAGTTGAGAAAATGGTATTTAGGGCCCCTTTTGATATGATGGATAAACCATTATGTTTACATTGTCTACTAAAGAGGTGATACTTATTGCAGGGTAAAGGCCTAGGAAGGGATCATGAATCTCTCTTCTTTGCACCTCAGTTTGAATGAGAAGACCTTAGGATAAGTAAACCTAAAATGAATAAAATAAAATAATTAATTAATGATAAAGTATTCAATATTCCATGTCTATGATATATTACTATTTTTCTATTTTTAGAAATAGATCTAGGTCAATGTCCTCATCAGGTTTTCACAAAATATGTCCAGTAGGTTGTGCTAAAAGATTGGAAAAGAGTAGAGGCTAAAGATGAAGACATGTGGAGGAGGACACTCTGAGAATTTTACCACTAGATTCTACGAAGTATGAGGGCTTTGTTTCAGATACAGTAATAGAATACTGGTTAGAAGAGGTTGATATAGCTTTCAGTTTGATCCATTCTCAAAAGTATCACTCGTTATCGTTGGTTGTGATGATATTGTGTGGTGCAACAAGGAAGTAGTGATTATTATTCCTTGGGGATCACAAGGAGTCGACAGTCTCATGGGAGATGTTCTGAGACTAGTTCAGGGTTGAGTTTATTTATTCCACCATGAAGGAAACAAGTTTATAAGAGATAATTATGCTTCGATTGGGAAGATCTAGTGTGCGAGAGTTCGGGATCCATTTTAGGAACCTTCTACGATATGATTCAAACCTATTGCCAGATGACGAGGCAAGGGTGTGGTATTTCAAGGGGGATTTACATCCAAAGATCTAGTACCGGGTCACCCCATTTAAAATGACATCATATATCAAGGTGTTGGAGAGGGAGTAGGTAGTCAATATGATTTTATCTAGAACTGAATCATCATGAGAGGGGAGTCAGTAGGATTCTGCATGAGGCAGAGCTATGGTCTGGGGTTCCCAGTTTTCCGCAAAGAAGAGTTCCCATTCAGCTGAGGGTAGGTCACAGCCCTCAATGTTTCATTTATCTGGGGGCAGCGGATCTAAGGCTTATGCTAAGGGATTATGAATTTGTTTTTCTTATGGATGTTGAGGCCATTAGTGGAATGATTTCCTGACATTTCTACGTAGTTAGTGTGTTCCATGTGTTCTTCTCCAGGTTCCTCTACTGAGGTTGTTCCATCCGGGGTAGTAACAACATGTTGCACTGGCATTGGATCTAAAGAGAGTCGATATGGTAGGCAAATGACATCCTAGGGATTCTCCCCATCCTCATAGAGTAGAGAAAGGCCATGGATGTGGTCGTTAGTTGGGTTATAAAGGTCTTGGATCATGTCGTGGTTAGCTTCATGCGCTAGAGTTTCCAATTATAGGGGAGCCGGACAACGTTCAAGGTACCCTTTACTTGTTTTATACTTGGGTTCATGCCTTGTGTGATTTGATAGTGACAATTATTCATATCACCTATCATTATAAATGCATTGTGACTTGAGTTATAGAGGCTTTTAGTGCCCTTGGCATTGATTGTGCTAGTTAGAGGTTGAGATTACTTTTCTAAAGTATGTAGAGACTGTGAGAAAGTTCTAGGGTAGAACCAATCTTATAGAGATTTACGTTGTTTATGAATATAACCATATAATTTCATCCTCATCATGGATTGGTTTTATTCAGTGCAAGATATTGTTTACTTTTTTCAGAGGAAGGTGGTGTTCTTCAATGCTGATGGAGAACCACTAGTGTTTGTTGGTGAGTGAGACCCTCAGATGGGTCAAAGGAGTGTTCTGTCCTCATAATCCTTGATGGATAAGTTGATGTTGAGTTTTTAGAGGTCTGGAAGTCTGCGTTTACTGGGGTCATGGATAATCACCCGGATGAATTTCTAGAAAAGGTTGTAACATTACCCTTTTGATGGGAGATCATGTTCAGGACTGAGATAAAACCTTGCTTGCCTCTTATATCAATGTCTTCATATAGAAATTGGCCCTATGAGTTTCTATAGATTCATATATAGCTCGAGGGTCTATTACTATGCGGTTTATTTCTTCCAAGCATGTCACTATGGGGGGCACTGATTTTTTTAGAAGAAGGCGGATCATATTTTGCAATTGTGTGTCAATTATCATCGCTGGAACCGAGTGATAGTAAATAACCAATATCCTCTACCAAATATTGATGATTTATTTGATCAAATGAAGGGTGAAAGTTGGTTCTCAAAGATAAAATTGTGGTTAGGATATTATCAGATGCGTGTGAAGGATGAGGATATCCCGAAGACTGCTTTTCATTATCATCATGGGAATTATGAGTTTGTTGTGATGTTGTTCAGTGGGATGAATTCTCTAGATATGTTCAGGTGGTTAATTAATTCAGTGTTCCATGATTTCTTGTATATGTTCATGGAGGTCTTCATTGATGAAAAATTTGTTTACGCCACATCCTAGGAGGAGCATACAGAGCATATATGTGCTATTTTAGGAGTTATTTGTCCTGAGAAGTTGTTGCAAAAGTTTCAATGTGTGAGTTTTGGGCTTGAGTAGTCCGTTTATTGGGGAAATTTTTATCCCAGTAATGAGTAGATGTGGATCCATTAAGTATAGAAGAAGTGGTGTCTTCATAATCCCCCAATATAGTGGAATAGGTGCAAAGTTTCCTTGGTCTCATAGGTTATTACATGTGGTTCGTAGAACATTTATCTCGAGTTGTCACTCCTCTGACAACGTTGACCAGAATGGATCAAGTATTCATGTGGACTGATCAGTGCCAGACACTTTTTGAGTATCTGATAGAGAAGTTGGTTAGTGATTCTATCTATTCCCTGCTAGAAAAAGAAGTTTATTTTGAGTTTTTTCTATAATAATTTGCAACTTGGGCTTTGTAATGTTCCGATGTAGTAGAGATCATTCATTTCTTATAGGTCTCAATAGTTTCATCCCCATGAATGTAACTATTACACCTATTATATAGAGTTGGCGGTAGTAGTGTTTTCCATGAAGTTGTGGAGACATTACCTCATTGGAAATAATTTTGTTGTGTACATCGATCATAATAGTCTGAGGTACGTTTTCTTCCTGTGTGACTTGAACATGTGATATAATCTATGGATGGAGTTCTTACAGGATTATGACTTAGAAATTTCCTATAGACTTGGAAATGGTAATGTTGTAGTTGATGTGCTGATCTTGAAGTCACATGGTGATGCAGTTCATAAATCAAGTGATTCCAGGAGAGTGATGCAAGAACATTCCACAATACATCTGGATATGGGAGATGTTGGGGGTAGAGGTTTTTATTTTTCAGATGGGGGAGCAGTAATATCTAGTGCAGCTGGTAGAAGAGTCCCAGTTGGAAGATCTTAAGGTAGAGTTCTGGAATGACTGAGTTGTTTTTCATGAGGCCCCTGATGGGTAGTCTGAGGATGAACAACATAATGTGTTGTTTCAGGGAAGTATTTTCATTTATTTGGTGTCACATGAGATGGTTATCAGAGAGTTCCATAGTTTACCCTTAGCAGCACATTCTGGTGTGACAAAGATCTACCGAGATTTGAGAGGGTAGTTTTGGAATCAAGGGTTGAATCATGCATTTTAAGAGTTTGTGCCTTAATGTTTGGTCTACCATAAGGTGAAAGATGAGCAATGTATTCCTAATGGATTTCTTTAGCCATTTTGTGTTCCTCAATGGAAGTGGGGGGACATATCAATCGACTTTTTGACCAATTTACCTCGATCTTTGGGAGGTTATGATGCTATGTGGGTATTAGTGGATAGTTTGAAGTAATCATCCCACTTTATATCCACCATGGAGTAGCTCAGTGGAGTTTTTATCGAGGAAGTATCTAGAGGTGGTGGCGGGGCTCCACAGAGTCCTGAGGATGATCATTTTCGATCGATGTACTCATTTTACCTCCAAGGTGTGGACATGTATCTAGTATTATTTTGGTTCTTAGCTATGAATTAACATTTCTTTTCTTTTTCTGAAAGATTTTTAGACAGAATAGACCCTCCAAACTCTTGAGGAAATGTTGTGCTCTTATTTCCGAACTTTTTGAGGTTCTTCGATGGGGAACTTATCCTTTATAGAGTTATCTTAAAACAATAGTTTCCATTCCACAATCGGTATGGCACTGTTTAAGGCCTTGTAAGGATGACCTTTCCATTCTTTGTTCTGTTTGACTGGGGTCAGAGAGTCAGCAATTCAAGGGCCGGAATTGGAACACAGTACGATAGAGATGGTTTAGGTGATTTGCGAGCAGATGAAGGTAGCACAAGATCATCATAATTCCTATATTGATCATACGAGGAGAAATATATAGTTTTTATTTGGGGATCAAATGTTTCTAAAGGTGACTCCCCATCGTGGGAAGAGATATTTTGGTCATGGGAGTATGATTTCTCCTCGGTTTTTTGGTCCTTTTGAGGCATTGGATCAGGTTGGAGCCATAGAATATTGAGTAGAACTTCCCCTATAGATGATCTAGATACATGATGTTTTAAATGTTTCACATATCTTTAATTATCTTTATGATGAATATCACATCATCAATTGTAGTGACATCGATTTTGATAATGATTTGACCTTTGAGGAGTGCCCTATAGATATCCTGGACCACAAGGTCAAGGTGTTGCGTTAGTGTTCTATCCCCTTGGTTCATGTCTTGTGGTGGAAAGGTGGCATGGAGGAGAGTACCTGGGAATGATAGTCACACACACACACTCAGTACCCTAAGTTATTTTATTTTTACCTCTTCTATTGTATCGTTGTTCATTTAGTGGTTGTAGAAATATTTATTTTTATACGACTAATTTTACTTGTTTCTTGTTGTGTCTTGATCTCTATTGAGTGGTATCTCTTCTAGGAGAGTGTTTAGGATCTGGTTTTGGTTGTCGCATGGATTTTTATTGTTCCTTAATGAAGCACTTGAGCTACTATGGTGGAATGTTCTTTGAGAGGGATCACATAGGGTGGTTTTTTGACCCATTTTTCAATTTCCTCGATAGGTTGGTTTTGGATTCATGAAGGTGAGAATATTTTGAGAGGTATCTGATGTAATGTCTTATACCTCTCAAGTCCATTACATTGTGAAAATATGGTGTTTGAGGGGTAATGGGAGGTCAATGAAACATATTTCTAACACTTTTCAAAATTTCTAATTCAATGAACAGTGTTTCTAGGATGGTGAGTCATCCAAAGGTAGGTGGAATAGTATTTCCAAGACCAATGTGTTGTCCAAGGGTACGTTGAATAGTGGTTCTTGGACCTTTGAGTCATCCAATAGTAGGTTGAATAGTGTTTCCAAAATGGTAGGTTGAATAGTGTTTCCAGAACGGTAAGGATGAACTGTTTTTCCAGGACGGATGAGTCATCCAATGCTAGGTTTAGAAAAGGTTCTAGGACTTGTGTGCCATCCAATAGTAGGTTGAACAGTGTTTCTAGAACATTTGGTTGAAAAGTGTTTCCAGGATCAGTGATTCATCCAATGGTAGGTTGAACAATGTTTATATAATGGTGGGTTGTGAACAGTGTTTCCAGCTTCCTACATTTTCAACCCTTTGACGTTATCTTTGGAATAAAACTAATTCAAAAAATTTTAAATGAATTTAATGCCAATTAAAATTCCATAACTCATATATAAATTTTTTTAAGGGTCTGAGTGCCTTAATCAGTCAAAACGCATATTCTTTACCAGATTCGCCTTTAATGGAAAATCTAAACTGTATTTAAACCACTACTCCGTTTCGATTTTAAAAAGTTTGAGATACCTTATGACTTTTTATTCCTTCTTTTTTTTCCTTATTATGGGACAAAAATAATTATTCCTCCCAAAGTAGTCATGTGATAAAACTATAATCCTTGGATTGTGTTCCCCTTGGAGTTTTTCCTACTACACATGTACCCTTTGTTTTGGTTCTACGGGGTAGTGTCGATCAATATTCAATATACGGTATGTTCTACCTATTTTATTCTGGGTTCCTTAATATATTTCATCCCATTACACTTTTCCAAGTGATGGAATGTGATCTCAATTTTTATAATGGATCTTTCTCAGTGGTTGGTTGGCATGGTGGTGTCGCAGAATCCTTGGGTGGATGCAGTCATTGGTGGAGAGGTGATCATGATCCATTGTGTTGGCCATTCCCATGTAAAGAATATCAGAAAACGTTTGAGGTAGAGGATTTTTTTCATCTCTGTTTATTTACATTCATCTATAGATATATGATGATTTATCCCTTTAGATCAGAATGAAATCAACATAACAATTATTTGACCTGGAATAATTAATTAGTATCCATCGCGTTGCAATGTTTTTTCTTGGTACCATGTTAAATGTTACCTATTGTTTTGATAGATAGTATGAAATATATTCCATTCTATTTTATCATGTAATTCTTCATGTAAACTGGTAAAGAACATAAAGTTGCAATTAATTAATAATTAATTGTAAAAAGATAAACATGTATGTTTAATGAATCTTTTTCTTCTTCTTGTTGTTGTATTTTGATGATAATAAAATTAAAGTAGATATTCTTGTTTAATTGAATTGATCATGGACCAGTTTTATGAATAAAAGATAATTTTTTCTTGGTCCTGAGTTTCCCCTTGTTGTAAAGGACAATTTCCTTGTGCTCTAGAGCCATGAGAGCTCGTTGTGGGAGAAGGATGGATTCCTTAGTTAGGGCCATGACCCCAATCACTATGTTTGTTTGTTTCCTACTAATTTTGATGTGATGTGAGACTAGGATGGATGATCCTGGAATGATATGTTGATATGTGGGGAAGGTAGGACTGGTAGTTGTTGTAGCAGTTGATGCCTAGATTGGCGTGACACATCGGTTTATGCATATGGGTCTTTGGGAGGACACCAATGATAAAGGAATGAGTTGAGGATGGTCTTACCCATTGATATAAATGTTGGATTCTTGTTAAACTTGTTGTTTTTTATCTATTTTACTTTCCCCACTTCTTGAGGTAGATGGTTTTGTTTACCCACCTTCCATGATAGGTGAAGACACATGGGGTATGTCACATTATTTCAATGATTATATTTTTTAGGATGGAATGGTATATAATCTCACTATAGGTTTCAAAGGCATTCAAAGGTAGTTCATCTACTCATCGTGTTGAGCCCCATGTGTTTGGAAGCATATAAGGTTTTCTTATAATACCTGTAATTTTATAAAGGTGTGATGTTGTTAATAAATGAATAAAATTTTAAACCATGGGGTGGGATCTTGTTGGGATGCAATGATAGGGTTGCATTAATGAGAAGTCATGGACTCGATTTGGTTATTCTTGGTGGGAATGAATTTTTTTAATGATAATGCAATGAAATGTGGAAAATTAATATGGTTCATTAATGGCTAATGATTTAATTAACATGAAGTGAAATTGATGAAAAGGGATAGAGTAACTTAAGGAAGCTCCTTAAAATGGATGTGTGCTTATAGGATATATAGACTTAGCAGTGGAAGCTAGGAGTCTGAGAGATGTTAGCTACAGAAGTGGATATGACTAAGTTATTAGCATAGTGTGGATGTGATCTATATTATATCTTGTAATTTTTGTGTTTTTATATGCTACTCCACCCCGTCTGTTATGGAAACTGAAACCCTAAGGATTCTTATCCCATGGGGGTGTTTTCCCTTACATCTCAGTAGGAGGATGGATGGTTGACTAACCCCTTTGGTACCACTCTCTTATCTGGGTAGTTACTTTAGTTGTTATGAACGATGGTTAGTTTTCCCCATATATGTGTGTAGAGACCTGTAATGGATTGTGGTTGTTTCACACAAAAATATTATGGATATAGTTTCCTATGGACTGCTATAGGTATAACATTTATAGGTTGTGATGGGTTAAGGATCCTTACTTGTGGTAAGGACCGAAAATTCTTGAGGGATAATACCAGAATATTGTTACATGTTATTCGGTCTATGGTGGATCCCAAAAACTACATGGTTACTTTTGTTTTTGTGGTTATGGTGGTGAGTTGCACGAGGTGCTTGCTGTGGTTCTTTGGCCATGTGTATTTAGGCTAGAATTTTTGGAGATAGATACTCAGGAGGCACGATGATGGGGAAAATGGAAAACCAGTGGGGAAATGGTTTCATGGTACCCTTGATATTCATTATTATATTATATAATCTTGTATGAGATGCTAGGTGAGAGTATCCATGGTGAGGCTGAGAATGTAGTATAAATGTTTAGGGGATGAATTAGTTTCACTTGTTCTTCATTTTTATTTAACATGATTCCTTTAGTTTTTCAGAAGAGGCGATGGGGAGGACCCTACTAGGAATACTGTTATACTCACCCTCAATTATATAAACAATTTTTAGGTAAGTCGGAGCAGGTTGGAGATTTGACTGATTATTACTAGCATGTGGTTTTGCAGGATCTGTTTGTCCTTCATGGGCCTTTCCATTTTATATATAATATATATAATATTTATAATGTATTTAATATTCATTAATTCGTTTATAATACATATCTTTATACATTCCATTTTGTGTAAATATGATAATTTCATTTGAGGAAGGGTGGACTACCACCCCCTCAAAGCGATGTGATTCATCCACACACTACATGGAATGTATTAAAGATGTGTTTTGTGAACTTATAAGATATATATGACATGATAATTCGAAATTAATTTTATTATATACATATATGTATATATATATATTTACAAAAATGTATTTTTATTTATTTCTTTCAATACGTCAATAAAAACTGAAACAACGTTCATGCGTACATGTGACAGACCGTCTCCATGAACGGTGTGTTCAATTTCATACTTATATATTTTAAAGATTATTTTAATATGAATATAATGAATATAAATGATATTTATATAATGGTTTACTTTATTTAAATTATTATATAAGTATAAGGACCAAGGATATAACAAATTAGGACACATGTAAAGAATAATGTGAATATTACCCGAAGTGAAACCTCAACATAGAATTGTTAACAAGAGGGAAATATAAGGTCATAATAAAACCATATATGGTATTAGATATAATAATATTCTTCTATAAAATATGTAAAATAAACTTACATTTATTATATAGTAATTTTGCATGAATATGAAGAGAGTCATGAATCAAGGTAAGGGAAGTTCTTCTCAATTTTTATTTTTATGAGATGCATGCTTCATTAACCACCCATTCATTTTTTCTGGTGTGTATACTGCCCATGTATTTATTCTATGAATATTATTAATAAATATATAGATATTTACATATCAATTATATTATATTTATTTTTGGGGTATTATGTTTAAATATATACAAAACTGGTATGGTAGTTTTGTCTCAATTTGCCTTCATTGAGACACGTGTTTTTTATAAACCTGCACTCTTTTTCATGGTGTACATACTTCCATTTGAAATTTTATATCATGAATATCCTTATTTTAAATATATTATAATGATAATTTAATTTTCTTTTCTTACATGGATTGTATGATCCCAAGTTACAAAGTGGTATGAGTTTGTTGAAAAATATCATTGCTTTCTTAGATTATTAATAATTATGATTCCATTGAGGAAATATTATGATCCATCACTTAATAACTCTCATTAATTTTCATATCCTATATTTATTAAATATGTAATCATGTATTATTACCATTTTTTCGCTTTTTTCAAAAATGATAATTAAGAAAATGTTTAAAAGAAAAATCTGACCGTATTTCTCTCTTTGATCAAGAAATATATTTTTACATAAAAAATCAAGTTTTCAAAAATGATTTCAAAAGATATTTGAATATAATATTCAAGGAAAAGGGATTTTATAATGTTTTATGGGTTTACAATCATTCATTATTAGTTTCCAAATCTAGTTTTAGAGGAAAAGGTTTTTGAATACTATTAAGGTTTTAAAAATCATTTTTCATTAAAGAAAGGATATTTTCCTCAAGATATGATTTTAAAATATATTTTAAACATATTTCCCATAAAATATGGTATCCATTTGTATTAATCATTACTTTATGGGGAAAGTATTCAATGTTTTAATTCATATTAATTCTCTTAATGGATTATGTTTTGTGGGCATGATTTTTATGAAACTCATTACTATTTCATGGGTTATATGCCATTGAAAACAACTTCTTTTCACAAGTTATGATTTTGATGAAATTATTTTGAAAAATATATCTTTTTCTATAGGTTATGATATGATTACATTTTTATAATTCCCATTTAATTTCATTGGTTATGATATTCTTTTTATGATTTTGTGGCATATGTAAGTATGATTTCATTATGAGATGGGTGGGGCCTATATCTCTCTCTAATGAACTGCGTAAAGATTTATATCACATTAGAGAGAATAAGATGGTCTTGTGAGTGAACCTTGACAAGTAATATGGCCATGAGAGTGATCCATGACTTCCCATATGGTGTGAGGAGTGAACTCATGCTACTAAGATGGCCATGGGAGTGAACTATAGTTACCAAGACGATATGGGGAGTGAATCTATACTACCAAGATTTAAATGGGGGTAATCCCTTGACTAATATGGAAATAATATTATATAATGAACCAAGATTTATGTACATTGACATTACATTAGTTTTACAAAATACAAAATACATTACTTAAAAAGACACCCAAAGACCGTATTAGTCTAGAGTCTTAAGAAACTTGGAACACATTATTCTAACTTGGTAAAATATCATCAACATCTCCCATAAATATCTTCCACATTTTTCCTACCTAAAACCTTTATCTATATCTTGGGGAAAAGAAAAAAATTGAAAATGGTGAGCTCAAATACCCAGTAAGGGTAAACAAGGAAAATATCAAACAAAACATGAACATAAGAATGTAAAACCAATAACATAAATTTTGAAAATCATGCCATGTATAACATATATCGTAATATTGTGTCATGAAATAAATCTTGGTAGTTCATAATTCATAAATCATAAAGGAACAATATTCGTGATAAAACAACATTGGCATAAAACATTGAATTGTGGAAAACACAAAACCATTGACTATCATTTCAATATTTACCAAGGATTATTGACAATACAATCATAGTGGAGAATCTCCTTTAATAAATATAGTTTACTCCTCATTCCATCCTTGTTTTAATTAAGCTAGTTTACTTTCCATTTCATCCATGTATTACTAAACCAAGATCATTTCCTATTCCAGGTATTTATTATAGAATCCATATTATTTCCTGTTATAGTTCTTTCTATCCCAACAGATATAAATCATTACCCTATGAATTTTAGGGAGATATAGGTCCTACCCATATCAAAATGAAATCATTATTACATGTTCCATATAACATAAATCATTCATCAAAACCCAAAGAGTAATGTGGGTTTACTTAAAGCTCATTAAACTATAACATAATCCATGTAAAATAAATGGATTTCCAAAAAAATATTCCATCATAAACACAGTAAACCATAAGATCAATATAGATAGTATAATTGAATCATAACACTATTAAATAATTCCATATTAGAGGGAATATAATTATTGATAGAACACTTGAAATTAATTCTTGATAAAAATATCCTTTATTCTTCAAAAAGATATTCTTTTCTCAAAATGTTGTGCAATTTTAATAGAAATAATTTATTTTAAAATAAACATGAAATATTGTAAAGGAATATATATATATAAATTAGTTTTTACAGGAATATAAAAATCTGTACATTCTTTATAAGTTTAAAGAAAACTTTTTTTCTCGTAATTTATGTCTGAAATTCAATAAGCACCTCGTATAAAAAATGAAAAAAGATTCCCTTCATACTTTTTAATAATAATTCACCAATAGGTAAAATTGAAATTTTTTTATAAGGATATGAATAATATTTTTGAATACATGTTTATGATTCATGGACATGGATGATAAATATACTCCACTATATACTTGCGTATAAACAATCTCGAATAATAATGGGATTAAACAATTATCCCTTACATTATGTCCGATATACTTTTTATGTATCTAAAACTCTTATACAATGATTTTAATAATTTTATTGAATTATTATTGAATCATAGTCATATTTATGATATCATATATTATCATATTATCATCCTCTTGTTAATAAAAATTGTTTATTACTTGTTATTCTAGTATTAACTGCTTCAATTTCATATTCATTTTTGTCGAATAAGTTTCGGCTCTCCTTATTAGTTGATAGTTATATCATGAAAAAATTATAGTAACATAATATATACCATATTTTATTATTATATTTATTTATATAATAATAATTTATTGAAGATCATATAGAATTGATTTCATCACATCGTGGAGATAGTAGGTTGTATGTAACAATATCAATCCCATACTTTTGGAATAGTATTGAAGTGGATGGTATATATTTTTTTACAAAATCCATATAATTTTATAGTAATCACATATAGTTATTATTTCTATCATTATACGCATCCAAGTAAGGTGGTGGTGAAAAACATATTACACCACCGCGTGGAGACAGTAAGCCATACGTACACACGCATAGTGATTTTGTTTTCCATACGATGGATTGAAGGAGGAATATTGGTGTTCCAAAATCATAATAAAATAGCATTATATAAGTGATAATATAGTTATTAAATTATAATTGGAACAACTCATTAAGATTATGTACTAGAAGAAATAATTTTGAATGGATTTCCAGAGAAGATTACCTCTTCTTCAGCGAGGTCCCTCTAGATCTCCTCTTAAAGGCAGTAGAGTTGGTGTCTTTAGAGGATAAACACCTCTTGAATGTGACTAAGTATGTTTATAATGGAAATATGCATAGGATATCCGATATTGGATGCTCAAATTGAATTGAATTTGTGAGGGAGTATATACCCCTTTATAATTTAGGTGAGGGGCACATTAGGAATCTAAAAAAATATTAATTTATTATAAAATCAAACCACATAAAAAACCTCTAAAATGTAATATTTACAAATATGAGATTATTTAATTTTTTAATATTTTCATACAATAATTTTTAGATAGGGTTTTGTATCAATTTAAACCTTATCCTTTAAGTTAACACTTAGTTACTCTATATAATTTTTAACTAAGGTAACCAATTTTTCAAATATTAAAATTGTGTAATTTTTAATTATTTTTTCCCAATTAGACCATAAATGAATAATTATTAAAATTTTAGACCATATCATAATAATTTTATATTTTTTAAAATGTATTTTGATTTTTAAATTATTTAATAAAACATTATTTTTAAAAAATATAAACTATGTCAATTTTGACACTATTCATTTATTGGATTTTTAAAAATATCAATATAAGATGTTATCCTAAAAAAAATAATTCATTATATTCATATAGGGTCATGTAAATCTATAAAATTCATTGGATAAATTAATTATCCCAAATTACATTCATTTTAATATTTTTAATGACATTAAATGTGATATTTCTATTAAAAAAAATACTATATCAGTTTTGTGTAATTATTTAATATTCTTATATGTTTAGTATAAATCAAAAATAAAATTCAATGATGAAGATAAATAAAATATATTTCCTGAAAATACTTATAGTATAATATAGATTCTGGAAAATCCTAAATTTAATATGTTATATTTATTATAATATGTCTATGAAAATTTTAGCAATACATTTGATTAAATATAATAAGTGTCATAATCTTTTCCTTCTGGCTCCAAATTATAAATATCAAGACCCTTGGATAATTATGGTTGATATATATTCTACCAATAATTTTTGGTTAAGTAGTTTTGTCTTTTAATGGTGATTATCATTAGAATAAAAATTATTTTATTGTTTTTTCATCAATTAAATAATTTCTGAATCATCAAGGTATTAGTGTTTAAAGAGATTATTTATTTCCTAAAAATTACAAATAAATTAAAATTATAAAGAAAAACAATTTTTATTTAAAATGATTACTTATAGTCTAATTTATAATCTTTTTAAACTAGTATTAAAATTAATATAATTATTAAAATTTGTGTGAGAGATATTTAACTTTTCTTTAACTAAAATAAATTAAATGTCCAAATTTCATTGAAGGGGATTAAAAAGGATACCATTTTGAGTGAAGGATGATTTAGGTTTAAACACACTCATTCAATGATATTAATAAAAGTGTTATAATAATTTTATCATATTATTGTTACCATTAATTACCAGATTTAAGCTTTTAGAAAATTAATGAAAATTACTGAAATTTCTATTCATAATTCCTAAAAATACAATAAATATATTTACAACATTTGTAAATACCGATTAAAAATATAGAATTAATTTTTAAAAATCAGAATCATATAATGTTATGTAATTAATTTTAAATAAACCATGTTGTCAGAATGAGAAAATGAGTTTTAAAAGTTAAAACATTACAAAAGATTAAATTTTTTTACATTTGAATTAAATGTAAACTTAATTCCAATTATCTACATGATATTAAAAGATAAAAATATATTCTATTTATTATTTATAAAAATTCAATAATATAACTTAACCTTATAAATTATTTCGATGAAAAAACATGTTTTCAATTAAAATTTAGTATTTTTACTATTCATTAAAACATGATATTTATCCCAAAAATATCAACAATTCATACAAAGTAAATTTTTATACCTCACTTATATATATGAAGTTTATTTTGTCAAATAGAAATTTTTTTTTGTTAAAATCTTGATTTAATATGGGTATTTCATCAAAAGATGAAAGAATACATTTTTTGAAAAATACTTCTTTGATCCGGAAAAAATTGAATTTGGTCTTATATAATGTCTATAAAACATATTTAATGAACTTTAAAAGTATATTAAAGATATATTACATATATATTTTTATAAATAAAATTCCTCAAGAGGGAATTTATTATTTTATAAACTCACTTATTTGCATTTAAAAAGTCTTTCAAAATAAAATCCATTTATTTAAAATGGGTTTTATTTTAATTAATTTCTCACCAAAGAATTAATCATATAATCATGCGTAAATCATATTTTCAAAATTATGTTAATATTTTTTATACCTTCCCTTATATTGGGCAGGTAATAATATAACTTAATAATATTTAGTTGTTCTCTTAAACTCGACTGTTTCTTATGGGTCTCTGCAATTGCATCCACACAAACATAACTATTCCACCCATGATCTCGAGCAAGAAGTAGTGGTTTTTGCCTTAAATTATTAGAGACATTGCCTCATTAGTGATAATTTTGTGGTTTTCACTAATCATGAGAGCATGGGGTACATTTTCTCCCAACGTGGATTGAAACTGTGACAACATCGGTGGATGGAGTTATTATAGGATTACAACTTCTGAATGTCGTATATTCATAGGAATGGGATTGTTTTCACCGATTTGTTGAGAAATAAGTCATACAGTGATGCAGTGCATGAATTCTATGATTCCTTGAGAGCGACAGAAGAACTTTTAGAATTACATCTAGATATGGGAGAAGTTTGGGGCATAGGTTTTTCTTTTTCAAATGATGGTGTTTTCATCTATGGTGTAGTTAGTACAAGAGTCCCAGTTTGGGGATCAAGAGGTGGAGTTCTGGAGAGACAGATTTTTTTATGGTGAGGCCTATGATGGTTGGTCTGAGGATGAACCAAACTGGGTGTTGTTTTATCTTTTCCTTCCATTAGCATTGCGTGTGATGGTTCTCAGAGAGTTTCATAGTTCACCCTTACCAGTACATTCTACAATTAAAAATATATACCGAGATTTTAGGGGATAGTTTTGGTGGCCTGGGTTTATGAGGGATGTTTTAGAGTTTGTTTCATGGTGTTTGGTCTTCCAGAAGGTGAAGGCTGGGCACCGTGTTTCTGGTGGGTTTCACTAACTATTAGATGTTCCTTAGTGGAAGTGGGAGGACATATCTATATACTTTTTTACGGATTTTCTCCGAGATTCAAGAGGATATTATTCTATATTGGTAGTAGTGAATCATTTGATGAAATAAGTGCACTTTATAGTGATAAAGGACTCAAGATCAGTGGACATTTTGTTGAGGCAGTATATAGAGGAGGTGGTGAGATTCCATGGAGTCCTGAGGATGATCATTTCTGATCAAGGTCCACATTTTACCAATAGGGTGTGGAGAGGTCTCCAGTATAATTTTGGTTCATAGCTATGGATTATAACTACTTTTCATCTGCAAATGAATAGTCTGATAGAACAGACCATCTAGACTTTTTAATACAGGTTTCCCTCTTGTGTCGTAAATTTTGGAGGTTCATGGATGGGGCACTTACCCTTGGAAACTATTTCTTAAAATAATAGTTTCAATTACGCCATCATTATGGCTCAATTTGAGGCCTTTTATGTCTAACCATTTTGTTCTCTGTTGTGCTGGACTGAGGTCAGAGAGTCAGCAAATATTGGGCTGGAACTGGTATAGAGTTTGACAGAGATTGTTTAGGTGATTCTTGAGCATATGAAGGTAGTTAAAGATCTTCATAATTATTATTATGATCCTAGGAGGATACCTTTAGGGTTCGTTATTAGGGATCACGTGTTTCTGAAGGTGACTCCCCATCATGGGTAGTGAAGGATTGGTTGTGGGCGTAATCTTTCTCCCCAGTTTGTTGGGCCTTTTAAGGTGTTGGATCATGTTGGAGTTGTAGCGTATCGGGTGGCACTTCCCCCCACATATGAGCCAAATACATAATTTTTTCCATGTTCCATAGATCTGTTGTTATCTTCATAATGACTCTAATGTCATCGATTGGGGAGAAATCAATGTCCATGATGATGCGACCTTTGAGGAGTGTCCTGTAGAGATCCATGAACATACGGAGAAGGTGTCTCACAAGTATGTTATCTCCTTGGTTCGTGTCTTGTGGTTGAAAGGTGGCATAGTGGAGAGTACATAGGAATTTGAGTCATAGATACATGCTCAGTTCCCCAATCCATTTTATGTTTAGCTCTTCGCTAATTACATTGTTCGTTTGGTGGTTGTAGAACCATTTTTGTTTATGATATGACTTTCTCTCATTTCTTCATGAGGACTGCTCTTTTTTGAGAGGTATCGCCTCTGGGAGAGTGTTTTGGAGCTGGTTGTGGTTTCTACATGGTTTCACATTGTTCTATGAGTAAGAACTTGAGCTCATATGGTAGCATGAGCTTCAAGAGGTATCTTACAGGGTGGTTGGTTGGACCCATTTTAATGTTTCATCTCTAGGTTGGTTTTAGATTCTCATGGGTGATAATAGTTTTAGAGATTTGTGATATAATATCTCAAACCTTTCCAGACTATTATGTTGTCAAACTATGGTGTTTTAGGGGTTCTGGGAGGTAAAGGAAACTTATTTTTAACACTTTACAAAATTTCCGGTTCTTTGAATAGTGTTTCCAGGAGGACGATTCATCCAAAGGTTGGTTGAACATTATTTCCAAGATGGTGAGTCATCCAATGGTAGGTTGAAAATTTTTCCAGGACTGGTGAGTCATCCAATAGTACGTTGAGCACTGTTTCTAGAACTGTAGGATAAACAGTGTTACCAAGACTTGTGATTCAGCCAATGGAAGATTTAACATTTTTTTCAGGACCAGTGATTCTTCCAATGGTAAGATGAACTGTGTTTCCAGAATGGTAGGTTGAATAGTGTTTTAGGAATGGTAAGGTTGAACAGTGTTTCCCAGATCGGTGAGTCATCCAATGTTATTTTGAACACTGTTTCTAGGACTGGTTAGTCAACCAATGGTAGGTTGAATAATTTTTATAGAATGGTAGGTTTAACATTGTTTCCAAGACTAGTGAGTCATCCAATGGTATGTTGATTAGTGTTTCAAGAATGGTGGGTTGTGAAGAGTGTTTCTAGCTTTATACAATTTCACCCCTTTGACGTTATATTTGACATAAAATTAATTTAAGGCCTTTTTAATAGATTTAAGGCCGATTAAAAGTCCATAAATCCTATGTAAATTTTCCTATGGGTCTTGGTGCCTTACTCGATCAAAAAACATAGTCTTGATTATATCCTCCTTTAATGGAATATCTAAATTGTATGTAAACCACTGCTCCATTTAGATTTTCAAAAGGTTGAGATACCTTCTGCCTTATTATTATTTCCCATTTTTCCTCAGTACAGGACAACCAAATTTCTTCCTCCCATATAAGTTGTGTGACCGAACTACAATCCTAGTATCATGTTCCACTTGGAGTTGTTCATGCTACATGTTAACCCCCTGTTTTGGTGTAAAAAGGATGTGTCGAACCTTCTTCGATATAAGCTATGTTATACCTCCATTCTTCTGTGTAACTCAATCTATTTCCTCTTGTTTCTCCTTCAATGTGATGGAATGTGATCTCCATGTTTCTAATGGAGCTTTCTGGATTATTGGTCGGTGCGGTGGTTTTGCGGAATCCTCGGGTGGATGCAGTCATTACAGGAGCGGTGATCATGATTAATTATGTTGGTCATTATCATTCAAAAAATGTAATAAACTTCTTGAAGTAGGTGATTCGTTGCTTCTCTATTTATTTACATGCTATTATATAGATTTTATGATTTATCACTTTGGATCCCAATGAAATTGAAATAATAATTATTATAATCAAACTAAATAATTGGTGTCAATCATGTAGTGATGTTTTTGATTGTTACCATGTTAACGGCTTCCCCTTATTTTTTCTAAATAGTGAGATATATATGGATTTCTCATTTATAATGTCATTCATGATGGAAACTAGTAAGGAACGTAAATACAGAATTAATTGATAATTAATTGGATAATGATAAAGAGTCATGTTTAATGAATCTAGTTATTATTATTGTATTTTGATGATAATAAAATTGATGAAGATATGCATGTTTAATTCAATTGTTGATGGACTAGTAGAATATTTATGATTTTAGATGATCGAATTGGTGAAGAACCACTATCCTCTACTAGTTGTGGATGTTGTGTATGCCTAGAGTGGCGAGATGTATCTATTTATGCATATGGGTGTTGGGGAGGACACAAGAGATAAAGGATCTGGCAGAATCTAGGCTTACTCATTGATATGAATGTTGGATTCTTATTGAAACTATTATTTGTTTACCTATTTTACATTCCCCACTACTTGAGATAGATGGTTTTTTACCCTCATTCCAAGATAGGTGAAGACACATGGGGTGTGCTTTATGCTTTCCACATATAGCTTCTGGAGTGTGGATGGGTCTACGCTCCTATTATAGGTGGAAAATACTTTTATGGGTAGTTCATTTACTCACTGTGTTCATCCCCTTGTGTTTGGTAGCTTATAATTTTTTCATAGAATACCTAGAATTATGGAAAGTGGTGATGTTTTTAATAGATGAATAATTTTTTAACCCATGGGGTTGGAGATTTCTGGGATTCAATGTTGGGTGTGTATTTTTGAGAATTCGTGGAATCAAAATGATTATGCTTGGAAGGAATGGAAATATTGTGATGTTAATGTAATTAAATTTATAAAATGATGATTTTTAGTTAATGGTTATGTACTTAATTAACATGATGTGAAAATGATGAAAAGGGACATAGTAACTTAATGAAGCTCCTTAAAATGGTTTGGTGCTTATAGGACATTTGGTCTTGGTAGTGGAATTCGAGAGTTTGAGAGATGTTAGAAATAGTTGGGTCTAAGATTAGGTTATTCCTATAGTGTGGTAGTGAGATATGTTATATCTATTAAATTTTGTATTTATGTATGCTAATCCACCCTGTCAGTTAGAGAAACTGATACCCCAGGTATTCGGAGCCCTATGGGGGGTGGGGGTGTTTTCTCCAACATCCTTATCGATGGATGGATGGATGACTACCCCCTTTGTCCCCACTATATTCTCATGGTAGTTACTTGTGTTGGTATTCAAGGTGGTTAGTTTTCCCCATATACGTGTATGGAGGGATATAATGGCTTTTGATTATTTCACATAAATATATTCTGGATATAGTTTCCGATGGAATCCTATAGGTATAAGGTGTATAGGCTATAATGGCATGAGGATCCTTACTTCTTGTATGGGATTTAATGGCTTGAGGTATAATACCTAATGTAGGATACATGTTACTCAAGCTGTGGTGGATCCAAGAAACTACATGGTTAATTTTGGTCATGTGGTTGTGGTGGTGAGTTACATGAGATGCATTTTGTGGTGCTTTTCCCATGTGTCTTTAGCCTATCCTTTTTGGAGAGAGATGTTCAGGATGTACGATACTGGGGAAAAGTAGAAAACTAGTGAGGAATTGGTAGTGGGGTACCCTTGATATTCTTTATTATATTATATTTTATTATATGCAATAATTGGTGAGATTAACCATGGAGAGGCTAGGAACCTATTATACATTTTTTGTGATGGTTTAGTTTCACTTCTTGCCTTTTATTCTTTAGCATTCTTCCTTTACTTTTGTATGAGGGTCTGTAGGGAGGATCCTAATGAGTATACCGTTACACTCACCCACTGTTATATAGACTGTTTTTAGGCCATTTGGAGCCTGTTGGAGATAAGGATGGTTACTAATAGATTAATGTTTTTCAGGCATTGTTTGGGATTCGTGGTCACTGCCATTTTATAATATTTTGGTAGTTGCAGCTTTCCCTTTCACTTATAGTAGTTATTTCAAGACATTATATATGTGTACTTGGGTTTTATTTTATATTTTAGTCTGAGATGGAGTTAGTTGGTGTCTATATTATCTCTCCCTTAATCATGTGTTCTCTTAGAGGGTAATGCCTCCCATTTTTGTGTTTACTATACCCTTGGTGCTGGTCACCAACTCGGGGCCTACTTGAGGTGCGACTCGGGTGTCACTGTTTATCATCTCCTATTGATGACCTAGGAGGGGTACACATTGAGAGGAGGGGGTTTTGACAATTATTGTGGTAATTATGATGGAAAATCTATTTATATATATAAATTTTATGATGACTATAATATTTTTTAATTCTCTTACAACACATGTGTTTATACATTCCATTTTGTGTAAATACAGTAATTCTGTTTGAGGAAGTGTGGAATACCACCCCATCAAAGCGATGTGATTCTTCCACACACTACGTGGATTGTATTGCGGATGTGTTTAGTGAACCTATATGATATATATATATATATAATGATAATTATACTGTAATGATATTATATATACATATATATATATATATATATATTCATATATGTCATTTTATTTCTTTCATTAAATAAAATATTATAAACAGAAATAATGTCCATGCATATGTATGGCCTACCGTGTCTAAGAATGATATATTCAATTTCAAACTTCTATATTTTATAAATTATTATAATAAATATATAATGAATATAAATTATATTTATATCTTGGTTTAAATTCTTTAAATCATGATATAAATATAAGGACCAAATATATAACAAATTAAGACACATGAGAAGAAAAAAGTGAATATTACCTGGAGTGAAACCTGAACATCAAATTTTTAACAAGAGGGTAAAATAATGTCATAATAAAACCATATATATAATTATATTTAATAATATTTCTTATGTAAAATATTTATAATAAACTTACATTAATTGTATAGGATTCTTGTATGAGTATGAAGAGAGTTAAGAAACAAGGTAAGGAAATTTCATCTCACTTTTTATTTTTATGAGATTCATGCTTCATTCACCACCCATTCCTTTTTTATAGAGTGTATACTACCCATGGATGTATTCTATTATTATTATACTTAAATATATTGGTATTTACATATCAATTATATGATATTTCTTTTATGGGTAATATGTTTCTAAATTTATTAAATCGGTATGATAGTATTGTCTCAATTTACCTTCATTGAGACACATGTTTTTTATGATCTTACATTATTTTTCGACAAGTATATACTTCCATTTGACATTTTATATCATAAATCTCTTTATATTCATGATATTTTTATCTTAATGTAATTTTCGTTTCTAACATGTAGAGTATGATCCCAAGTTACCAAGTAGTTGGAGTTTATTGTAACAATCTCATTTATTTTCATGATTATTAATAATTATAACTCCTTTGATGAAATATTATTATCCATCATTTAATAAATCTCATTAATTTTCTTATACTATCTTTATTCATGATATAATCATGTATTAGTACTATTTTCCACTCTTTGGGAAAAAATATAATTAACAAAAAAAGTTTTGAAGAAAAAAATCACCGTATTTCTCTCTTCGGCCAGAGATATGTTTTGTATTTTAAAAATATATTTTTTTTCAAAAATGTTTTCAAAAATGTTTTCAAATGTTTCTTGAATATAATTTTCCAAGGAAAAGAATTTTGAAAATGTTTTTTTGGTCTTCAAATATTCATTTATATGTATTCAAAGCTACTTTCATAGAAAAAGTTTTTTAGAAATGTCTTCTGCTTTAAAAATAATTTTTAAATGAATAAAAGGAAATTTATTCAAGAAATGTTTTTAATATATATTTCAAAAATATTTCCTATCAATGATGAAATATTTTTGTGTAACTCATGACTTTATACAGAAATTATTCAATTTTTTCATTCATATTATTTCTCTGAATGGATTATATTTTGATGGAATGATGTTTATAAAACCTATTTCTCTTTCATTGGTTAAATTCCTTTGAAACCAGATTCTTTTAAATGGTTATGATTTTGATGAAATGATTATGAAAACTGAATCTTTTTTCCCAGGTTATGATATGATTACTTATTTATGATACCCATTTAATTTCTTCAGTTATGATAAGTTTATTTATGATTTTGTGGCACATATATGTATGATTTCATTATGAGATTGGTGGGAAATATATATCTCTCTAATGCTTTGCGTAAATATTCATATCTCACTAGATGGAATAATATGGTCTTGGGAGTGAACCTTGAATGCTAAGATGGACATGGGACTGAACCATGACTACCAAGAGGGTCTGAGGAGTGAACTCATGCTACTATGATGACCATGGGAGTGAACTATAACTACCAAGATGGTATGGGGAGTGAATCAATACTACCAAGATGTACCTGGTGGAAATCCGTTGACTAATTTGAATATAATATTATATAACAACCCAAGATTGACTTACATGGATATTACATTAATTTTGGGAAATACATAATACATTACACAAAAATACACCCACATACCATATTATTTTAGTGCATCAGTAAACATGGAATAAATTTTTCTAATTTTCTAAAGGATCATCAACATCTCCCATAAATATATTACCCTTTGGTTTTACTACCTAAAACCTTTTTTTATATCCCTAGGAAAATAAAACATTTGAAAAGGGTTAGCTCAGATTCTATGTAAGGGTAAACAAGGAAAATATCAAGAAAACCATCAACATAAGAATGTAGAAACATGAAAATAACTTTTTAAAATCATACCACTTATAATAGATATTAAAATATTAAGTCATGAAATAAATTAGGGATATTAATAAGTCATAAATCATAAAGTAATATTATCCATGAGAAAATTACATTTGGATAAGGCATGGAATTGTGGAAAATTCATAAGTATAGAATAACACTTCATTATTATCCAAGGATCATTGACATGACCATCATAGTGGAAAACGTCCTTTACTAAACCGAGTTCACTCCTCATTCCCACACTATATTACTTAACATAGTTTACAAATCGTTCCATCCAAGTATTACTCAACGAAGATGATTTCTTATTCCCACCCTATACTACTGAATCAAGATCATTACCCTTTCTAGTCCTGTATATCTCATGAGATATAAATCTATACACAATAAATTTCTCGGATATATAGGTCCCACCCATATCATAATTAAATAATTATTACATGTTTCATAAAGAATAAATCATTCATTATAATCCAAGGAATAAAATGGGTTTCTTTAAACATCATTCCACCATAAATTAATCTATGTAAAATAAATAGATTTCATTAATACCATTCCATCGAAAACATAATCAAACCATAAGAAAAATATAAATGGTATACATAAAACAAAACCCTATTAAATAATTCCATCATATATGGAAAATAAGTTTTTATAGAACACTTGAAATTAATTCTTGAAGAAAATATCCTTTATTCTTCAAAAACATTTTCTTCTCTCAAAATGACACACAATTTTAAAAGAAAGAATATATTCGAAAGTAAACATGAAATATTTTAAATGAAACATCATGTAAATAATCCATTATAAAAATGTAAAAATCTGTTCATATAGTATAAGTTAAAATAAATCATTCATCTCATACTTTTTCTAGAAAGTCAAAAAGTACCTCGTATCAAAAATGACAAAATATTCCTTTCACACCACTTAATAAAAATTCACCAATGGGTAAAATTATATAAGGTTAGAATTAATAATTTAGAATAATTATTTAGAAAACATGGACATGGATGATAAATATACCCTAGTATATACTTACATGTAAACAATCTCAGATGATAATGAGATTATAAAATTATATGTTACCTTAGGTCTGATATCCTTTGTATGTATCTGATCCTCATGTATAAGGATTTAAATAATTTTATCAAATTATTATATAATCATAGTCATTTTTATGATATCATATATGATCATATTATCATCTGGTTGTTAATAACATTTTTCTATTACTTGTTATTCGAGTTTTAACTACTTCATTTTCTTAGGCATGTTTTGTCGAAAAAGATTCGTCTATCCTTATTAGGTAATATTTATATCACAAAAAATGGTATTAACATAGTATATACCATATTTATTCATTATATTCATTTATATAAAAATTATTTAATGAATATCATGTAGAATGAATTGAATCTCAACATAGAGACCATAGGTCGTATGTTCGGACACGCGACTATATAAATCCCACAATTATGGAATAGTATTGAAGTGATGGTATATATTTTGTTCCAAAATACATATCATGTTATAGTAATCACATGTTGTCATTATTTCCATCATTAAACCCATCTAAGTAAGGTGGTTCTGAAAATTAGATTACACCATGGTGTGGAGATGACAAACCGTACGTATGCACATGTGGTGATTTTATATTTCATAGGATGGATAGAAAGTGGAATATGGTTATTCCATAATCAAAATGATATAAAAGTATATAATTAATACTATAGTCATTACTTTATAATGAAAAAAACTCATTAAGAGGAAGTATAAGAAGAATTAAGTTTGAATTAAACGGTAGAGGAGATTATATCATGTTTGCTGAGCTCCCTATAGATCTCCCCTTAATGGCACTAGAGTTTATATTCTTAGAAGACTAGAACATCTACAATGTGACTAAAGAATTTGATAAGGAAAATATTCATGGGATAGAAGATATTTAATGATCAACATGAAGTTAATTAATGAGGGATGATGTACCCTTTTACAATTGAGGTGAGGGGCACATTGAGAATCTACAAAACAATTAATTTATAATAAAATAAAACCACCTGAAAATACCTAAAAAATGTTATCTTTTAGAGTAAGAGACTATTTAAGGTTGTAATTTTCTCATAAAATATATTTTAGACATTTTTTTTTATCAATTTAAAACTTATCTTTTACATTAAAACTTAATTACTCTATTTAATTTTTAACTAGGGTAACAACTATTTCAATATTAAAATAGTTTAATTTTTACTTATTTAATGTCATTTAAACCATAAATTAATAATTAATAATCTTTTAGACCATATATGAATAATTTTATATATTAAAAAATGTATCATTATTTTTACATAATTTAATAAAACATTATTTTGAAGAAATATCAATAGAGATAATTTTGACACTATTCGTTTATTGGATTTTACAAAATATCAAGATAAGATGTTATCCTAAAAAAATATATTTAATTATGTCCATATGGGGTCAAGGTAATATATAAAAATCATTGGACATAATAATTATCCCAAATTGTAATTATTTTAAAATTTGTAATAATATTAATTTGATATTTCCATTAAATAATTAAATACTACATCAGTTTTGTGTAATTATTTAATATAATAATATGTAGAAGATTTTTTTTTTTAAAATACTATAATATAGATAAATCCACTATATTTAATAATAATAATTATATTAATATATATATTATGGAAAATACTTCATTATAAATTTTATATTTATTAAAACGTGAATTTGACAATTTTATCATTACTTTTGCTAAAATATCATAAGTTTCATAATCAATTATATATCGATCAAAATGGGAAATAACTAGACCCTTGTATAATTATGGTCAATATATACAATACCAATAATATTTGGGGAAGTGTTTTTGTCTTTTTATGGTTGTTAACATTTTAATAAAAATTATTTTATTGATTTTTCATCAACTAAATAATTTCTGTATCATCAATATATAAGCATTAAATGTGATTATTTGTTCCCTAAAAATAAATAATAAATTAACATTATAATGAAAAACATTTTTATTTCAAATAATAATTTATTTTCTAATTTATAATATTTATAACCTTATATTAAAAATAATATAATTATTAAAATTTGAGTAAGATATATTTCACGTTTCTTTAAATAATATAAATTAAATGTCCTAATCTCAACCAAGTGGCATCAAAAGGATACCATTTCTACCCAAGAATGATTTAGGTAAATATAAACTCATTATATGATATTGGGACAAATGTTTCAGTAATTTTATCATATTGTGTTTACCCTTAATTAACTGATTTAACCATTTATTGTATTAATAAAAACTATCAACGTTACTATTCATAATCCCCCAAAATAAAAGAAATATATTTACAAAATTTCTACCTACTGATACAAAATATGAAATACATTTTTCATGAATTCAAATTATAAATGTTTCAGTAATTAATTTAAAATAGATTTGTTTTTTGGAATGAGAAAACAAGTTTTTAAAAGTTAAAACATTGCAAAAGATAGAAACCTTTTTACATCTAAATTAGAAGTAAAATTAATGCTAAGGACATACATGATATTAAATGATAAAATTATTCTCTATTTATACTTTAATACAATTAAATTATATAACTTGACCACATAAATTATTTCTAGGATAGGTGATGTTTTCAATTAAAATTTATTATATTTTTACTATTCATCGAAAAATGAATCTTATCAGAAAAATATCAAAAATTCATCCAAAGAGAATTTTTATACAAAAATTAAAAATAATAACTTTATTCCATCAAATATAATATAATAAGTGTTAAAAAAGTTATTTGAAATTGGTGTGCCATCAAATGATTAAAACAACTGCATTTTTGCAAAAATAATTACTTTATCTGAAAAATTGAATTTTTTGTTATATCATGTCAATAAAACATATAATATGAATTTCAAAAAATATATTGAAAATATAGTACATATATATATATAATTAATAAATTAATCAATAGTGATTTTATTATTTTATAGACTCAACTATTTTCATTAAAATATTTTTTCATAAAAACATTTCCATTTTTTAAAAAGGGTATTATTTTAATTAATTTATCACCAAATAAATCATTATATAATATTGTGTAAATCATGTTTTTATAATTCAAATAATATTTTTCAAACACTTAATTATAATGGCTATGTTATAAGATAACATAATAATATTTAGTATTTTTCTTAAACTCAGACTTTTGTGAAATGAACTCTATCAAAAGAACATGAAATTATGCATAACACAAGGAAATAATATTGTTTTAAGTTTCACAAGCTAATCCGATGTTGTGTGTAGCATAAATTTATCTTGGTTTGTCATATAATACAAGAAATAAAAATATTAATTTAAAAAAACATAAATAAAAAAATAAATAAAATAAAAACATTTTTCTCATAAAAATCTAGGGGTGTTACATTATGTCCCCCTTAAAATTCATTCCACCCTAGAAATTAATCTCAGTTATAAAATGATCAATACATGAATGGTTATTTCATATAAACCCACATTAAAATAACTAATAATAAATATTCCTTTTAAAAGGTTTTGTGAGAAACATAACAGTTACCCAAAGTCACTCATAACTGGGTTTACACGTAGGAGAACATTGGTGAAAGTTAAAACATGGATAAGTTATAGAAATAAAAACATCATGTTCTAATGGAGAGTGATAGAGAAAAATATTTTGAGAAAGTTAAGAATAAAAAGTTAATATATCTTTGATGATTTAAGGGGCCATTTGATTCATCAGAAAAATAATTTACTGGGATATCATTTTTGGCTTCAAGATCCTTTCCCTAGAGTTAAATATTTTTTCATGAGAAGATATAGTTACTTGATTAAGGATAATCTCATCAATTTTTTACTTTATCTCTTATTTTATGAAATGGAGTTGAATTTTTACTTCCTGAACCCTTTATATGATCATGAAATCCATAAATATGATGATAGGTCATTACATGTGTCAAACAAAAGGATAGCATAAGTTATAAAATTTTCATAATTTAACATATGGTGAGATAATAATTTATTATAACAAAACATGTCTCAAGATTGACTTAATATTTTCCAAAATTGATTACCTTTCAATCCATCATAAAGCAAAAAATCCAAAACATTAGAAAGAGGTTCACTAACATATATTATAATTTATCCTCCATATATCATAAGGTATCAATTTTTGGTCACATTCCAAACTTATGAATTACTTCATAATGTATTTTCTTGAAACCTTTTAATAATATGAATTACAGTAGAACCTTATTGAAAACATACATGATTTCAAAAATCAACTATTTCCTTATACCATAGTCCCATATATTCTATATTCTCTATCTCGGATATCATAAATCATGTTGTCATCAAATAAATCTTGAAGTCATTTATACTATCCAACAACTCTTTATTTTATTATCCCAACATTATGCACATATTAAGGGTTACCCTTCCCTGAATTTTTTTCAAAAAATATGTAAGTCACTTTTCTTGGTTACTGGTAAAAATTAGTAAATACTCTTAAATGTATATGAAAAAACCACAGTAAACCAATAGATATTTCATTATTCTATAATGCAATAAAATTGGTTTTATAACATTATTAAAGAATCCCATTACATAAACACTCAATCATTCCACCACATCATTATTTTACTGTACATCGCCAATAGTGGTCAAATTCAATATTCCTTTTCCTTTAGAATTAAATGTTTTATAATGTAGATCATCTTCAATAACCCCTGTATTAGGGCATTGTTGGCATAGTTCCCCATTTTCTTGCACTTGTAGAATTTAAGTGTGGGAAGCGCATTATGTGTAGCCTTTTCACTATTCACATCATTAGCTATCCTTTTCACATTACTTTGATACAAAACTAATCTATGAACATCTTTTCCACACATAAAAAATTTAATTGTCCCTTTAAGATAATTTCCTTTATGTTTATTTCCACATTGAGAAAAAACAGAAAAACTCATCTTTTTTTTATTGTCGTCTTTAGATTTTCCATTGAACTCCCACTTCTGTTTCTTATCAAAACCATGAGATTGTTATTTAACCCCAACTTTCATTTCTACCTTGATAATACATTGAACAATCTCTTTATAGATATTAATGTCTCTTTTGGATAATTCCCTTTAAAGACGTGGTTTGAATCCATTGAAGAACCTATAGATTTTACTTTCATGTTGGAGGATAATTCCGAAATCGTACCTAACATGTATTTCAAAATTTGCCTTATTTTAGCAAAAAATTAATCATACTTATGTTTAATCTCAAGTAACTCCTTTTTCCATCTCTTTAAAAATAATACAAGGAATGTATTTATTGAAAAATAAGTTCTTGAACTCATCCAATTTTGTGGAATCAATTTCATCTGGTCATCTTTCATTTTTTATTAGAGTTCACCACTGGCCTACTTCTACTTATAAAGGATAAAAATACAAAATAAGTTTTTCATGTTCTAAATAGTGGAGGAAAAAATACATCTTTTCAGTGGTAATGATCAATTATGCAGAAATAAGTGGACTAAAAGACACACTGGAAGAAGTTGGACATTCCCTCATAAAGGACTTAATTGAATGTTGTTCCCTTCTCTAGGCATTTAAAACTATATAATTATTCATAGCTTGTGTAATTATAGTGATAATATTTTTCATTCTAGATCCCAAAAATTTTGGTTGTTTAGGATGAAAATCATTGCATTTCCAATTATATTCGTCATTAACACAATTCATTCAGGTTACATCAATTAACTAAAACTTAAAAAATTATAGCGTGAGATGAAAAAATCATACTAAGAAAATAACATAACTAATGGGATGTAAATTCAATCTCAAAAATCCCTAATTTAGTCAAATATTAACCACGATCAGTACCAAAATTGAAGGATTGTAACTTATAATTTGACCTATCCTTAGGGAAACCCATATATCCTTATAAATATTTCTATGGATCTCACTAAATATTTCTCATCCTAGTTTCCAAATTTTGACTAAAGAATCCCTATGATACCAAATATAGTTACCCAATATTGACATACATGGAAATTACATTACTTTTTCGGAATACTTAATACATTACAAATAAATACGGCCAAATAGAGTATTAGTTTAGGGCCTTTAGAAACATGAAACCCATTCTTCTAATTTTTTTGAAGATACTAAACATCTCCCTTAAAGATCTTCCCCTTTGGTTTTAATACTGAAAACCATTATTTATATCATAGGTAAAATAAAACACATGAAAATGGTGAGCTCAAGTGCTTAGTAAGGGTAAACAAGGAAAATATCAAACAAAACATGAACATAAGAATGTAAAAACAAGATAATAGCTTTTGAAAATCATACCATGTATAACATGTATTAAAATTTTGAGTCATTAAAAAAGTAATGTCAGTTCATAAGAAATAAATCATAAAGGAACACAAGCAATGATAAAATAACATTACCATAAAACATGGAATTGTGGAAAACAAATAAGAATAATAATTCATTTAAATATTATCCAAGGCTCATTACCAAGACCATCATAATGGAAAAATTACTTTACTGAACCGATTTTTCTCCTCATTCTAGCACTTTTTTTTATTGAACTAGTTTTACTTACAATTCCGGCCATGTATTACTGAACTGAGACCATTTCTCATTCCAACCCTGTATTACTAAACTGAGATCATTTTTCATTCCTGTCCTGCCTATCTCATTAGATATAAATATTTACCCAGTACATTAATGGAATATATATACCCCAATCGCATAATGAAATCATTAATATGTGTGCCAAAAAACATAAATCATTCATCATAACCCAATGAATAAAATGGGTTTCATTAAACATCATTCAACAATAACATAATCTTTATAAAACAAATGGATTTAATAAATATCATTCAATTATAAATACAATAAAACCATATAAACAATACAGAAATTATACATGAAACATAACCCTTTTAATAAATATATCTTATATGGAAAAAAATATTTGATATAACATTTGAAATTAATTCTTGATGAAAATTTAATTTCTCCTTCAAAAACATATTCTTTTCCCAAAATTATGCACAAATTTATAAGAATTTTTTTGAAAATAAACATGAAATATTTTAATGTAGACTTCATGAAAATAAAGCATTAAGAAAAAAATGCATTCATTACTTATAAGTTAAAATAAAATAGTCTTATCATACATTTTTCAGAAAGTCAAAAAGTACCTCTTATCAAAAACTAACAATTATTACTTTCATACCGTTTAATAAAAATTAAACAATGGGTAGAATTTACATTAATTTTTTTATAAGTATAGAAATAATATTTTTGTATACATATTTTGGAAACATGGTAATGGATGATAAATATACTCCACTATATACTTACGTATTTTTATAATAATGAGATTTCAAATTTATCATTTACCATGGGTCTGATATCCTTTTTATGTATCTGAACTGCTTGTATAATGATTTAAATAATTCCATTGACTTATTAAATAATCTTAGCCATTATTATGATATCATATATGATCATATTATCATCCTTTTGTTAAAAACATATGTTTATTAGTCCTTATTCGAGTATTAACTTTTCTAGGTCTATTTGGTCAAATACCATGTGGGGTGAATCAGGGTATGAAAGATTAAAACTACTTCCCATTTGGATCTATTTTCATCGTTAAAAATAATATAATTCTCTATTTATACCATATAAATATATGAATATATGTTAACTCATGCACAAGACACAACAATTTTACTTGGTTTACCCTCACTAGGATACATCCAATGATCAAACAAAAACAATGTATCGCTGTACCAAATCCACTAAAGCTAACAGCCAATTACAAGGTTTGGGATTGATTACTTCTATTCCTGGACTCGCTACCTTTACAATGTTCTGGGTATTCTCACTACATTCTAAAGGGTCACTCCCTATGTCTCTTTCTCTAGCTCACTGCCAAGGGAAAGAATTATTGTCTTCCTCTTCCTTTTCTCAATCCTCTTAGAAGGGATCCATTCATATTTTATAGACCTACAGTTCCCTTATTTATATATAATGAAATCAAAATACATTGTATATAGATTCACTATTGAAGTACCACTTTAATCCACTGATGAATATCGCTTTACCAAATATGTATTTGGAAACTACAAACTTCATCACAACTCTTGGGTGTCTTGCACGATGCTTTAATGCCTTATATGCAACATGTTCTTTTTTATAGAAAAACTTCTTGTGTGCCACTTACTATTTATTAACAACTCTTTCAAATATCTGAATACTTTCTTGTAACTTAGTTCTTTCATGAAACTCACTGTCTATGCTCAACGACCATCTTGTGTGCACCTCCATACTTGCATGACAACTTGCTACTAGCATGACACTCACTAATTGTGTGAACTAGATATCGAATTGTCTCTTAGTGTTGAGTTTCTACAAATTATGGGGTTAGAACCTATTTATAAGAATTTTTCTGACTCTGCACCCTACTCGGGAAATTTTTCCCCGAGCGTGAAAGTCCATTCACACAAGTCTCTTTAACAGAAACTCAAAATATATAGTAAATCCATAACTTATGAGACCTTATTTACTTTCTTATATTTTGATGTACTGATCTTGAAAAAGTCATGATGTGCTTATTTCTAAACCTCCTTAACACTTTCTCTTAACTTTCTTTTCCAAAAAAACTTCTCTCCATTCTCCAATATTTTGATCCAAAAATTTGGTAAACACTAGAAACTGATGCCACCTTGAATACAATATTTTTGTACCACATCCAGATCATAATATCATTTTACATGGATCCTTGTCTATATAATTTTTAAAAAATATATCTAGAACTCCAAAAATAACCATGTAAACCTGCTTTTTCAACAAAAAAAATCAACCCAAATATGTATCAATGTTACCTTGATGGATTTTTTCCAACAAACTACTTAATTTTCTTATGCATGTTTTCATGAATAATTTTTTGTTATACTTATTAGATCATATTTATATTATTAAAAAGTGATAGTAACATAATATATACCATATTTATTCCTTCTATTCGTTTATATAATCATTATCCAATGAATATCATGTATAATAAATCACATCGCATCGTGGAGATGGTATGTCATACGTATGCATATATGATAATATAATTCACATAATTATGGAATGGTATTAAAATGGATGGTATATATTTTTTATAGAATCCATTTAATTTTATAATAATCACACATAGTTATTATTTACATCATTATACCCTTCCATGTATGGTGGTGGTGAAAAACTGATTACACAACGACGTGGAGACGACAAGTCGTACATACGAACTTGTGAGGATTTTGTTTTTTGTAAGATGGATAAAAGGTAGAATGTGGTTGTTAAATAATTATTATAATATCCTAGTATATAATTTATATTTTATTTATTAATTTATAATGGAAAAAACTCATTAAGAGTATGTAAAAGCTTAAATATGTTTGAAAAAATCAGTAGATTAGATCACCTCTTCTTCGATGAGCTCCCTCCAGATCTCCAAATAAAGGCCCTAGAGTTGGTATTTTTAGAAGAGAAGAACCTCTATAGTGGGACTAAGGAATTAGAGAGGGGAAAAAAGTATGGGATAAATGATATTGAAGTCTCAATGTGAAGTGAAGTTGTTAGGGAGGATGTTCGATTTTATAATTGAGTTGAGCGGCACATTTGGAATCTCCAAAAATATTAATTTATAATAAAATAAAAGCACGTAAAAAAACCACTGAATTGTCATATTTTCAATTTCAATAAGAAATAAGGTTTGAATATCATTAATAAATAAAATTTAGACAAGTTTTTCAGTTAATTTAAACCTTATCCTTTTAATTAACACGAAATTACTCTATTTAATTTTTAACTAAGGTATAAAATATTTCAACATTAAAATACTATAATTTATTATGTATTTGATGTCAATTAGACCATAAATAAATAATTCAGAAAATTTATGACCATTTAATGATTAATTTATATTTTTCAAAATTTATTATGATCTTTATATAATTTTAAAAAACATTATTTTGACAAAATATCAATAGTGTCAATTTGACACAATTCATTTATAGGATTTAAAAAAATATCAATATAAGATGTTATACATGAGAAAAATATTTTATTATATCCCTATGGGGGATAGGTAATCTAGAAAATTCATTGGATATATTAATTATCCTAAATTATATTTATTTTAATATTTTTAATAACATTAATTTGATATTTTCATTAATAAAATAAACACTACATTAGTTTTTTTAATTATTAAATATACTTATATTTCTAATAAAAAATATAAATAATATAATTAAATGAAGTTAAATACTCTATATCTTATAATAATACTTATAGACTAATATAATATATAGAAAATCCTACATTAAAAATGTTAAATTTATTAAAACATGAATATGAAGAATTTAGCATTACTTTTGATAAAATATTATTAGTGTCATAATAAATTACATATGTATCCAAATTGTCAATAAAATGAATCTTTGATAATTATGGTAAATATATAATCTCTCAATAAGATTTTTTGAAGTGTTTTTTTTTTCTATTTTTATTGTTATTATCATTTCAATAAAAAATTTATTGATTTTCATCAATTAAATAATTTCTACATCATTAATGTATAAGTCTTTAAGGTGATTACATATTTCTTAAAAATTAAAAGAAATTAACATGATAAATGATAAATTTTATATTTTAAATGTGTATTTATATTCTAATTTATAATCTATATAGACTTATATTAAAAATGATATAATTATTAAAAATTGTGTAAGACAAATATACCAATTCTTTAAATAAAATAAATTAAATGTCCTAATCTCAGCAAAGTGGAGTCTAAAGGATACCATTTTTACCCAAGGATGATTTAGTTCAAAAAAAATCCATCAAATGATATTAGGACAAGTGTTAGAGTAATTTTACCAGATTATTTTTCTAAATAATTACTGGATTTACACTTTTACCTTATTAAAGAACTTCATCGAAGTTACTATTCATAATACCCAAAAATAAAATAAATATGTTAAAATAATTTGGGCCTATTCATTCCAAATATGGGAAAAAAAATTTAAAATTAAAAATGCATACGTTTTAGTAATTAATTTAAAATAAATCTCATTTTCAGAATGAGAAAACGAGTTTTAAAAGTTAAAACATTGCAAAAGATTGAAATATTTTACATATGATTTCAATGTAAAATTAATTTAAATGACATAATTAATATTAAATAACACAAATATAATCTATTTATACTTTAAAACCATTAATTAATATAACTTAAAAATATAAATTATTCCAATGAAAAAAATTAGTTAACTTTTAGTATATTTTTTTACTATTTATCAAAACTTGAAACTTATCAGAAAAATATGAAAATTTCTTCCAAATAAAATTCTTATTTTATGATTCCAAAAAAGAAGTTTATTTTTTCAAATAGAAAATAAAAATGTGTTACAAATAGGATTTAAAATCAGTGTTCCATCAAATGATGGAAACACTACATTTTTAAAAAATACAAATTTTACACAAAAAAATTGAATTTGTTCTTATATAATGTTTATAAAACATATAATATGAATTAAAAAAATATTGAACATAAAATAAATATATAATTCATTAATAATATCCATAAAGAGTGATTTTATTATTTTATAAACTCATTTATTTTCATTTAAACCGTCTTTTAGAAAAAAATTTCCTTTTATTTAAAAAGTGTTTTATTTTTACTAATTAATCACCAAAGTATTAATTATATTATTATATGAAAATAATATTTTAATAATTCTGTTAATATTTTTCATACCCACCATTATAATGGCTAGGTTATAAGGTAACATAATAATATTTAATTTTTCGCTTAAACTTGGTCTTGTGTGAAATGAAATCTTTCAAGAGAACTTGAAATTGTGTGTAACACAAGACAACCATAGTGATTCATATGCCGAAAGATAAGCTAATGTTTTGTGTAGTTAAAGGTTATCAAGGTATAGCGTACAACACGAGACATCAAAAAATTTAATTTAAAAAAAATAAACAAGTAAAAAAAATAAAATAAAATAATCAATCACATTATAATATAGGGGTGTTACATGTTATATTCTTATGTTTCTACCACAATTCCATGTTTTATTCCTATTTCATGGTTTAATGGTTTATGTTATTTATTTATTTATGATTATTTTCTAACGAGATTGCAAGATTTATTCCATGATTTATGTATATGTTCTTTGATATATAAGGTGTGATTTTGTATTTTAATGATCATATTATCATAGCCTTATTTTCATGATTATGATTACATATCTCATGTGTTTACTCTTATTGTGAATATGATCTCAATCCTTTTTATGTTTCCTTCCCCATGTTATGAAGATATGTATTAAGTTTGATGTGTCTAAGAAGGGTTCTAGTCAAGAATAACCTAGTGAGAGATAAAACATCTCACTTATGTATCAATGTTTATGTTTTGATGTTTTTAAAGGCACAAAACTAGTATGGTATTTGGTTTTTTTAATGTTATAAGTATTCTGAAAATGTTATGAAATATTAATTTGTGAAAAGTGGGGGTCACTATAGTTGGTATTAGAGAAAAGTTTTAGTTAACTTTGGGAATCTAGGTTGAGAAAAACCTTAGTGAGAACCCTAAGAAAATGTCTAAGGATAAGAAAGAGGAGAAGTAAAAGTATAAGAAAATGTAATATATTTTTTGAAAATGATTAAGTGAGTGTATTCCTATAAATAAATCCCACTCTTGATACTATAAGTGGATGTGGCTCTGGCATTGATGTACCTAATAGTAACAACTCTGACATGTTTTCCTAGGCCTGACTCAGGGTAATCTGGTACATAACAATGGGCCTTGCTACAAATTTGGATTTACACTCCTAGGGGATATTCTCCGGTAATTAAAAAACCCTTCATGGACCATCATGAATAATTTAAATAGAATTTGTCTATGAATAACTTAGGATAAACCTATGGTGTCATATATTGCAGAAGGTGTCATAATTTAGACATTATATAAGTGCTTTTTCATGATTATTTGGTTTATCAATTTGATAACTATTTCTTAATCTATTCTTTTGGTTTTAGTCAATTGATGGAATATGAAGGAACTGTGTTAATTGTGATTGTGATGAAAAATGAAACGATTTTTTGGATCAACAACAAAATTCTATGGGAGTTGGAATGAAAAAACCTCACTGTTATAGTCACATAATTTCTCAACCTATGAATCGGGTGGACATCCAAATGAGAAATGGAGGGAAAAACATTTTTTCAGTTATTTCATGAGGAAATACCCACCTTCTTCCATATGGTCTTCTGATCCACTTGTTTCTTAACAATGGACTAGTAAAACTGAAAATATATTATCTGTTCTCCAATGTTCAGAGTATGAGAAATTCATTTTGGCTATTTATCAGTTTGAATGAAAATTAGACCGGTGGTGGACTTGAATCAAGAATATGAGCCATCAAGATGCGATTGAATCCATGTATTGGGATGAGTTCAATAGCATATTTTTTAATAAGTACTTTACATGGATTCTTCAGACCATGATGGAGAAAGATTTCCTTGAGTTCATAAAGAGGGATGATGAATCTATTGGTACCTATGAGGTTAATTTCAGATACTTTTAGGGTACAATTCACAAATTATTATCCTACCTGAAAGTAAAGTTGATAGGTTATTTAATGTCTTAAAGCCACATCTCATAATGGTTTTGGTGACAAGAGTTATTACTATTTAAGAATAGATTTTTCATTTCATGATCATGGTTAAAATGGAGGATAGTTTCATGTTTCAATATCATTATGTTGAAAAGAAAATGAACATGGAGTCTAAAGAAAAATCTAAAAACCATAAAGAGAATAAGATTTTCTTTCCATTATTCTCTATGTGTGGGAAGAATCAATGAGGAAATTTCCTTAAGGGATCTAATAAATGTTTTAAGTATGGAAGGGAATTCTATCAGACATTTTATTTCATGCATGATGAAAATAATTTAGATCATTCTATAAATGGAGAAAACATTATACATAATTCACCTCCCATGATTAAGTGATACAAGTAAAAGGATAATGGCCTTTATTCTAACCAATACCCTAACCTGAGGGAAGGTGATGATGATTTATTTCAAAAACCTATTAAGCTGAGGGATATGGCGAAATCTGATTCAACATTTATTTTGGACATGGGGTATGATAACGGTGTGATGAATGTCACACTTAACATCTACTATAGAACAAATAATGTCATATTTGATTTTGGATCTACCCACTCATTCATATCAAAATAATTTTTAAAGGGTGTTATGATTACACCCAAATGATTAGATGCAGAATTATTAGTTAAAATACTTAATGGTACAATGATTGTATCATAGGTCTATAATTCTTCTCTGGTTGTGTTTTGTGGGAATTTGATTCCTATTAATGTTTTCATTATTCCTTTGGTATAATTTGATGTAATCTTAGGAATTTATTAACTATCTTTACATAAATCCCACATCAATTTTAAAGGAAGGGAAGTTTAGTTTAATATTTCAAACCCTCCTTTGATTGACCATAAATATGATGATATGTATGAACATCCTATGGAGAATACATTCAGTTTATGGGTCTCAGTTCCCATTAAGTAGGAATATTTATCTCAAATGGTTTTGGATAAAATCGACATCAATGATATTATTATTGTTTGAGATTTTTGTGGATGTCTTTCCAGAAGATTTTCCTAGTCTTCCACCAAAACATGAATTTGAGTTCTCAATACAACTCATACATGGTTCCACAATAATTTCAAAGACTCATTATAGAATCATCCTGACTTAGTTGTAGGAATTTAATAAGAAACTCCAAGAAATCTTTGATAAGGAATTAATTCATCAATGTTGTCACCTTGAGGTTCATCTATTCTTTTTGTGAAAAAGAAAACAGATCAATGCAACTCTGCATTGATTCTCAAGAGTTAAAATATATCACAATAAAGAACATGTATCCTCATCCCCATATTGATGACTTTTTTTATCATCTACACGGATGTCAATACTTTTCCAAGATTTAATTTCATTTGGGATATCATTAATTGAGGGTCAAAAAATCGGATTTACCCAAGACATCATTCTATACAATGTATGAACACTATGAGTATATAGTGATGTCTTTTGACCTTAATAATTAACCTGAAATCTTTATAAATTTGATGAATATATTCTTTAGATGTTAACTAGACCATTTTTTGGTAGTCATTATAGATGATATTATTATCAATTTGTAGATAAATTAAGATCATGATGATAACTTCATAATTGTACTAAAGACCCCATAGAAGGAGAAAATATATTAGAAATTTTCAAAGTGAGAATTATGGTTGCAAAAGGCTACATTTTCAGGTCACATAATCTAAATATATTGTATAGACATTGATCAATTAATTATGGAGGCAATTCAATGCTTCCCTAGACCATCTATAGTTATTGAGATCTGTAGTGTTCTTGGTTTAGCTGGATATTATTGATGGTTTATATAGAATTTATCAGGATTATATAATATTCTGACAAATATAACTATGAAGGGTGTCAAGTTCTTCTAGACAGATGAATGTGAGGTAATGTTCAAGGAACTGAATATAAGGATAGTCATTGTACCTGTGCATACATGACCTTGTAGTGGAGAAGGATTTATAATCTATAGCAATGAATCCATTAAGGGATTATGATGTGTTCTTATATAGAATAACATTTTTATCACTTATTCCTTGAAAAAATTGAAGGTTCATGAGAAAAATTATCCAACTTATGATTTGGAGTTAACATTGATAATGATTTAATTAAAGATATATAAGAATTATCTTTATGGAGAAAAGTGTAATATAAATTCTAATCATAAAACACTGAAAAATATATTCTTGTAAAATGAGTTAAACTTTCTCTTGGAGTTAACATTGATAATGATTTAATTAAATATATATATTAATTATCTTTATGGAGAAAAGTGTAATATAAATTCTAATCATAAAAAACTGAAAAATATATTCCTGTAAAACGAGTTAAACATGCTCTTGAGAAGATGGTTAGAGTTGATAAAAGATTATGACTACTCAATACATTACCACCATGTGAAAGTGATCAAGGTGGATGATGCTTTGAGTTATAAGGATAATGCTAGCTTATCCAAAATGAGGATCACCAGAGATCTAATATTTTTGTATTTTCAGGGAATGGACCTAGAAATCCTAAAAGATGGAGTAAAATATTATCTTTATCAAATAAATATTTAAACCCATATCCATGTGAAGATTAAGAAATCATAAAAGGAAGATGTAGAGATTCAAAGGAAAGTTAGAAATGTTCCTATGATTAACCTTGATCAGGATAGAATTATAAGGTTTAAGAACAATTTATGTGTTCCTTCCATACTATATTTGATGAAGGATATTTTATAGGAATCTCATATTTATTCATTATATATTAATCCTTTAAGTAAGAAGATGTATAGGGAATTTCTGGAATTTCTTGGGTGGGATAGCATGAAGAGGGATATCACAGTGTTTGTATATAGATGATTGGCATGTTGGTATGTTAAGGTTGGAAGACAAAAGTCTAAGGGGATGTTTCATCCATTACCCATACTAGAATGAAAATGGGAGAACATCACTATGGATTTTGTTATTAGAATACCCATAAAAATATAGGTTTTGATGAAATATGGGTGGTACTAGATCACCTAACTAAATCAGAACACTTCAACTCTATTAGAGAATAATTATATCAAGATCATCTTTCCAGGATATACATTAATGAAGTAGTAAGGATGCATGGATTACCACATTCCATTATATCGGGTCATGATTCAAGGTTCACCTCAATGTTCTTGAGAAGTATTTAGTGTACACTTGATATAAAATTGATTTTTATCAATAATTATCATCCTATGATAGATACTCTCTCTGAAAGAACAATTCAAGACCTAAAGGACATGTTGATATCTTATTCTCTAGATTTCAAATGTAGTTGGGATCAACACCTTCCTCTAGTAGAATTTTATTACAATAATAGCCTTCACTCAATAATTAAGACGGAATCATATGAATCCCTATATGGGATGAAATGTAGACCTCCAACATTCTAGGACAATGTTGGAGACAGAAATATATTTGGTCATGAGATAGCTGAAGAAATGATCATGATGGTTAGAATAATTTAGCAGCATATCAAGGAAACTCAAAGTCTGCAGAAACATTATACTGATAACCGAAGGCGTAATCTATAATTTGAAATTGGTGAATTTTTTTCTATTAATCTCACCCTAGAAGAAAGTTATGAGATTTGGGAAAAAGGGAAATGAATCCCTAGTTATTTTAGTCTCTTTGAAATTCATGACCATATCGGGATGGTAGCATATCACTTGGCACTTCGTCCAAATCTCTCTCAATTCCATGACGTGTTCCATGTATCTCTCCTAAGGAAGTATACACCTGAACCTTCACATATACTAAACTCAGAGATCATATCGTTGGAGAAGTATCTCTCTTGTAAGGAACAACCATTTTAAATTCTGTATAGTACAAATAAAGTTATATGAAACAATCCCACTAACCTAGTTAATGTTTTCTGGAGAAATAACTAGTTAAAGGAATCTATGTGGGAACATGAGGATATTATGAAGTAGAATTATAGTCATTTTTTTACTTTAATGATGAATTTAGAGGTAGAAATTAATTTTAATATGGGTACAATGTATCACTCTGAGTTTTTATGGATTTGTTTTTCAAATTAATTAGTTTTCATTGATGTATTCCTATGTACTAAGTCCAATATTCCTTTCACAAGACCCTAAATAAGAACATGTTACATGAAAAAATGACTTGGAATATGTTACAAACAAAACTTAATTGGAATTTATTACATTTAACACCGACATGGAATACCATACACACAACATCGATATGGCGTACGTTACATGCTACACTGAGTTTCTACAAAACAACATTTTATTTTTATAAGTATTTAAACAAGATAATTATAACATATCCATTAAACATAGTAATATGAATAACAATAACTAATTTTTAATTAAATTTTATCATGGTTTTATGTAAATTTAAAATATTGATAATGAAAGACATGGTTTTCAGTAAACTCCTAATAAGTTTCAAAATACTATTTTCTCACCGAAACTGCTTTTCATGTCATTTTGTGAAAAATATGAAAATTAATTTTAGACACATTAATAAATTGAAATTTAAAAAATAAAATTAATTTTTTAATTTATAATTTTGATATTATCTTAGGGTGAATATTTTTTATTTTTCTGGGAAACCTCATTTATACATTAATTGTGAAAAATACGGAATTGTAATTCAAAAATATTTTTTTCATCTAACTTATTTTAAAGGATAAATTAAATTTTATTTTGGTTTCAATGTTTAATTAGATAATGTTTTTATAAATTAATCCAATTACGGTCATTATAACCAATTTATCATTGAAATTGGATATAAAAATGTAGCAAACTTTTGATCATTTCTAAATTAAAATCCAATAGTGTCATCTCGTCAGCAGGATAAAATTTAAATTAATTTCTAGAACATAAATTATTATAATATTGAAAAATGGATTCAATATTTTTAATCAGAATAATTTATAATGTCTAATGTTTTCAAATTAGTTTTTTACGAAAAAATATTAGTGAAAGTAATTAAAATAAATTACAATGATTAGGGTAAAATTAAGCTTGACAATGGAATAAAACATAAATATAAGGGGCCAAATGACCCATCCTCATTCCCAAAGCCCAATGGATTTCCATGTATTCGAAATGGACCTTTAATTATTAATTTTTTTTTGGGTTTTTATGAAATTTTTTGGTAAAAACATGGGTACCCCAAGCTTTTTTTAAGCAAAATATCACGTCAGTCACTTCCCTCCCCTATAAAAGGCCACCACCTCTACCCATTCATCACTCCTCTCAAACCACTTAGTATCAGGAATGTTCAGTCAAATACACTTACAAAAAACCCAACCTTGTTCCTTGAAGTATCTATTTGGGAACAATGAAATCCAAGGAATCCCTTTGTTGAAAAGAAAGAAGAGTTACCCAAAGATTAGGTAACATCCTCCCTTAAGATATTTTATTTTATTTCCATTTTGCACCCTTCCACTTTCATTATTCCATGATTATAAAAAAACATACCGTAAATATACTAATGTTTTATATGATTAGGGTTAAACCTAAACATACTCAAACCTTTATTTAATGATTAATAAAGATAAAATTTATGTGAATGATGAACTACCGCCTAAAAAATAACGATTGTTCATTATTAATTTACCACCACTCATAGTGGTAATTTTGATATTCAATATATTTATATATAATATATATGATATTTATACTCTATTAAATATTTTTTCATAACACATATCTTTATACTATCAATTTATTTTAAATGCGATACTTTTGATTGAGGATGTGTGTACTGCTGCCCCCTCAAAGCGATGTCATTCATTCACACACTACATGGAATAAATTTATGTTAACTTTTTTGAAATTATATGATCTTTAAAACATTATAATTATAATTTAATTATATCATATATATATATATATTTAATTTTCTTTATTTTTATAATAATATAACAAAAACAGAAACAACGTTCATGTGTATGTATGCCATACCGTCTCCATTAACGATGTATTATATTTCATAATTCTATATTCTATGTATTATTATAATAAAAAGATAATTAATATAAATGATATTTATATCATATTTTACATTCTAGAAATCATGATATAAATATAAGGACCAAATATCTAACAAATCAAGACACGTGTGAAGAGAAAAGAAAATATTACCTGAAGTGAAATATTAACATAGAATTCTTAACAAGAATGTAATATATGATCATTATAATACCATATATGTTATTATATATATGATTATTCTTATGTAAAATATTTATAATAAACATAAATTTTTTATATATAAAGATTTTATGAGTACGAATATAATCAAGACACATAGTAAGCTAATTTTAATCCCACTTTTTATTTTCACAAGATATATGCTTCATTCACAACATATTGCTTTTTGTGTTGTGTGTATACTACCCATTGATGTATTATATTATTAATATAAATTAATTTATGGTTATTTATATATCCATTATATTATATTTATTTCAAGTGTATTATGTTTTAAAAGGTACTAAATTGAGCTGATAGTTTTGTTGCAATTTTCTTTCTTTGAGACACATGTTTTGGTATCAATCTACATTCTATTTTAAGGTGTATATACTTCTATTTGACATGTTATATCATAAATATCATTATTTTAATTATATTTTGAGATTCATTTAATTTTCTTTTCTTACACAGTGAGTATGATCTGAAGTTTCCAAGTGGTAAAAGTTTATTGAAACAATCTCATCACTTTTCAATATTGTTATTGACTATGATTCCTTTGATGAAATATTACGATCCATATCTTATGAACTCTAATGAATTTTCATATTGTATATTTAATCAAATTATACCCATGTGTTAGTACCATTATACACTATTTTTCACATAAGATAATAAAGAAAACTATTTTTAGGAAAAATAAGACTGTATTTATCTTTTCGGTCAGAAATATTTTTTTTAATTTCAAAATAAAATTTCAAAAATGTTTTAAAAAATATTTTCGAATGATATTTGAATATAATTCTCAATTAAATAATATTTTAAATTTTTTATGGTTTTCAAATAATCATTTATAATTTTTAAAATATATTTTCAAAGAAAACTTTTTTTAAAAATGTTTTATGTTTTAAAAAGGAATTTTCAATGGAGAAAGTATTTCTCAATGAATAAGTTTTTTAAAAGAACATTAAAAATTATTTCCCATATATGGTAACATCCTTTGGTGCTACCCAAGCTTTTTTACAAAATGATTCAATTTTTCTATTCATATTATTCTTTGAATGGATTATTTTTTGATGGGATGATGTTTATGAAACAATTTTCTCTTTCTATAGGTTATATTCCTTTGAAACACTCTTCTTTAAATTGGTTATGATTTTGATGAAATGATTATGAAATCTGTTTATTTTCCCCCATTTTATAATATGATTACTTGTTTATGATACACATTTTATTACATGGATTATGATATGATTGTGTAAGATTTTTGGGAAGATGTATCTATGATTTCATTATGTGGTGGGTGGGACCTATATCTCCCACCAATGCATTAGGTAAAGATTTATATCTTATGAGATAGATAAAAATGGTCTTGGGAGTGAACATTGACTACTAGGATGATCATGAGAATGAACCATGACTATCAAGATGGTATGAGGAGTGAACTCATGAAACTAATATGGAAATGTGAGTGAACCATGATTACCAAGATTGTATGGGGAGTGAAACCATACTAATAAGATGGTCTTGGAAGTGATGCCTTGACTACTATGACTGAAAATTAATTTTTTTGATTTTATGAAACAATTTTTGGTTAAGTGATAACCCACCACACAAATCACTTGAGGCTAAGTGAGAACCATCAAACCCGCCCAAAAAAACACAAAGACATGCCAGACCATCACTTTGTGGATGAGTTAGAGCCAACCTCAAATCCTCCAGGATCAGAAACGTTATCATCAGAATTTCCAACACCATCCCAATTTCCTAAAGAAACCTTCGAATCAACTCTGAGTAGGAGCATGAGCGAAGGGTAAGTCCAAAAGGTCAGATGAAAATCATCAAATGAAGTTATCAGACCCTGGAACACAAAAACAAAACCCCAGGTAGGAAAATAGCGAAATAAGGGAGAACAAGAGAGGAAATTACTAAAGCACCGAGCGTTCCTGAGGTTTCCCTCTGCGACCTCATATTGACCCGGTAGAAGAAGTTCACCCTTCCTACATCTGCCATACGCATATGAGCACAAACATTGGAAACAAACAATTCCCCATCCCCAAAGACACTTGCCTTGACTACTATGAAAATCATATTATATGCTTATGTGTATTCCATAATTACCTATTTTATTCCTATGTTAGGATTTCTTGTATTATGTTCTTTATTTACATATGAATCATGTATTAGGAACTATTAGGATTTATAGCACGATTCATGTATATTTTCTTTGATATGCAAGGTATGATCTTATATTTTCAGGATCATGTTTCCAAACCCTTATGATCATGATTATGCTTACATATCTCAATTGTTTACCATTACTACGAATCCGAGATCACCACGTTTTAGGTTTTCTTCATTAAGTTATGTAGATATATATTATGTTTCATGTGTCTAAGAAGGGTTCTAGTCAAGAAATACAAAGTGGGAGATAATGTAACACAATTTTGTATCACTGTTTATTTTTTCATTTTTCTAAAGGCTCTAGACTAGTATGGTATTTGGGTATCTATTTTTATAATGTTTTAATTATTTTAAAAATATATGTAATATTAATGTGGGAAAATAAATGGTCATTATAGTTATGCTATTAAATACACTAACTACTTGGAGTGGGTTTTATGGTATTCACAGACCACAATAGGCTCATGTTCATCTTTTGACAGCAGTATCTCAATCTTAGGGAGCATAGGTGTGTTGAGTACCTATAGTCATTTGATTTAGAACATACTTACAATCATGGGAAATAAAATTCAATGGTCTATGATCTGAGTTGAAAAAATAAATGAAGGTGGTTCGTGAAACCAATGAAAAATGGTATCTTAATTCCTTATTCTTAGAGATTCACATTAATTCTCGTGAGGAACCAGTTCAGACTATCCTCTCATCCTTAGTAGTGACCTCTACTCTTCTGTAATGGGTGAAGTTAAGGCACTTATATGATCACTATGGACTTTTCCTAAGGGAAATCATCATAGATGATGATACATTATAATTTCCTAGAATTGCCATATTTTCTTTAAATTGTATGGAATTATTTAAAGACCACACGCTTTGACGACACGGGATTCCAAGGCCCAGTGAACCTAGAATAGAATTTTGAACTTTTTTTAGTTCACTTAAGTAAATATGAATGCGGGTTTTCATATGATTTAAACCAATTCTTAGATAAAAATTCTAAGGGAACCATTGAACTCAGAATGCTGGGATTCTTCTAGAAAGGACTTAACTTTGTCGGAATGGGTCGAACGAAAATGTAAATTTTATGACCTTATGGAGAAAAATAAAAAAACATTAAAAAGTTATTTTATTTATTTTCTCAAAGGATTATCAGGGACATGGAGGCACTGCGGTGCAACAACTAGGCACTTTAAAGGAATCTCCTTAATTTCTCATTTTTGTGCACGGTAATAGATACACTCTTTTATAAATGAATCATCATAATGATGCAATGTCACATTGTAACATAGAGGCTATGACATGTTTCCTTTTATGGAATAACAAGTTGGAGAATTGTGGGTTAAACGAAAAACAATTCTCCAAAAAACCACCTCCATGTTTTCTCTCCAATGAAGAATGAATAATGATGGTGGAATGTTCACATGTTCGACATACCTCAGAGAATGGAAATGAGAAGAAATGAATGCCTTCAGAATCATGAATCTTCACGGGAAGACTGCTTCAATATCAATCTTATTTGAGTCATGGTCTTGTTTTGGATTATTTTTTCACCATTCTTATTTTAAAAAGATGGATGCGGATCAACCCTTGAATAGGTTGATCCACGGATTGTGCGTTTATGCGGGAGGGCATCGTTCATGCGTTTACTTTTCAGGATTAATTTTATTGTTGATAGTATTGTAATCCCCATCCCCCTACATTAAAATTATAACACCGAGGGAACGTGCTAAAATGAACAAGGATTGACCCCCTCCTCCTTGTGCATTCTTGGCCGACGAATGTTCAAAATGGTGGCCTGGAAATTTCAATGGCTTTACCGGGAAAGAATTTCCATATGGAGGCCATAGGCGCATGCAGTGTGAAGAACATACCACCAGTGCAGGCAAAGTGAACCACACAAGAGCACTTTGGTGCCCCAGTGTCACCAAAGACCACCCGCGATGGCCCATAGAGGTAGTCGTAGGCTGGAGGTGGTGCGCAGGAAAGAGTCCCCGGCTGCGTCAACGGCTGACGGTAGAGACGTGCCACCTCAGCCGCATCGTTGGAGTGGCTTTCAGCTGCAGGCCATGCTCTTTAGGAGCACATGGTCTCCAGACTACCTAGAACTAGGCCACGGTCCATTGACTGCGACAGGAGGCGTATGCACCATGGTGACCCCTAGGGCGAGAAGGGGTATCAGATGCAGCTTCCAACCATGTCTCATCCAGGAAGAACTGGTACGGTGTGGGAGACACTCTCTCAAGCGGGTTGGAAGTGCCCAAGAGGTATGGACCCACGGTCCAATAGACCGGACCTAGTCTGGGTTGGGTCCCGGTCAGGTCGGTCCAACCGGGTCGGACCAGACCCAGACTCAACCGACTGCTTTTTGGGAAAACGTCAATATCATACAAACCGTACACCTGATTGATGATCCATTTATGGTGTTAGAACCATTTATAATAGTAGGATATTTTGATATTATCTATTTAGAATTTAATGTTGAAATTCAACAAATGGATTGGGGTGTGGTTCTCCTGAGATCGATCATGCTACCTGCAGAAACCCAGCGGTTGGATGAGACCTACAGACTGCTGAAGAGAGACCCTGTGTGGATCAGATACTATGGAATAGTGGGAATTAGCTTCTATGTGACCCTATAGAACCACGATGGGGAGCGGCATCTGTGTGACACGATAGACCCATGATAATCGACATGAGGATTACCTCAATTTGAACATAGGTGGGATGCATCTTTAGTGTGACCCGACATTCCCATAGCGGGGTGCGACTTCTGTGAGACCTAGTATACCCACAGTACTAATTATGGATGAGTACCATAGTAGTGCTATGTTTAGTGGGATGCGGCTTCTATGTGACCCGGCTAGCCCACTATACTCATGGAGGAGGATTTCTCCACCAACCCATGGTGTTCGACATTATGACTGATGGTCTTACCTTCATACCCTAGAATATACCTAGGATGAGATGTCTTGCTCTGTGATCATGCTGGGTGATCATGAATTTTGGGATGTTTTTTGATTGATTTGTGGTCTTTATTTTGTGTTTTGGGGTCCCTAATGAGTATATTGTTACTCTCCCTTGCACGGGCTTCGCTCGCATGTGTTGTGTCTAGTGCGAAAGACCACTGGATTGATGGAGGACTTGGTGGCCCAGGACCAGGTGGTTCCTAGTGATACTAGGTAGGTAGGGTGTAATTCTAATGTTTCCAGTAGTTACTATGTACTTAACAATAATGTGGGGTTTCCATCAGATGAATTCTAGTGTTTCTTTTGTACTTTCTTGTTTTCCAGTTAGACTTTTGTTGGGCTTTTATTCTGGACCATTTGAATTTCATTTGTACATGTACTCAATCATTGTTTAGTGGCATGCTTTTTTACTTTTCCAACTTTGGGACGTGGTTGTGTGTGCATGTGTACATGTACTCAGGAAAATTACTCCCACTTACAGGTTGACGCCTTTGTTTCTAGTCAACAACCCCTAGACTTTAGGAGGCAGGCTTGAGTTATGTCACAGAACATGCCATGGGGGACGGGTCATGAAAAAGTGGTATCAGAGGTGGTAAATTTTAACTAAAAGATCAATAGTCAGTTTTTTTATTTGGGGAAAATGTTGAGTGTTTTGAGTTTGACTTTCAGATTCAGGGAGTCTAGTGTTGGTGTGTCAGACGACGTATCCATACACCCGGGCCCTAAATTCTACTTCTCATCTCTATACATTAAAACACTGGTTTCATAAGTGTCTCTATATGATATTCATGAATAAGATTCATCTCACCAGGTATCATTTTATGATTGTGGTACATCTTGATCCATTTAAGGATGCCTCTACATAGATATCCATCTAGGCTTCCGATACGTGATCATGTGGATAAAAATAATAGCAATGAGCATTGGTTCAGGGACCAGTGTTAGAGATGGCCCCGCCGGGTGGTGAATCAGGTTTTCCACCACTCATTGATCAATAGTTACTAATGGTGTTTCCCGTAGAGTATTCCTGAAGTTTCAGATCCTTTCATGAGTTCTAGAGATGGAGACCACTAAGGTTTAATGGTGAGACAAATCCACTATTCTCTAAGGACAAGCTAGAGGCAGTGACACAGGTCTTTCGCTTAGTGAAGAAACCGCATGACCAGATTGAGATATTATCTACTCATCTTCTTCAAGGATCAACAGGGATATGGTGGAGTCTGATGATTCAGACTCATAATGAGGAGACCCTCACTTGGACAAACTTCAAGAGGATATTCTAGGATGATTTTTACCTGTGACCTTGCGCTCTATGCACATAAAAGAGCTACTTCACCTATAGTTCGGCAGCCTATCGATGGCTGAGTACTCTGCAAGGTTTATAAAACTCTATCACTTTTCCAGAGAAATGGAGAAGGACCCTTTATTCAGGGACTAGATCATTGAGTAGGGATTCATATTGGAGATCAGGGAATCCATGGTGTCACTCAGCATCCCCATTGGGGCTGGAGTGCTGGAGTAAGCCCTTATCATGAAGATATTCCTATCAGTAAAGGCACCAATAGCCATATCCACTAGCAGACCTCAGGTGGCATAGTCTTTAGTGGTGATCTTCAAGTAGAAAATGAGGGGTCCCAAGCGATCTAGGTATTTTAGGGGACAATCCCAGGACTCAGGTTCGGCAGTGTAGGGCTCCCAAACAAAGGGAGTTAATAGGCGATCAGGATGCACTTCACGTGTGGTGGGTAAAGAAACATGCCTTGTGATTGCCCGACCCACAACACAGATGAGCAGCCGATGGCCTATGGAAGACCAAGGTAGAAGTAGAGGTTCTAACGAGGAGGTTTGCAGGTTGGTGTATGTGGTAGGGGAGTAGGATGAGCAGCAGGCAGTGGATGACGGTTTGAGGTGCTACCACCACCACCCCCATGTGGTCCCCCATTGGCTCGTGGAGCTTGTAGAAAAAGGAAAGGCCATTTTCGAGCGATGAAGGCCTATGACCATGGAGCTCTAGAGATGAATATAGGTATTATATGTGTCTTGTTCACCTTATTTTATGTTCTTATAGACATAGCTTTTAATTATTTCTTCCTACCCACAGATCTCATTTGGGTCTCAGAGATTTCAGTGGAGTTGTTGGCTCAATCCTTATGAGTGAATACTCCAATGGGAGGGAATTTGATGATTACACACTGGTTAGGGTAATGTGAGCTTACTCTAGGAGGTGAGATATTCGGCTGAGATATCCTATTAGTGGCGTTGATTCCTTATGATGTCATCTTGGGTGTGGGATGGTTATCTATAGTTCATGATCTAATTGACTGTTTTAGGTGAAATTTAAGGTGTTTTTGCGGGGATGGTACCATGTTTTCCTTCACCGATGTGAAGGGAACATTTGGAGCATAGGATGTAAATTCTCGGAGGAGGGTGTAACTGATCACTCACCAATTGGCTAGCGCCACACTCAGTGTGTTGGACGAGAGGATTTCGAGCGTTCCTATAGTGGTGGATGAGTATGAGGATGTATTTATTAAGGATGTTCTAGGACTACATCCTCACAGGGAGTTAGACTTAGTCATTGACCTATACCCTAGGATGACACTGATATCCACACCGACATATCATATGGCTCTTACGGAGCTTCGTGAATTAAGGGCACAACTAGAGGACTTTTAGGAGAAGGGTATCGTAAGGAACAACATTTCACTATGGGTAGCCCCAATATTGTTTTCCAAGAATTTATATGGGTGCTTAAGGATATGGGTGGACTTCTGGTTCCTGAACGAGGTGACCTTGAAGAAAATGTATCCACTATAGAGGATCGATGATCTCTTTGATCAGTTGAAGGGAGTGAGGTGTTTCTCAAATATAGACCTCAGATCATGTTATCATCAGCTACAAGTATGGGATGAGGACATACTGAAGTTATCATTCAGATGCCGGTTTGGACACTACGAGATCGTAGAGATTCCCTTTGGTAGGACCAATTCCCTGGCAGTATTCATGAGCCTAATGAACAAGATCTTCGAGCCTTACGTCGATTACTTCATGGTGTTATTCATTGATGACATATTGGTGCACTCGGCGTCCGAGGAGGAGCATGCAACACACCTGAGGATAGTCCTGGATACACTCTGAGAGCACTATCTTTATGGTAAGCTCTAAAAGGACTTTTTTTGGATTTATGAGGTCTACTTTCTGGGCCATGACATCTTAGAGGATAAATTTGTAGTGGATCTAGTGAATATAGAAGTAGTACTTTCTTGGGATCCACCTAGTAGTGTAACTGAGGTGAAGAGTTTTTTAAGGTTGTCTAGAAAGAACTAGAGGTTCGTGCCCATATTTTCCTATGTAGAAACACCTTTATAAACATTAAAAATGAAGGGAAACCCCTTTGAATGAATAGAGAAGTTTCAGTAGAGTTTCTAAGAGCTGGGGTGAAGACTGACGAGGGACACTATCTTAAGACTACAAAAAGAAGGCGTTGGGAATGTATTATTCTGTGATGTATCTGGGACCAGACTGGGTTGTGACCTGATGCAGGTGTGAGAGGTGACTTCTTATGGCCCATGGATGTTGAGGCAGCATGAGAAGAACTATGAAATCCATGATTGGGAGTTAGAAGCAGTGGCCTTTTCCTTGAAGACATGGTGGCACTACTTGATTGGTGAATGGTGTACCATATTCTCTGAACACAAGAGTCATAGGTATATATTCTCACAGAAGGACATGAATTTGTGACAGTAGTGATGGTTGGAGTTCTCCAGGACTATGACTTTGAGATAGTATATACTCTTTGGAAGGGGAACGTTGTGGCAGACGCACTCACTAGGTAGTCTGGTTTGCAGCTACTGAGTGAGGTGACGAAGTAGATAGCCACAATGCTGATATACTTCATGGATGATGATGGATAAACTCACCTTCAGTCAATGACTGTCACTCCAACACTCTTATAGTGATTTTGGGTGGAACGACATGTGGATATTGACTGCGAGTACCAATGTGCTTAGATATCCTCAGGACAGTCTCCTTATTGATTTTCGATAGTTGGGTATCACTTCATCCTTTTCAGAGGACACACCACAATACTAGGGATGTTACGGGTGGAGATTTTGAGGGAGTTCTATACACCCCTTTTGGCGGTACATCCTAGTGTGGAAAAGATGTACCAGGACCTCGGACATCAGTACTGGTGGATGGGGATGATGTAAGTTGTAACGCCCCAGCACGAGTTACCCAGAGTCGGTGCATTATTACATAACATTGGCATGATCACAAGAAAGATCAAATCTAGAAATACTGATTGGTTTAGTAGCCTTGTAAACACTAGATATATTCATAAGTCTTACATTACATCATAAAAATGAAAACTACAGAAACATATTTTCTTCATAGTCCACACTCATATCCCCACATACTATCCCTGCAGGTCATTCATAAATTACTTTTTCACATCCTGGGAAAAATAAAACATTGAAAGGGGTTAGCTCAAATGCCCAGTAAGGATAACAATATAGCGAAAACTTTCATAAATAAGAATAAACATTTAAGGCAATGTATAACTAAAACAAAAGCCTTTTAAACTTGAACTTCAACATAGTATGGCAAAAATAAAATGAAATAATGCCGTTTACTTATTCACATGGGTATTCTACTAATATAATAATCACATGCAATATCAATAACCACTTTCATAATGATGGAATGCATAATGCCAGACTATCATAACCACATACCCAAGGCCTCACGCCAAGAATATAAATAAGATTTTTTCAAGGCCTTGTGCCAAGACACTAGTTTGTCTCATGAGACCTACCGATGCATCGAGGAGATATAGCGGGCTCCACCCGTAACATATTAAGTCCAATACATTCCCATATGAAAAGGTTTAAACATAACAAAAACATTCATATTAAAACTAGCATATGAAATGTCAATACTTTCACCATAAACCATGAATGGTATAAAAATAGCACATCCACAGTCAAACATATCAAAAAACCTTCAATACAATATATAAGTTTTGTATCATAATAAATCAACTTTAAATAAGCGTAAAATCCATCAAAGGATGTTGACATAGATGATATCAAAACTCTTTTTAGAGAAATATCTCTTTCTATTTTGAAATTATTTAAGAGTAATATATTTATAAAATAAAACATTTTCTTTGAAAATATTCTTATAATCTTGTAATGGAATCTTCGATGATTTTATAACGGCAGAAAATAGCCGCACCCGCCATATAAGTTAAAAAACATTCTTACCTTAATTCTGTCGAAAAGGTTAAAAAGAACCTTGTTTGGAAAACGACGAAAAGATTCCTTTATAAACCTCTTATAAAAAGTCAAACAAGGGTATAAATGACTTTAACCCATATTCTATTAAATAGTAAAAAAATTTTGAAATACATTTTTAAGAAACATGGATGTGGATGATGAAGAGATCTCTGTAGATTATTACGTATAAACAACCTCGGATAATGAAGAGATTGCGAAATAAACCCTTAACTTGTACTTTACCATGTTTGGGGTAGTTTAACCTCCTTTATAATGGTGAAATAATTTTTATTAAATTATACAATAATCATATATATTAATATGATATCATATATGATCTTTTAACATTGATTTGTTAATAATATCTTAGTATTATCGTTCTTTCGGGTGTTAACTTACTCGTTTTCTTTTATATGTTTTGTTACGTAAGCCATGTTTTTCATGGATAGGTTGTATCTTATTCATATCCAGAATGATATCAAGTCCTTAAAAATTATTTTCAAATCATCTAATGATAATTATAATTGAATGGATAATATGGAGAATGAATCTCATCATGTTTGTGGAGACGGTAGTCTGTACGCACGCACGAGCGACAATATCATTCTTTTGATATTAAAATAATATATAATTGGATGGTATATCATATATAAAGAATAATTATCATGTTATATTTATTATTTACATGAATTACACATCATTATTATACCCATCTAAATAATAATTTATTGAATAACAATTACACCACGATGTGGAGACGGCAAGCCGTACGTACGCACGTATGGTGACATGTTATTCAATGGATGGATAGAATACTGAAATATGGTTTTAAAATGTTTATAATAACATAAAATTATATATAATATACTGGAGTTTTTATTTTATAATGGTAATAACAAAGAAAGAATAAGTGGAAGAAGAAAGGAACTTGAAAAAGGGTGGTGAAATCATTACCTCTTCTTCGGGTTCTTCCTTTTGATTTGATCAAAAGGGCTCTTTAGTTGGATTTCTAACTAAAGGAAGGCCTCTAGAATGAATTGAGGGAAGTTGAGAGAGTATTTTATCAGAGGTTTTCCGGACCAAAATTCTTTGAAGGTGTGAATTAATGAGAAGGAGGAGTGCCCTTTTATAAGAGGGGTGAGGGGCACCTTTGGAAAAGCTAGAAATATTATTTTATAATAAATTCATATTCGGTTTATAATGGCTCCAAAGTGGATTATGTAAAGGTTAAGGTGGGTAGGTGTATAAAACCACTCAAACAATAGAATTTATAGAGGTTTGGGTTACTATATTAACCTTATCTTAAAGTATTAACTCTTAGTTAATTAGTTTCACTTTTACAATGTCTCTTTGTATTTTTATATTATATGGTTAATAAACATAATATATAAATCCAATAAACCCCCAAGTGGCCCATTAATGATACACCTACCATGATATAAGTTTCTTGGCCGATCCTTACATTTTTAGTAATTTAATATCAATTAACAATATAATATTTTTTTAAAAACTCTTTTATTTCAATTTTGACACTATTCAATAATTGATTTTTGTGAAAATCATAAGAGAATTATTACTTCTAAAAACGTTACTTAAGTCAATACTAACATGTCATGTTAACCTATAAAATTATTTTAATTCATAAAAAGTCTCAAATAATATTTATTTGTGTATTTATAATATAAATTATTTTAATTTTTCACTATTATGGTAATTAGTGCATCATCATTGTTTCATAAATAAATTAACTGATTTAATGTCTAAAAATTATAACTAAAATATAATTATGTAGGAAATAATTTTATCATTCTAATGAATATTTAAAATCAAATTTATATTATGTATAACAATATATTAAAAATGTGTTAGTAAATAAACATTGATTTTAACTCTTTTAACTCTTCTTCGAATTAAATAATAATAAATGTCCTAATCTAATCCACGTGGACCTAAATGATAATATTTTATTCCTAAGGTTGTTTTTGGTAGAGATACACTTTTCCAATAGAATTAGGACATGTGTTATGGTAATAGTATTATCATTTTTACCCTTAATTACCCTATTTACTTTTTACCGTGGTAATTAAAAGTTAAAAAGTTACTATTCACCAAAAACTATTTTCATCTCATTGAATCAAATATTACTACTTGATATTAACCGTGTTTCTCAGATTTTTGAAATTCCATTCACAGAAACAGTTAAATGAAGTTTTATGAAAAATTCAGTTTTTTAACTACCACTTAGTGGTTTCACTATTAATCAAAAATTGATGTTTTTCAGAACAATGCCAAAATTTCACCCTAAGCTATAATTGATATTTTGAATTAAAAAATGATTTCTATTTTACAAAATTACAAACATATAAGTTTCATTAATGAATTTTATAATTAATTCCCGCTGTTACAACAAATAGCATGTTTTTAAGAAACAATATATATCAAAAGATTGACAATTGTTTATGCCCAATTTCAAAGTGAAATTAATTATAATGAACACAATTGGATAAAATGGTAAAAATATATTCTAATTATTCTTTTAAAAAACTAAATAATATAATTTATCACTATAATTTATTTTGATTAAAAAAGTTGTTTTTAAGTATTTTTCACCATTCTTAAAAATTGGAAGTTCTCAAAAAAATACCAAAAATCCAACTTAGGATAATTTCGATATTCTGAATCCAAAAATGAAGTCTATTTTGAAATATAAAATATATATAATTTCAAAAAGTAGGTATTACAATTCATAACGACTAGTTTGATTGGTTGTGGTGTGTTAGAACTCAATGTTGTGTACAACACATGCTATCACATTATTCAAAGAGAAGCGTACCGTAGAAGTTTGGGGTGTTACATTCTCCCCTCCTTCAAATAATTTCGTCCTCGAAATTTCTAGAATACTACCGCATGAAATGACTCAGGTGGTTCTTCATCATAAGTTCCTCGGGTTCCCACGTTGCCTCTTCCATCTTATGGTTTCTCCATAAAACTTTTACCAGATGCATCGTCCTGTTTCTCAGTACTTGTTCTCTCGTATCAAGAATCTTGACGGGATCTTCGCAATAAGATAGATTGGGTTCAAGTTTTAATTCCTCATAGTTGAGTACATGCGTTGGGTCAGGCATGTATTTCCTCAATAGAGATACGTGGAACACATCGTGAACTTTGGAGAGACTTGGCGGCATTGCCAATCGGTAAGCTACAGCCCCAATTCATTCTAGAATTTCGAAAGGTTCAATGTACCTGGGACTCAATTTACCTTTCTTACCAAAATGTATGACTCCCTTCCATGGAGATACCTTCTGGAAAACATGATCACTGACTTGAAATTCCAAATCCTGCCTTCGATTATCTGCATAGCTCTTATGCCTACTTTGAGCTGCTTTGATGTGATTTCGGATTACCTTCACCTTTTCCACCGTTTCCTCCACCAGTTCTGGGCCTACATGTTTTCTTTCACCAACGTCATCCCAACAGGTTGGTGTGAGACATCTTTTTCCGTATAATGCTTCATATGGTGCCATCTGAATACTAGAATGGAAGCTATTATTATAGGAAAATTCTACCAAAGGTAAATATTGATCCCACATACCCTGAAAGTCAAGTGGGCAGGATCTCAACATGTCTTCTAAGGTTTGAATAGTTCGTTCTGATTGTCCATCTGTTTGAGGGTGGTAGGTAGTGCTCAAATGAAGTTCAGTATCCAGGTATTTCTAAAGACTCTTCAAGAATCTTGAAGTAAAATGGGGAACACAATCAGAAACAATCGATAGGGGTACTACATGAAGTCTCACGACTTCATTTATTATATAGTCTTTCTAGTCGTTCAAGTGGTAAATCTTCCCTTATAGCAAGAAAATGTCTTGACTTGGTAACACGATCAACAATGAACCATATTGCATCGTTCCATCTAGGAGTCTTTGGTATCCCCATGAAAAATTCCATCGTAATATTTTCCCATTTCCACTCCAGTATGGGAAGAGGTTGCATGACTCCTCCAGGCAGTTGTCTTCCAGCTTTCACTTGTTGACAAACCATACATATTGACAGAAAATCGGCAATCTCCCTCTTCATGTTGTCCCACCAAAAATGTTCCTTCAAATCTCTATACATTTTGTTGCTCCCATGGTGTATAGAGAAATTGCAACTATTATCATCATCCAGCAATTCCGTTTTTAGATCAGGTATATCTGGAACACAAAGTCTCTTCCCGAATTTCAAAATTCCATCTTCATACACAACGTCTCTCAATCTCCCATCATTCACAGATTTAATATTATTTTTAAATTCTTCATCATCATTCTGAGAACTCTTAATCCTTTCTAGTAAAGATATTTTGGCAACCATTTGAAAAATCATTGATGTTTCACCTTCCATAGTTATTCACATTTCCATCATCACTAGATCCATGAAAATTGGATCCCTTTCAATTGTCATATTGTTTAAAACTCCATGGTATTTTCTTCTTAAAGCATCTACCGCCTTGTTTGACTTCCCCGGGTGGTAGTGTATCATACAATCATAATCCTTGAGTAATTCAAGACATATCATTTGCCTCATGTTGAGTTCTTTTTGTGAGAAAATATACTTCAAACTCTTGTGATCAGTATAAATTTCACATTTTTCACCATAGAGGTGGTGCCTCCATATCTTCAAAGTAAAGATCACAGCTGCTAACTCGAGATCATGTGTAGGATAGTTTTTCTCATGAATTTTCAACTGTCGTGATGCATAGGCAATAACCCTATCATTCTTCATAAGGAAACAACCAAGTCCTTTCTTCGATGCATCACTATAAATAACGAACCCATCATTCCCCGATGGTAGAGTGAATATAGGATAATTGACTAATCTTCTCTTCAGTTCTTCGAAACATTCTTCACACTCTTTTTTTCCAAACATATTTAACCCCTTTATGTGTGAGCTTCGTTAATGGGTTAGCCAATCGGGCAAAATTCTAGACGAAACGTCGATAATAACCTGCCAAACCAATAAAACTGCGTACCTCAGTTATACTCATAGGTTCTGGCCATTCTTGGCTTGCCTTGGTCTTAGAAGGATCAACAGAGATTCCATCTTTAGAGACAATATGGCCAAGAAAAGAAATCTCATGAAGCTATAATTCACACTTGCTAAACTTCCCATATAATTCATGTCTTCTCAGAGTCTTCAGGATAATGCGCAAGTGACTTTCATGATCTTCGTAGCTTTTAGAGTATACCAAGATATCATCAATAAATACCACCAAAAATTCATTGAGATATTCCTTGAAAACTCTATTCATCAGATCCATGAATACAGAGGGTGCATCGGTCAATCAAAAAGGCATTATAGAAAACTTGTAATGCCCGTACCTGGTTCAAAATGTTGTCTTCGGAATGTCTTACTTCTTTAGACACAACTGATGGTATCCAGATCGAAGGTCAATCTTTGAAAAGTAACGATATCTATGCATTTGGTCAAATAAATCATCAATGCAAGTTAGGGGATACTTGTTCTTTATTTTTATAGCATTGATCTCCCTATATTCGATACATAACCTCATAGATCCATCTTTCTTTTTAACAAAAAGAACAGGGGCTCCCCATAGAGAAACAATATGGTGAATAAATCCATTATTACTCAATTCCACTAGTTTTCTATTTAGTTCAACTAATTCTACAGAGGCCATTATATAAGGGGTCTTCGATATAGGCCTTGATCCAGGAATTAAATCAATGGAAAACTCAACTTCTTGTTCTGGAGGATGTCCAGGTAAATCTTCCGAAAATAAATCTACATATTCTTTCACAACAGGTACATCCTCTATTTGAACATTCATTTCCTCACCCACAGTAATTTCATTCTCTTCCTCCCCAATAATTGAATTTAGTTGAGCTAATGGGGGTGGATCTGGATAAGAATTAGGTGGTGATGATTCTGCTCTAAAGATTAGGTGTTCCTTATCATCATCATCAAAAATCGTGACCTCCTTCTTCTTAAAAAATATATTCACATCATAGTCTGAAAGCCAATCCATATCAAGGATTATATCAAACTCAATCATAGATATGACGATGATATCAGCAGATAAAGAACCTTTATGTGCTCTAATGGGGACTGATTTACAAAACTTTGTTGCAATGATACTTCCCATAAGAGTTTTAACTGACAACTCCCTTGTTAAATAAAATTTGAATTATCTAATTTTCATAGAAAACTAGGAAGATATGAAATAATGCGATGATCCAGAATCAAATAATGTATTTTCTAAACTTGATGAAACCATTAAATTACCTGCCACCACGTCTTGCTGAGCTTCTACCTCAGTAGTAGTGATAGAATAAGCTTGGCCTTGATCCCTTGGCCTTTTCTGAGGTAAGTTCCCCTGACGCTTAGGACATTAATTTTCCTAATGTCCCATCTCCCTGCAATTGTAGCATTGAACATTGGTATCTTCATTCTTCCCTTTGCAATCACGAGCTTGGTGGCCTTTTTCACCACACTTGTAATAGACACCCATTCCCTTTAAGCAAGTACTACGGTGTTTCTTCCCACATTTACCACCGGATGGATATTCAACCTTTCCCTTCTTCCCCTAATTTCCATTCCCAGATTGATCAGTAGATCTCTTCTTCTCTTGCATTGCTTTAAAGTCATAAGACTTTGAGAATTACTTTTCTGTCTTGATAGCACATGAGACAATGTCTTCGTACGACGAGAAGGATTGTGAGACAAATGCTCGACAGAGAAATGGTTTTAACCCATCAAATAAACGATCAATCTTACTTATTGGGTTATGTATATAATCCACAACATACCTTCCTACCCTTGTAAAGTTATCCTTATACTTTGCGACATTCTCATCCTCCTTTTGTCTCAGACTCAGAAATTGCCTTTCCATATCAGCTCGGTGGTCGCGAGGAAAGTATTTTTCTAAAAACAGATCTTTGAACTCCCTCCATTCCATATTTGCTACTTCATCATCTTCCTTCATGTTTTTAATCAATGACCACCATTTATCAGCATCTCCAGTGAGGCGGTAAACTTCCATGATAACTTTTTCCATTTCACTACTCCCCAAAGCCTGAAATATTTTCTATAGGGAATTTATCCATTGCTCAGCTACTAAGGGATTTGTACTCCCATTGAACATTGGTGGTTGTTGCCTCATGAATCGATCTAACATTGATCCTCCACGCTACGGATCAGGGTGCTCTATATGGGTAAGGTTATTATTCATAACTTGAGTGAGTTATCCCAGTATGGTGATTAGCTGATCGGCACCAGTTGTATCACCAGCTTCACTATAATTATCTTGAGCAGGATGGAAATCCCTACATGGAGTGCGTGCATTGATACGGTTTCCATTTCTTCCACTAGGCGCCATTTCTAAACAATGGAATAAACTAGATCATTTTATGAATCCGAATACATAATTCCATACTTATAAAACACTTAACATAAATTGAACTATTTATGGATATAATCCATAATCATAAAAAAAAATTTGTGGAATTATATACTCATAAACCCTTCATAATAATTTGTAAAGAAAATGAGAGTTATCCTAAGCATATCCCTCAGGAGTGTCGTAACCAAGAGTGCAGCAAGGCCCGTTGTCGTGCACCAGTTCCTGTTCGAGTCTAGCTCAAAATGGTGTCTTCGGGTTTTAACCCTAGGTACATCTATGCCAGAGCCACCTCTACCTACTCGTATCTAGACAGGGATTTATTTCTCGGAAAACTCACAAAATCTCTACAATACCAAAATTATAGGAAGTTCATCTATACTAATCCTCAAAGTCCATCTTAAATCTATGTGCTCTAATCAGAGTTTATCTAAATCTATCTTCCAAGGTTTGTACTAAACTTCCTATGATACCAACTGTAATGCCCTGACCCTAGTTACCCAGAGTCGGTGCATTATTACATAACATTGGCATGATCATAAGAAAGATCAAATTTTGAAATACCGATTGGTTTAGTAGCCTTGGAAACACTAGATATATTCATAAGTCTTACATTACATCATAAAAATAAAAACTAAAAAAATATATTTTCTTCATAGTCCACACTCATATCCCCACATACTATCCCTGCAGGTCATTCATAAATTACTTCTTCACATCCTGGGAAAAATAAAACATTGAAAGGGGTGAGCTCAAATGCCCAGTAAAGATAACAATATAGCGGAAACTTTCATAAAAAAGAATAAACATTTAAGGAAATGTATAACTAAAACAAAAGCCTTTTAAACGTTAACTTCAACATAGTATGGAAAAAATAAAATAAAATAATGCCATTTACTTATTCACATGGATATTCTTCTAATCAAATAATCACATGAAATATCAATAACCACTTTCATAATGATGGAATGCATAATGCAAGACTATCATAACCACATAGCCAAGGCCTCGTGCCAAAACTACAAATAAGATTTTGTCAAGGCCTTGTTCTAGGACACTAGTTTGTCTAATGAGACCTACCGATGCCTCGAGGAGCTATAGCGGGCTCCACCCGTCACATATTAAGTCTAATGCATTCCCATATGAAAAGGTTTAAACATAACATAAACATTCGTATTAAAACTAGCATATGAAATGTCAATACTTTCACCATAAACCATGAATGGTATAAAAATATCACATCCACAGTCAAACATATCACAAAACCTTCAATACAATACAGAAGTTTTGTATCATAATAAATCAACTTCAAATAAGCGTAAAATCCATTAAAGGATGTTGACATAGATGAAATCAAAACTTTTTTTAGAGAAATGTCTCTTTCTATTTTGAAATCATTTAAGAGTCATATATTTATAAAATAAAACATTTTATTTGAAAATATTCTTATAAGCTTGTAAAGGAAGCTTCGACAATTTTATAATGGTGGAAAATATCCGCACCAACCGTATAAGTTAAGAAAACATTCTTACCTTAATTCTGTCGAAAAGGTTAAAAAGAACCTTGTTTGGAAAACGACAGAAAGATTCCTTTATAAACCTATTATAGAAATTCAAACAAGGGTATAAATGACTTTAACCCATATTATTTTAAATAGTAAAAATGTTTTGAAATACATTTTTAAGAAACATAGATGTAGATCATAAAGAGATCCCGGTAGATTATTACGTATAAACAACCTCGGATAATGAATAGATTGTGAAATAAACCCTTAACTTGTACATTTCCTTTGTTGGGGGTAGGTTAAACTCTTGTATAATGGTGAAATAATTGTTATTAAATTATTCAATAATCATAAATATTAATATGATATCATATATGATCTTTTAACATTGATTTGTTAATAATATCTTAGTATTATCGTTGTTTAGGGTGTTAACTTGCTGGTTTTCTTTTATATGTTTTGTTACGTAAGCCATGTTTTTCGTGGTTAGGTTTTATCTTATTAATATCCAAAATGATATCAAGTCCTTAAACATTATTTTTAAATCATCAAATTATAATTATACTTGAATGGATACGATGGAGAATGAATCTCATCGCGTTCGTGGAGACGGTAGTCCGTACGTACGCACGAGCGACAATATCATTCTTTTGATATTAAAATAATATATAATTGGATGGTATATCATATATTCAGAATCATTATCATGTTATATTTATTATTTACATGAATTAAACATCATTATTATACCCATCCGAATAATAATTTATTGAATAACAATTACACCACGACGTGGAGACGGTAACCCGTATGTATGCACATATGGTGACATGTTATTAAAAGGATGGATATAATACTGAAATATGGTTTTAAAATGTTTATAATAACATCAAAGTATATATTATATACTGGAGTTATTATTTTATAATTGTAATAACAAAGAAAGAAGAAGTGGAAGAAGAAAGGAACTTGAAAAAGGGTGGTGATATAATTACCTCTTCTTCTGGTTCTTCCTTTTGATTTGATCAAAAGGGCTCCTTAAGTTGGATTTTTAACTAAAAAAAGGCCTCTAGGATAAATTTAGGGAAGTTGAGAGAGTACTTGAGCAGAGTTGGGCCAAACCAAAAGGCTTTGATGGTGTGAATTAATGAGAAGGAGGAGTGCCCTTTTATAAGAGGGGTGAAGGGCACCTTTGGAAAAGCTAGAAATATTATTTTATAATAAATTCATATTCGGTTTCTAATGGCTCCAAAGTATATTACATAAAGTTTAAGGTGGGGATGGGTTGAAAACCACTCAACCAATAGAATTTAGACAGGTTTGGGTTACTATATTAACCTTATCTTTAAGTATTAACTCTTAGTTATTTAGTTTCACTTTTACAATGTCTCTTTGTATTTTTATATTATATGGTTAATAAACTTACTATATACATCCAAGAGACCCCCAAGTGGTCCATTAATGATACAAATATCATGATATAAGTCTCTTGAACAAACCTTAGATTTTTAGGAATTTAATATCAATTAATAATATAATATTTGTTTTAAAAACTCTTTTATGTCAATTTTGACACTATTAAATAATTGATTTTTGTGAAAATCATAACAGAATTATTACTTCGAAAAAATTTACTTACGTCAATAATAACATGTAATATTATCCTATATAATTAGTTTAATTCATAAAAAGTCTCAAATTATATTTATTTGGGTATTTATAATATCAATTATTTTAAATTTTTACTATTATGGTAAGTACTACATCATCATTGTGTCATAAATAAATTAAATTATTTAATGTCTAAAAATTATAAATAAAATATCATTATGTAGGAAATAATTTTCTCTTTCTAATTAATAATTACAATCAAATTTATATTATGTATTACCTTATATTAAAAGTATTTTAGTAAATAAACTTTGATTTTAACTCTTTTAACTCTTCTTTGAATTAAATAATAATAAATGTCCTAATCTAATCCAAGTGGACCTAAATAATAATATTTTATTCCTAAGGTCGTTTTTGGTCGAGATACCCTTGTCCAATAGAATTAGGACATGTGTTAGGGTAATATTAATATCATTTTTACCCTTAATTACCCTATTTACTTTTAACTGTGGTAAATAAAAGTAAAAAGTTACAATTCACCAAAAATTATTTACATCTCATTGCACCACATTTTACTACTTGATATTAACTGTGTCTCTAGGATTTTTGAAATTCCATTCACAGAAGCGGTAAAATTATGTTTTATGAAAAATTTAGTATTTTAACTACCACTTAGTGGTTTCACTATTAATCAAAAATTGAAGTTTTTCAGAACAATTCCAAAATTTATCCCTAAGCTATAATTGATATTACGAATTCAAAAATGATGTCTATTTTACAAAATTCAAGACATATAAGTTGCATTAATTAATTTTATAATTAATTCATGCTGTTACAACAAATAGAGTGTTTTTAAGAAACAATATATATCAAAAGATTGACAATTGTTTATGTCCAATTTCAAAGTGAAATTAATTATAATGAACACCATTGGATAAAATGGTAAAAATATATTCTAATTATACCTTAAAACCACTAAATAATATAATTTATCACTATAAATTATTTTTATTAAAAAATTTGTTTTTAAGTATTTTTCACTATTCATAAAAATTGGTAGTTCTCAGAAAAATACCAAAAATCCAACTTAGGATAATTTCGATATTCTGAATCCAAAAATGAAGTCCATTTTGAAATACAAAATATATATAATTTTAAAAAGTAGGTATTACTATTCATAACGGCTAGTTTGATTGGCTGTGGTGTGTTAGAACTCGATATTGCGTACAAAACACGCTATCACATTATTCAAAGAGAAGCGTACCGTAGAAGCTTGGGGTGTTACATAAGTAGTGGTAGAGTTCGTTTCACAATGCCTCACTTTCCAGCAATTGAAAGCTGAGCATCAGTTCCCAACAGGCTTGGCACAACCACTTGAGGTATCAGAGTGGAAGTGTGATGGTATCTCCATAGACTATATGAAAAGGTCACCACACACGTCTAGGGTCCACGATTCTATCTATGTGATCATTGACCGACTCAACAAGTCATCTCACTTCCTACCCATATGGGAGCAGGGATTGGTAAAGTGCATGAGACACCTCTATGTCCAAGAAATAGTACGACTACATAGGCTTCCTTCAATGATCATCTCAGGCCATGATGCATGATTTACATCCTAGTTTTGGAAGGGGTTGTAGGAGGTATTTAAGACACAACTACACTTGAGCACAACTTTCCACCCTCAAACATATGGTCATACGGAGTGGACCATACAGACCATGGATGACATGATTCATGTTTGTGTCCTATATTTTGGATGTAGTTAGGAGGACTAACTACCACTAGTGGAGTTTTCTTATAACATTAACTATCAATTCACAAATGGAATGGAACCCTTTGAGGCCTTGTACAAGCATCCATGCAGATCACCTCTATGCAGTCAAAACCCAAGGGAGTTAGCACTCATGGGTATGATGTTGGTACGGGCTACCACCGAGAAGGATCATATCATCTAGGAGCGGATGAGGACTGCACATAGTAGGCATAAATCGTATACTGAGAAGAGATAGAGACCCCTGGAGTTTGATGAGGGAGACGATGTGTTCCTTTGGGTCTCACCCCGACATGGATGCATAGACTTGGATGGGGTGGAAGGTTATCTGGGAGGATCACCAGACCTTTTAAGATCCTTAGAAGAGTTGGAAAGGTGGCGTAACTCCCAGCACTTCCCCACAGATGCATCAGGTGCATGATGTTTTCCACATGTTGTAGATGAGGTGCAACGTGCATGATCTGTCACACATCATCAACTGGGTCTAGCAGGATATTGATTATGTAGTGATGTTTGCGATGTTCCTGGTAGAGATAGAGGATTGACATGAGCATGTCCTTCATGGATAGTCAATTCCTCTAGTGCGTGTTTGGTGGTGGCACCAGAATCTCTAGGAGAGAACATGGGAGCGGGAGGCTTAGATTAATTCTCTATACACACATTTTTTATTTTCCCTTGTGATGGATTTTAGGGACATAAAACCCTAAGGTGGTGAGAATATAATGTCCCTTAATTTCCATAATTTTTTTTTAAATTTAGGGAATTATTACATTACCACACGCTCCAATGACACATGATTCTAATACTGGATGAGCCTAAAAATGAATTGTGATCTTTTTTCAGTTCACTTAAGTAAACATGCGATCAGGTTTTCCTAACTTTTAAACTGGTGCTCAGATCAAAAATATGAGGGCACTGTTGAACTCAAAATGCCAAGATTAACATTGAAATGATTTTACTTCAACTGGAAATGGTCGTATGGAAAAGTTAATTTCTTGAAGTTTGAGAAATAAATAAAATAACATTAAAAAGATATTTTAATTATTTGTGCAACTGAAGAGCTGTGAAATGGTGGCACTATGGTGCGAAGATGAGGCACATTAAAGGAATCTCCTTAATGTATCATTTTTTATGCGTTATAACAGATATGATGTTTCATAAATGAAATATCCTAATGATGCAACATTACAGCCTAATATAAACACAATGATGTGTTACATTTTTATGGAAAAATGAATTTGAGAATTGAGAGTTAAATAGTAGAAAATTCACTAATGAACCACCAAAAGATTTTTTCACCAACGGAGAATGATGAATGCTGGAAAAACATTAACAAATTCAATGCACCTTGGAGAATGTATCGGGGAAGCAATGAACACCTTCAAATTTTTGATTCTTCATGGTCGGACCACTTCAACCTGAAACTACTTCGAGGTAGGGGTTTGTTTAGTTTCTGTTTTCCTAATTATTTTTCTAAAACAATTAATGCAGATCAACCCATGAACAAGTAAATCCACATATGGTGCGTTCTTATGTGAGGGTTTCATTCTTTGTGTTACTATTCATGATTAATTTTATAATTGATAGAAATTAAATCCCAAGCCTCGACTACATTAAACTTCTATCATGGAGGGCGCGGGCCACCATAAATATGGCCCGACCCCGTCCTCCATGTGTGTTTTGGACAACGAACATTTTAAATGAAGGCAACGAAATTTCAATGCCTCTGTAGGGAAGGTGGAACCCCATGGAGGATGCAGGCGCATGAATCACGAAGAACGAACCACCAGTACGGACCCGGTGGTTCAAGGAAGACCCCCCACAACATTGTAGTGACCACAGACTCGAGGTGATGCATTGGTAAGAACCGCCGGCTTGGCCGTCAGCAGGTGGAAAAGAGATGTCCCCTCAGTCACTTCAGTGGAACAACCCCTAGCTGCAAGCCACCCTCTTCAAGGGCATGCGGTCTCCCGACCATGTATGGCATGTCAGCCGGCAAGACAGGTCAGTCATGTGGAGCAAGGCTGTGGTCAACTGACCACTGTTGTAGGCGTCGACCCCATAGAGACCCAAGGGGTGAGGAGGGGTTTCAGGCACGACTTCTAGCCCCATCCCTACTAGGTGGACCGGGCAAGGCACGAGCCTGACTTGCTCTATCAGGCCGGGCCCACAGCCCAACAGACTAGAACCAGTCTGGGCCAGGTCTGGGTTGGTTCGTCGGACCCAGGTATATAGACCCATCTTGGGTTGGTGGACCTAGGTCTGGGTCAGGTCGGGTCAGTCTGATCAGGTCGTACCAGACCCGGACCCAACTTTCCACTTTTGGAAAACGTCAAAAACATAAATAATGGGCATATGATTGACTAGCTATTTGTGGCATTGGAATCCTCTCAAAAGGTGGATATTTTGGTAAACTTTATATAGGATTTAATGAATGTTGAAAATCGACCAATGACTTGTGGAGAGGTTCTCCAGAGATTAAGGGTGTTGCTTGCGGAAACCGTACGGTTGGATGAGATCTAAAGACTACTGACGAGCGTCCCTCTATGGATCAGATACAATGGCCCAATGGGAAGAGTCTTCTATGTGACCCGACAAGCCAATGGTGGGGAGTGGATTCTATGTGACCTAGTAGACCCATGTTAGTTTATAGGAGGAGTACCTAAATTTGGCCATAGGTGGGAAGCAACTTCTCTGTGACCCAAAATGCCCAAAGGGGGGAGAAGCTTCTGTGTGCACCAAGATACCCTTGGTACTCATCAGGGATGTGTACCACAGTCATCATAAGGTTAGGGGGAAGTGGATTCTGTTTGACCTGGCACACCACCTATAATCATTGATGAGGATTTCTCCAGCATCCCATGGAGTTCGACCTTATGACTGATGGACTTACCTTCCTACCCAAAAATATACCTACTGTGAGTTGTCTTGCTTTGTGATCATGCATGGTGATCATTCTTTGTGGTTTGATCCTAGATTTCATTGTGGTATTTAATTTGTGTTTTGGGGTCCCTACTCTGTATATTGTAAATCAAACCTTCAGATGCTTCAACCACACATGTTGTGTCTTGTGCAGGAAACCGCCAGCTTCACAGGGCACATGGTGGCACAAGACCCAATGGTGCCCAGTGAGACCAGGCAAGAGGAGAGTACTTCTACAACTTCTAGAAGCTACTTTGTACTTACCCATCAGGTGGGGTTTCCATCAGATGGCTTCCATTGTTTCTTTTTCACTTCCTTATTTCTAGTTTAGTATTTTGTTGGGTTTGTATTCTGGCCCATTTTACTTTCATCTGAAATTGTACTCAATGGTTGTTTAGTAGCATGCCTTGTTTATATTATACCTTTGAGAAATGGTTTTGTGTGTGTTCATACAGGAACTCAGACAATTTCATCTCACTTACAGGTTGATGCCTATGCTGCCAGTCACCAACCCCAAGCATTTGGGAGGTGGGCTTGGGGTATGTCATGACATAAGTCCCAGGGGATGGGTTGTGTGACCGTGTTTTCATGACACGTCAAATTGATTGTGTTTTTAAGGTTGATTTATAGTTTAGGGAAGACCCTAGGTCATCTCTCAAGGAGCGTTGGTGGCTTATAGTGTGTATTTTTAATAAATATTATTAAAAGAGGGGGTGATTTTGAAAACAGTTTTAAGAAAATAACTTAACATAAAGAGTTCAATAGTTGATAGAATAAGGTGGAGGATTAAGAATTATGAGATAAGGATATCACTTCAAGTTCATTACACATCTTGTATAGTTCATTATTTTGAAAATTTCACATGGTTTTGTTTAATTCTTTGGTTGAGGGTTGTCAAGATCTTGATTCCCCTCTTGCCTCTCTAAACATTGCAGAAAGTACCAACCCTTGACACAATAATTGTGTTGTCAAGGTTTGGACATCAAGAATAGATTAAAGGCTACCGAAGCATACTAATATCTTTTTTATGAGTGAGATAAAGAGGATCCTTGTGTTTCCCAATCGGAACAATTCAATTTTCCCACTTGAAATTTCAACCCAATAGTTGTTCAAATGAAAAGAGGTTAACTTAATTAAATCCAAAAATGAACTTAGAGGAGAAACATGTTTAGATAAAACATAAGTTAAATAATTCACACAAAAATTACACAAAACTAGTAGAGAATCATGTGCCAGAACTCCCTCACAAGTTTGTGTATCTCCCTCGAAATGATCTCCCACCATTTAGCTCGTCATCTAGAGGAGGAGAAGGCTCGGGTGGAACTCCCTCTTTATCCTTGGTTCCACTATGAGGATAGGGGCCTACATAATTTCAAGTATGTGGAGAGAAATCCTTTGGGTCTCTAAAATACCAGAGATTTTTCTCCTGGTTGAACTTACAAATGAGGATCCCAAGGATCCATTTTATAGGGAAATGGGAAGGTGGTTTTGAGTACACAAAATTATTGAAACCACTTATCACATGTGTTTAGACCTCTAGACTGCATTATCTCGATTTGTATAAAATAACAAGGTTGTTTCCCCACATCGTGGCTGGATCCACTGAATGTTTGGCTCACTTTGGACACCTATATCCCGAGATATGGATAGATCACAAAACACCACCTTTGAATCAGTGCAGATTTGGCGTGCTGGACAGATCAGGTCGGAAAGGTTATCCGATGGCCGAATCAGTCTTGGGTTTCTTCATATGAAATGTAGCCCAACGAGTTTCGGACCATCCCACAAGATTTAAGCTCAATTTTATTCACGGTAGAGTAGAAGTGTTTGGATTAACCCAATGATTTGCTTGGATCCTGCACAGTTTGGCCAATTTTTATGGGACATCATTATGGGCCCTCCAAGTCACCATCACCTTCAATGAAATTTTCAAGAAAAGTAACATTGGACCTTTTAATATCAATAAATAGAAAATAAAGGATTCAAATATGTAATTCAGTTTGTTATTATTTTTGTAATTTACAATAAAAATTCGGTTTAATACAATGGTCTAAGGGTGAAAATAACACAGTGAATCGTGGGACGATCACACCCCCACACCTAAACATTTGCACTCCTAGGAAAAGTCAATATCCAAATAATATGATGCATATATATATATTCCAAACATCAAGAAATTTTAAAATTTGAGGAAATTTAAATTCACTAAAGTAATGTGATCAATGTACGAACCACACCAAGGATTTTTTCCTAGTGAAAATGGAAAAAGATGTCTCATAAATCATATCACAATAAAATTATAAGAGATTCATGAAACCAACATAAGAAATGAATTAAAAAGTAAAACATTCCACTAAATCTCCATGTGTGTGTGAAAACCATTCCATGCTATTCTTTCCACTTTACATCAAATAAATATCGGTTATTTAAACATTATTCATCTTTAAATGGGTTTTCACCAAACTCCTCATACATCCTTTGCAATCATATTTCAAGACCCACTCACTTAAGCATTCCTAGAAGTCAAACAATAATCTCCTGACCTACATATCCCCATTTTATGGACATTTCATCACTCACCTCGTTTATTATATATATTTTTTTGAAGTTGCATTTGGAACAAATCTCACACTCATCTCTCAACCCTTGTTTGATCTCCTCACGAAACTAATTGCAAAATTTATAACAAGATCAAAGGTTGAGGAGGAGTGGTTTTTGAAATGCCCAAGACACAATTTTTTTGAGGGCGTACAATAGTCGGACAATAGGTACACACGCATAGGTCAATTTGGTACAGTAATGAAACAGATCAGATAAGGAACGAACTAATGAAAATATCATTTAAAGATGAAAAATATTAACCTAACATATATTTACCTTATATTAAGTAAGAAATATTCATACTTTGTGGTATGGTGCAAAAATGTATGGAGATATTAGTGACACAGTTTTCCCAAAACTACTCACACAAGGGGCATCAATCATCTCAAATTTTTCACAATGATACAACCATTTATATCAATGACAGAAAAACAATTCACTAAAAATCACTCCCTAATGTAAAATTCATACAGATAGTCTTTTCACCATTCTTTATGGTATTTTTACTTTCCCCACATTATGGTCATCGAATCATGGAACATTGAAAATTTTTATGGGGAAAAATGAAAATACCATAAAGAAGGGAAAAAAAGAGAAGAAAGAAGAAAGACAATGGAAAAACTAATGAACTAAACAAGATAAGAAAATGTTAAAATACTATAAAGAAAGAGAAAAAATAGAAAATGATGAAAATTCCTATCTAACCCAGGAATGTACCCATCCCCCCACACCTAGAATGTGCAATGTCCTCACTATAAGAAAAGAGGGTGTGGAAAGGAAGGATAAAACTTGGTGGTTTTCATTCATATATTACTTCTTGAAATTGGAGTTCCTCCCTCAGGGACTCCGGAATGGATTCATGGAAGTGCTTCAGCCCCTGCTCATTGACAGTGAATGTTTGATTGGTTCCTTTATTTTGAACCTGGACAACACCAAATGGATAGACGTTAGTAATAGTGTATGGTCTAAACCAGCGGGAACGAAGCTTACCAGGATGCAACTTCAGCCTTACATTATAAAGGAGGAACTTCTGCCCAATATGGAACTGACGATGAAGGATAAGAAGGTCATGGGAATCCTTGGTTCTCTCTTTATAAATCCTGGAGTTTTCATATGCATCTCTTCTCATTTCCTCTAACTCTTGAATCTGCAACTTCCTTTGAGCACCTGCACCAGAATGATTAGAATTGCATTGTTTGATGGTCTAGTAGGCCTAGCGCTCAATCTCAATAGGGAGGTGACAACTCTAACCAAACACAAGACGATAGGGTGAAATTACAATGGGAGTTTTGAAAGCAGTACTGTAGGCCCATAATGAATCATTAAGTCGAAGACTCCAATCTTTTCTCTTGGGTTGAACCGTTTTTTCAATAATTTTTTTTACCTCTCTATTTGACACCTCAGCTTGACCATTGGTCTGTGGATGATATGCAGTAGAAACTCGATGACCGACCCCATACCTATGTAAAAGTGAATGAATTGTTCAGTTGAAAAAATGAGAACCCTGGTCACTGATGATGAACCTAGGTTAGCCAAACCTACAGAAGATTTTGGTTCTCAAAAATTCTACAACTACCTTAGAATCATCATTCCTTGAAGCTCATGCCCCTACCCATTTTGAAACATAATCAACTACCATATGAATGTAAAAGTTTCCAAAGGAATTGGGAAATGGCCCCATAATGTCAATACCCCATACATAAAAAAGGTCATGAAAGAGAAACGATTGTTGTGGCAGTTCATTTCTTTTAGAGACATTCCCCATTATTTGACAACGAGTAAAAGATTTTCAAAAACCATGGCATCCCAAAAATGTGTTGGAAAAAAGAGACCAGAATCAAGGACCTTGGGAGCAGTTCATTGGGGACCAAAGTGGCCCCCACAAGCAAGAGTGTGGAAGAATCTAAGGATGGACTGAAACTCACTATCGGGAACACAACGCCTAAGGACATGATCACTACAGGTGCGCCAAAGGTATGGGTTATCCCAAATATATCAACGAGACTCATGTTTTAGATGACTGGCTTGGTTTTTGTTGAAATCAGTAGGAATGAAAGATGCTACCAAATAATTTACAATTTCAGCATACCAAGGAATACCATCTTGCACTCGGTACAGTTTCTTATCAGGAAACATTTTATTTATGGGAATATAGGGGTATGAGTCAATGTCTGAGTATGGTTGAATTCTACTGATATGGTCAGCCACCACATTCTCTGCTCCTTTTTTATCTCTAATTTCTATATTGAATTCTTGAAGGAGGAGCATCCAACGAACGAGACATGGTTTGGCTTCTGGTTTCTTAAGGAGGTACTAGAGGGCTGCATGGTCTGAGAACACAATGACTTTGGACCCCAAAAGGTATAACCTGAATTTGTCCAAGGAAAACACAATGTGAAGGAATTATTTTTCAGTTTTGGTGTAGTTTTCTTGGGAAGGGTCCAAAGTACGTGAGGCATAGGCTATGACATGTGGAGCTCGGTCGACCCTTTGTGACAAAACTGCCCCAACTGCATAGTTAGAGGCATCACACATGATCTCAAATGGTAAATCCCACCGAGGAGGTTGGATTACTGGGGGTGAGGTGAGAATCCATTTTAACTTATTCAAAGATTCCTCACATTCTTTATCAAAAACATATTCTTTTTCTTTTTTGGAGAAATCGGGAGAGGGGGAGTGAAATTTTACTAAAGTCACAAATGAAACGACGATAAAATCCAGCATGAACTTGGAATGATCGCACATCCCATATATTTTTGGGGAATGGAAGGGAAAAAATGACATCAAATTTTGATTTATCTACTTGGATACCATCCCTAGAAATGACATGCCCCAAAACTATACCTTTTCGCACCATGAAATGACATTTCTCATAATTTAATAAAAGATTATTTTCTATACAGTGACGTAGGACTGAACCAAGACTACTCAATAATTCATCAAAAGAAGATCCATAAACTGTGAAATCATCCATGAATACTTCTATGAAATTCTCTAGGTAATCTGAAAAAATAATAACCATGCATCATTGGAAAGTACCCGGAGCATTGCACAGACCAAATGGCATCCTTCTATCGGAAAATGTGCCAAAGGGGTAAGTGAAGGTTGTCTTTTCCTGATCCTCAGGGGCAATATGGATCTAAAAGTATCCAGAATACCGATCAAAGAAATAGTAGTGGGAATTACCCGCTAGCATCTCTAGCATTTGGTCAATGAATGGCAAAAGGAAATGTTCCTTCCTCATTTGTTTGTTTAGTCGACGATAGTCCATACAGACACGCCAACTATTCTGTACACGAGTTGGAACCAATTCATTGTTTTAATTTTTAATTACTATAAGGCCATTATTTTTAGGAACCACTTGAATGGGACTGACCCATTGGCTGTCAGAGACAGGGTAAATGATTCCAGTATCCAATAATTTTATTACCTCATTTTTCACAACTTCTAGGAGGTTGGGGTTCAGTCGACGTTGTGGCTACCTCACTGGTTTATCATCATCATTTAACAAAATATAATGTGTAAAAATTGATGTTCTAATACCAAGAATGTCAGCAAGTGTCCACCCCAATGTTTGTTTATACTCCCTCAAAAGTTCAAGCAGTTGCAATTCATGCCCAAGAGGGAGTGAACTAGAAATGATGATGGGAAACTTGTTTCCATTCTCAAGATATGAATATTTTAAATCTTGAGGTAGTTGTTTTAGTTCCAATTTAGGTGGATTTTGGATTGATGAGAGTGTGTGTGAGAGTTCACTGATCTCATCTAATTGCTCAATGGTATCAACCTCGGATGAGAAATGAGCTTTTACAATCTTAGCAGTATTATTGATGGTCAGTGGATCATCAGTGTTCAAGAAATCATCAATCAGTGAACATGAATGAAACCTTTCTAGACCACTACAACAATCAATGCATGAATAATTTCCTAGAATTTCAATCAATGAATAAAACTCAGAAAGGGGATTGGTGGAAAGAAAAGTTGTTTTTTTAGAGGTAGGGAATACATCAATTTAATTAACAGAGAGAGTGCAATGTTCTTCTGAGGGGTGTTTCATGGAATCAAGGATGTTCAAATGGACTATATCACCACCAAATTCCATAGATAATGTACCATTGTGGACATTAATTATGGTTTTTGAGGTTTTCATGAAATGTCTCCCCAATATAATTGGGGCATGTCCATTCATCCTATCATCCTCCATTTTAAGCACATAAAAGGCAGCAGGAAAAATAAAATTTTGGACCCTCACAAGAACATCCTCTAACGCACCAAAGGGGTGTGAAGTACTCCAGTTAGCTAGTTGAACAATATTTCTAGTGGACTTCAGTTCCCCGACCTGCAATGTAGTGTAAATAGAGTGAGGCATCACATTAATAGAGGCACCTAAATCAAGCATAATATTTGAAAAATAATACTACCCTATGGTGCATGGAATTGATAATGTTCTAGGATCGTTGCATTTGGAGGGAAGTGATGACTCTATCAATTATGAAAAATTCCTCCCCAAACTCACCTTCTAATCTCCAAAAAGTCACCTTCGGTGTGAACACATCTTCTTTAGAAACTTGTCGTACTGTGGAATTTGCTTCACAACATCAATCAATGGGATATTAACCTAAAATTTCTTAAAAATATCCAATATTTCCTTATCAAGATCATTTTCCTTTGGTTTTCTTGGATGGGTGGACCTTTGAGTTAATGGAAGAGGAATGGTTGGGATAGATGACTCATCAATGTACACACTCTTTCCTTTAGTAGGGATTCTCTCAAGATAAGGTTCATCAACATTTGGAACATTTTTAATGGTTGGGATGGAGGTTTCCTCAGGAGGGGATGACTCTAATGAAGGATTCATCTTACTTTCTAGTTGTCTTACACTCCTAAGGGTGATGGCACTAACATTTACTTTATCCCTAGGGTTAACTATTGGTTGAGAGGGAATTTTACCTGACCCATGATTTTGAATTTCACCCACTGATTTAGCTAGTTGGCCTAATTGGGTTTTGAGGTCTTGTATGGATTCTTGAGTAGTTTGTTGAAATTGGATATTGTTTGCAGCCATTTGTCTCATCATATCTTCTAGACTAGGCTCGGGTTTTTGAGGGGTTTGTTGGAAAGGCATTTGGGGTGGTTGAGGGTTTCTAGGTGGTGGTGGTTGATGACTACTCTCCTCTGGTTTATTCCATTTTTTAGAGGTTGGTTTGAATACCCCCTTTCCTATAGGCTTGGTTCTCCTTCCACCCAGGGTTGGATGGATAGTAAGGTTTGTGCATAAAGGGTTGGTTATAGGGGAGGCCCAGAAATATTGCCTCACAACTCTCAGATGTTTCCCTCAATTGAGGACATAGGTCAGAGAAGTGGGTGTCAGAATAAAATATACCACAATGGATAGGAGGAGTAGATTGGGACATCCCTTGGGAAAGATCAAGTTGTCGAAGAAGGGTACTTACCTCTTCAAACTTTGTGTCCACCTTCTTCTCGAATTTAGTACTTTGTACCTCCTGAACACCTCGAATGGGTATGCTAGACCTTGTACCGAATTTTTGAGTGATTTGTGCCATGTTCTAGATTAAGGTCCTTGCAGTAATTGGGGTCTTATCTACCAGTGCACTACCTACAGCAACATCAATCATATTTCTATCAATAGGGATTAAACCTTCATAAAAATATTGTATTAAAAGTTTGTCACTTATTTGGTGGTGTGGGAAACTTGAACATAATATTTTAAAGCATTCCCAATATTCATGAAGTGTTTACCCTTGATATTGTCTTATCCCACAAATTTCTTTCCTTATTGTTGCAGTTCAAGAGGCCGGGAAATAATTTTCAAGAAAATGGCGTTTCATGTCCACCCTGCCTCTTATTGGTGAATTAACATAATATAACCAATATTTCACAGTGTCTTCCAAATAAAATGGGAATGATCTAAGCTTTACTTATTCCTCATCCAAATTATCAAGTTTTAATATTGAACAAACAGTATGAAATTATTTTAAGTGATTGTGTGGATCCTCTCCAAGAAGTCTATGGAATCTTGGTAATAGATGAATTAAGCCAGATTTTAGTTCAAAATTGGTTGCCTCACCTTGTAATTGAATATATGTGGGCTAAATATCAACATCAGGTGAGGTTAGTTATTTTAGTGTTCGATTGTTTTCAGCCATTTTATTCACATTAATTTCAGTTTTTATGTGGATTTTCGAAGAAGAAGAATAAGGATCAAGATGAGTGTTGATGTTTTGTGTGTCCTCCTTCAAAGTGTTGTCTTGTGTGTCTCGGTGTCATTGACATAGGGTCCTCTCCGGTTCAGGTTCGAAAGGTTGTAAGTATCCTGAAGTAGAATTCATCATGAACCAAACCTACACAACAAATAGATCAGAACACAAATATATAGGTAAATATATAATATATAACATATAAATATTCACAAAATTTACAAATTTTTTTCAAAAACACGAACTAAAAATCAAAGCACTCCCCGGAAACGACGCCAAAATTTGAATGCGTTGTCATGACAAGTCAAATTTATTATGTTTTTAAGGTTGATTTATAGTTTAGGACAGACCATAGGTTGTCTCTCAAGGAGCGTTGGTGGCTTATAGTGTGTATTTTTAATAAATATTACTAGAAGAGGGGGGTGATTTGGAAAACAGTTTTAAGAAAATAACTTAACATAAAGAGTTCAATAGTTGATAGAATAAGTTGGAGGATTAAGAATTATCAGATAATGAGATCACTTCAATTTCATTACACATCTTGGATAGTTCATTGTTCTGAAAATTTCATATGGTTTTGTTTAATTCTTTGGTTGAGGGTTATCAAGATATTGATTCCCCTCTTGCCTCTCTAAACATTGCACAAAGTACCAACCCTTGAAACAACAATTTTGTTGTCAATGTTTGAACTTAAAGAACATATTAAAGGCTACCAAAGAATACTAATATCTTTTGTATGAGTGAGAGAAAGTGGATCCTTTTGTTTCCCAATCGGAACAACTCATGTTTCCCACATGAAATTTCAACCCAATCAGTGTTGAAATGAAAAGAGGTTCACTTAATTAAATGTAAAAATGAACTCAGAGGAGAACCATTTTTTGATAAAACAGAAGTGAAATAATTCACCCAAAAATTTCACAAAACCATTAGAGAATAAAGTGCCGTAACTCCCTCCCAAGTATGTGTATCTCCCTCGAAATGATCTTCCACCGTTTTGCTCGCCATCGAGAGGAGGAGAAGGCTCGGGTGGAACTCACTCTTCATTCATGGTTCCCCTATGAGGATAGGGGCCTCAAGAACATAAATTATGAGGATAGAACTCCATTTGGTCTCCAAAATACTAGAGATTTTCCTCCTGGTAGAACTTACAAATGAGGAGCCCAAGGTTCCATTTTATAGGGAAATGGGAAGGTGGTTTTGAGCACACAGAATTATTAAAACCACTTGTCATAGGTGTTTTGACCTCCAGACAGCATTATCTCGATTTATATAAAATAAAGAAGTTGTATCCCCACCTCTTAGATATCTCCACTGAAATTTAGGCTCAATGTGGACACCTATAGCCCTAGATATGGACAGATCACATCACACCACTTTTGAATCCGTGCAGATTTGGTGTTCTGGAAAGATCAGGTCGGCAAGGCCTTCCAATTGCTGAATCAGTCTTGGTTTTCTTCATATGAAATGTAGAAAAAAAAATTTCGGACCAGAACACAAAATTTCAGCCCAATTGGATGCACAGTCGGGTAGAAGTGTTCGGATTAAGACAATGATGTACTTGGATCCTGCGCAGTTTGGCCCATTTTTCTTGGACATCATCATGGGCCCTCCAAATCACCTTCACCTTCAATGAAATTTTCAAGAAAAGTAACATTTACCTTTTTAATATCAATAAAACAAAAAATAAATGATTCAAAAATTTAATTCAATTTGTTATTATTTTTGTAATTTAAAATACAAATTCAGTTTAATACAATGGTGTAAGGGTGAAAATGACACAGTGAATCATGGGACGATCATTGTGACATACATATTCACATTTTATTCTTGAAGGGGATGTTACATTACAGTTCCATGGGTGTGTATGGGTCTAAAAAAAATTAGGGAGGAGATGATGTAGAAATTACACACCTCAGCATGGGCAGTTAACCCTTGTGTCACCAATGCATTTCAAGATCTACGACTCTAGTATTGGTGGCCTAGTATGAAACATGATATTTCTAGATTCATCAGCCGATGTTCCACCATTCAACAGGTGAAGGCATAACATCAGTGTCTGATAGAGATTTTGGAGCCATTGTCTTTTCATGAGTGTAAATGAGATGATTTTTTGATGGATTTTGTGACTGGTCAACCTAAATCAGGTTTTGGAAATAATATGGTGTGGGTTGTGTTAGATCATTTTAAGAAGGCCTCACACTTCCTAATTGTGTGAGAGATGTTCTTGGTAGATTATCTTGGAAGGTTGTATGTTAGAGAGGTTTTACGATTCATGGAGCTCCTCGTTATTATTTCTAATAGTGAAACTCAATTTATGTCCTAGTTTTGGAATGGGTTGTAGAAGGCCTTGGGTACACAGGTGATTTTGTGCACCACCTTTCACACACAAAACGGTGGATAAAAAGAGCATGAAATACTAATCCTATATGAAATTCTCCATGCATTTGTCCTTGAATTTTGAGGCTCTTGGGAGAAACACATTCTTCTAGTTAATTTCTCTTATAACAATAGATTTTAAGATTCCATCAAGAAGGGTCCTTATGAATACTTATATGATAGGCCATTCAACTCACCATGGTGCTGGATAGGGGAAAGGGAGGTATCTATTCTTAGGAATTTTATTTTACAGAAGATTATAAAGTAGTTCCAATTGATAAAAATTTTTATGATGATAGATCGGTCCAGATAACAATCATATGTGAACAGACACTAGTGACCTCTTGAGTTTGATGCCAGGGAATGAGTTTTCTTGTGGGTATATCTCAGTTTGTGTCCTAGACATATTTTGAAATATGTTAAGATATCACCGAGGTTCATTATGAGTATATATTAGTTTAGGCCCTAGACATATTTTGAAATATGTTAAGATCTCACCGAGGTTCATTGGCGCCTTTGAGGCTGTGGAACATATCATACCAATGGATTACAATTTGGTACTTCCTCAGAAATACCTATCCATGGACGACATATTTCAGGTATCTCATCATTGCCAATACTATCCAGACTCAACATATGTATTTCATAATAATGAAGTTAAATTGGATGTGGATTCTTACTTTAAGGATTATCTAGTTCACATTGTTGATAAAAACATGAAGACAGTCCAAGGAATGTCAGTTCCTTTAGTACATGTGCTACGACAACACATCCAGATAACAAATGATAATTTGGAATAAGAAGCAGATGTATGAGCTTTGTGGTTGTAGCTATTCTCTGATGATACCTATTTACCCTTATAAAGACAACTCGTGGAAACCTTTTCTCAAGGATGGTAGGTTATAATGACCCATATTTTCAATAAAGGTACAAATCATTATTATTCCAATATGAATTTCTTAAATGATGCTAATATTGAATGATAATATTTCCAAAGAAGTTACAGGTGCGTCCAAGGACCATTCAGGTCTCAGAACCCCACAATGAGAATAACTAACTAGGCCACATAGTTTTCCTACTACCATGTGACCTAGGGTGAATGGTTGTATGGATGGTTGTAGGTTTGGTACAGAGCAATTTTGTATAGTTTTCACCCGGTTAGTCAAATCGTGTGCCAAACCATGCAGTGTGCCCCAAACTATTAGTGAAGAGAGCAGGGTGTGTGCACATTTTGGACAAACTGTGCAGCCAAACCGTACACCTATGTATAATGAGGTGAAAAGTCATTTTTTCCATTAATGAAATCATTAACCTAATATTCTTTCTTCTCCTACTTATTCCCATGGATGAGGTTATTCTTCATCTCCCGTATCAACTCCCACTCCTCAATCTAGGATTCTTGATTGCTTCTCCATCCGAATTTTGATCAAAGATTCATTGAATTAATTGGATTCCTTAAGCTACTCTATCACTTCCACCAACCTTCAATCATAGTTTTAATTTTAATCCATCGTGCTATTTAAGTGCATTCTCGGTTGTCCAATTTTTAGGGTATGATCTCTTCAATCCTAATTCAAAACTAAGGCCGATATTGAGAAAGGATTATTCTAAATACTTCTTTTAGGTTTTTACATCATTTTCCCATTTATTTTTTATGTTTTTTAATTATTACATTTTCCACATGTCCTGTAACATCCTCATCCCAGATGCGAATGAAGGTTTCCCAAGCCCGATGTGCCATAATGCCTCAAGTGCATCTCCCCAAATGCTAGAGGCTGTCGACCATCAGCAAGGGCCTAGGTGTGTCCATGGGGAGACTATTCCCTCATCACCAAAGTGTAAAAAAATGAAAATAAAAAAATATAAACAACTAAAGTAGTAAAACATGCATAAAATTTATACACAACATGAATATATAACTATATAAAAAGGAAAATCATATACAGAATGATGGCACATGTCATGTGTCTATGAAATCAGCAAAAATTGGTGCATACTAGTATAAATCAATATATGTATACCAAAATACCAAAAAAGACAAAAAAAGTTTCAATATTAGAATAGAATTACAAGCCTTAGCTCGGCCATGTTCTCCCCTTCTCAATAAAATGATACAAAATCAAGCATCAAATAGTGGTAACTTGCCCCGATCCCTACATGCATCCAAATTTTCTATTCAGCTACCAAAAAACGGACCAAATAGGGTGTGAGATACAATCTCAATAGGTAACCACCCAAAGATCTATACAATTATAGAATGTGAAATATAAAAAAATAAAAGGGTGCATGTAAACTGGTAAGTAGTACTTAATATATAGTGCCCAAGGAATATCTACTAATAACATGTAACACTAAAAGTCCTCTCAAGGATCCCTATAGAAGAAGGTCAAGCTCCTATAACAAGGTTGCTACAAACAATGCATAAACTACTAATATAACCTTGTCATTCATACAAACATTACATATCATCCACGACCTTGTCATATATTCCAAAGTGTCAAAACATCCATGAATGATCCATTTAAGGAAGCATTTTATTTTTCTCATGTTCATCCCATATAATAATGTTTCATATAACAAAGTGATGTATATTGGGTGTATAAGGAAACGAAAACCTTATCGAGTCCCTGGAGAACCTCAATGGAATCCGGATTAGGAACTAGTTGGATTCCTAGGAGCATGTCAACCAAAAATTTCATACACAAGTCCAATAAAACCAGATCCAAGGGGTAGCAATGCCCATGGAATCCCATGGAATAAAAAACCATGGATCATAATCCATCCCAGGTTTCTTCTACAGCATTGAGATTCTAGGATAATCATCCAGAAATCTATGGAATCTTTCTCCATTTCATATCATTAATAAATTCATACCATATGAGTATACCCACTTATATAACCATTGAGATTCAATTCTAACTCATTAGTATACACACTCATAAAACACAACTCAGATTCAAGGAAAACAATGTGTATACCCACTCATTTTTCACAATTTACATTTAATCATATCACATGAGTTTACCCCCTCATTTCCACATTTAGAAATTTAACCATTTAAGAAACCCAAGTTCAATATAAACCATTTAATCGAGCATTACATGAAAAGTGAGGAAAAAAATCTCCTATCACTCAATGAAAAAACATTTAATTGTATTCATTATTAATACATACATTAAAGCATGATAATACACCCCTTGGGTAGTTCAACCAAGGAATAACAAGTTAATTTCATAAGTCACACCCCATGGGTGACCATGGTTTGGGAAATTGCCACTAAAACATTTCAATGAAAACTAAGGGAATCCGAAACATGTCTTGTTCCATTTAATCCAATTAACCAAATTAATTTATAGGTTTTTGCAGAATGTCTGGTGAATAGAAAAATGACATATAGTCAAATAAATCATCAAAACTCAAAGAAAATATGTTGACCACGTACCATAGAATTGTAGTAGAGTGCTTGTCCAGTATCAGCTTTTGATTTGACTCATATTGGGATAAATTTAAAGAACGGAAAAAGAACCTATAAATAGGGGAAGATATCTTTCACCTAAATAGAATCACTGATAGGAATAAAATTTGGAACAACTAAAAAGTAATCAAGTACTCATTGATGTGTGCCCAAGGAGATGAAAGGCGCTTGAATCATAGATCAAATGGAGGATTTATCTCAAATCAAATAACAATCACTATTTAAGATCCTCGAAAGGGTGAGTTGGTATCCATTGAAGAAATGAGGAATTTAGGTTTAATAAAAATTTAATTAGATTTAAACTTTTAAATTTCCAAAAAATATAGGGGTATCAGGATTTAGGAACATAGTTAGCTATAGGATATGGGAACCCACATGGTTTCCTGTCACAAATTGACTAACTATGTAGAAACCATAAAAAATACCACTATTAAAATTGTAGAACTTTCCACATGAGTACACTTACCAAATTGAATGGTTTGGTATAATAGTGACACCTTCCCCTACTCTCTGCCAAAAACATTAATGGTTTGTTAAACCATGTGGCATGCCTCGCACAGTTTACACTAACTTTGCTCAAGTTAAGTTTTAAACCAAAATACTGGGTTCAAGGTAGCAAACAAGCCCTGGACATCCCCAAAAAACCCATGATAAAATTGCATATCCACATTAGGAAAAATTTAAACATTTAAAAACAAATAAAAGGATTTTTGCCTCATATTAAAGCTTGAGTTCTTATAGTCTACCCCCTTAAAGAAATTCATCCTGGAATGGACCACTCAAGGGTGGCCAAGATTCTCCTGAGAACAACTCAGACCACTAATAATGTAGGTTTTCATCCCTATCCCAATTCCCATCCTATAAAAGTTCATATTGTCATGGAACACATACTAGGTGAACTGACAGGCCTCAGAGAAAAATTGTGATCCTATCAACGATATGAATCACATGATCTTAAAATGATGCATAAATTTATATCAAAACCTCCTCATGATGAAAAGAAGGTGATGAGTCTAAGTGATAGCGGCACAACTGAGATATGTTGATGACATTTTTCTTGCCTTAGTACTTTTAAGGTAACTACAATAGATATGATACCATCCCAACTCCATCCAGAATCTCAAACAACCCAAAAAATCATTGTGAAAGGTTACCTTGTCTCCTGATTCGCCTATATATCATCCTCGGTGGAACATGCAAAAAAACTCAATCACCAACCTCAAACTCAAGAGGTTGTTTATGGTGACCGACTTATGATTTTTGATGATACTACACAATACCCATCCACTTCAAAATAAACTGAACTTTCTCAGAAGTCTCCTACATGAGAAATAGTCTCGGGAAGGATGCATCACCTACGTCTAACTAGCACATGGGCAATCAGCATGGCATACTGTACAAATCCTCATAAGGTTCCATCTGTATCATCACATGATAGTTGTTATTTTAAGAGAATGTAACCAAGGGTATATGATTCTCCCAAGATCCACAAAAATATATCATGCATGCACACAACATTTCCTTAAGTACCGGTATCATAAGATCTAGTCAGCCATCAATCTGAGGGTGGTATTATGTGCTTAAAAGCACATGGGTACTCAGTTCCCTATGAAAACTATAACAGAATCAAGATGTAAGTCATGTGTTCCAATATGAAATGATAGTGTGTTGGACCTTGTCGAGTTATAATATCTCATGGATATACAAAATCTCAATCTCATCAACACTGAAGGTCTCCTTAATCAGTAACAAATACACAACCATCATGAGCCTATCAATAAAATCCCTCATAACATATATATCCTGTGCTAAACCTAGTAATCCAGTACTAAAATCCATCACTAAATCTTCCCATTTCTACTCTAGAATAGGTAACCAATACAAAATATCATATGTTTTCTGATTTTCTACCTTTATCTCCTAACAGGTATAACACCTCGTAACCAAACCATCAATCTATATTTTAATAACCAACAACCAGTACTGATGGTGGAAGTCATAGTACATCTTAGAGACACTAAGGATTACAACCTAAGGCGGGGCATGAAACCTATATATCAGTTCCTCATGTTGGTTTAATATAACCAAAAAACAACCATGTATTCACATAATCTCATCCTCACCTATGTTCTAACAAGGATAAGGGTCCACACCGGCAACACTCTCTCATAAGAATAGGCCTTTTGAATCTAATAGCTACCTCATCCTCACTCTATCATGTAGAGTAGATTTCAAAGCTATGGATGATAGAGAAGTATTCCTCTAACAATCATTCACCTCCATGTTCATCTCAAAGAACAACACCCTAAGATGCCACTCGCTAATGGCCTACTGAACTACCTGTATCGGAGTCCTCCTGCTCAATGCATCGACCATTACATTGAATTTACCAAGCATGTAGGCAATATCAAAGCGTAAATGCTATTGTTACTCAACCCATATTCACTACCTCATATCCAGATCATGTTTTTTAAATAAATAATTTAGTATTTATTCGTCCATGTACACAAAAAAATACTCTCCCAGTGAGTAATGTCTCAAAAAACACAAATCATGAATGACTACAACTGACACGATATCATGCATCAGGATGTTCCCCTCATGTGGCCTAAACTATCAAGACCTATATGACATGACTCTACTACTTTCATTAGAGCTTATTCAATATAAATACCTGATGCATCATAATACCCAATGTAGCTCATTCCATGCTCTGGATATATTATGACTAATGCTTTATTTTAGCTCTTATTCATCTTCTAAAGGATATCTCAAAGGTATCTAACCATAAAATTTTCACACCGTTCTTATTCAAGCCAATCAGTGGAACTTCTATGCATGATAAGTCCTATATAAAACACATGTATTATCCCTATATCCCCAAGAAACTCTTTATAGAAAAAAATTTGGGAAGATCCTTGGAAATTAAGGATCCCACCTTCTTTTAGGTCAACTGGTTCTTCTATCATTGAGATAATGTGACCCATGAAGTGAATCAAATCCATACATAAGTGGAACATTATGATCTTATCATATAACTAATGTTATATCAATGTATCCAAAAACATATCATGTAGTTTTTATTGTTTGTGTTGATTATAATAATACAACAGGTTATCATCCCCAAAAATCACGACAAATGAATCTAGCTAAGGATGGAAGACTCGGTTCATCAGCCCCATGAAAACTGATGGTGGATTAGTGATACTAAAAAACATAACTAGATAATCATATAAAAATACATTCCCTAAAAGGATTTATGAGGTATTTCTACAGGCCAAACACATACGTGGTGATATTGAATTCTCAAAAAACATTTCATGAAAAAAGGAGCTCCTAGAAGCTAATCAAATAGATCATCAATATACGGAAAAGGATACCAATTTGTAATAGTAATATTCATCAATTTCAGATAATCCACTCAAATCCTATGTTTACCATCCACCTTTTTTGAAAAAAGGATATGTGAACCCCATAGAGAAGTACTGGTTTGAATAAACCCCTTCCCCTCCAAATCCTCTAGCTACCACTTAATATCCTGCAAATTCATCATATCCATCATGTTAGGATGAATGGATACTGATGAAAATCATAGAACTCCCTCAATAGATAAATCAACCTCTCTCTCAAGAGGTAAACTAGAAAATTCAGGTAATAAAACATCCCTAAAATGATGAACCACTGGGGGAATGTCTATGTAATGTTATCCCTAATCATCCATATACAAACTAGTGGTCTAATATATAATCCCTCCCACACCTTGATGTTGAGGTCCTGTTCGACTCACTTGGACATCACATTCACCCTTTTGAGTATTAACTATATCTTATGGTGTTGTGAAAGTCACCCCTTGGTGATAATATTCAACGTAATCTTGATAATATACTTGATAGTACATCCCTAGTATGACATCTAGCTTTTTAATGTTGAAGAAATACAAATTCCAGAAGAAGTGACACCCGCCAAACTCAAGGGGGAACAACCAACATTGGTTTAAATATTCTATTCTTATATATAATTAAGTGTCCAACATCACAACACTCTCAGAAGACAGTATAACGAGACTAAGGATTTTTCACCGTATGTGAAGATATGAAAATATGCGATGCACCTTTATAAAAAACAGATGCTACAATAATTGAGCCTACTAAAATCATACCACTCACTGTAGATGGACTAAAAACCAACTCCTTGGTGGTAGGATGTGTATAATAGATCTATCCTAAACCATGACCCTGTGACACAACCTCACTGCCCTGAGTAGGCCCACTCTGATGTCATGGTGTAACTGGTGTCTGGATTCCTCGACAATGACCACCACTACCTCAGAATAATTAACTAGAACTACTCCAACTCCATGCCTAAAGGTGTTATGAGAAACCTACACCTAAACCTGGTGTTGGAGTAGACCCCCTACCACACATAGTTGTAGGGAAGGTCCTGTAGAAATGTTTCTTGTGGAGCATGCTGACACAATATTTCTATGCAACTATGTCACGATCACCCTAATTATTCAAGTGGACCTATCTTCCACATTGATGACAGAAAACCAAGCTACTAGTACTCACAACATGACTGGTACTCGTCTCAATGGATTCCTCAAAACATCACTTCCTTCCATTGGAAGTTGAACTACTAGGTTAAGAGACGATATCACTTTTCTCTACCCCTATCATCACTCAGGTGCTACATTATACTCACTTCTTGATTCATAATTTCAATAATAGAGGTCAATTTTAACATGTTTTCCTTGGATCTGATAGCTTATCTGAGACCTTCCTCGAAGCATCACACTCTCGATATCTTATCAGTAAGTTACGTCATCACAAAATGAAAAAACTCTATAATGCGTTCCAAGACTCACTATCCCACTCTACTCATAGAGTCTTGGGGTAGAAATAGTCATTGAACATGGTCTTAAAATCTTCCCAAACCATGTCTCGCAGCCTTTCATCCTGGTTCAACATATCCCACCAATGCTTTAATACCCCACATAGAATTTACGCCATAAGATTCACTCTTCTCTTTGAAGGTGGCTCTAGATGATCAAATATTTTTAGTGTAGTCTCTAGACACAACTCGACATATTGTAAACCACCATCCCATGAAAACATGGGTAGATATTGGTACGCGAACACATATTTCAACTCAAACATAAATAAGACAGGTTGCGATGCTCCATGAAAAGTACTCATGAATCAATAAAACCACTCACTAAACTGGGCCTCAACACCTGTGGCTAGAATAATAGCTGGTTCCATAGCTGACAATAAATGAGGATCCTTTGGTAACCCATGGATCACTACCTTTGGAGGATAGTTGTAAACTCCATTATAGTGTACAACTTGAGGTCGTCATAGTGGTATGCCTCTAAAATTCTAGAAATACACCACAAGAAATAAAGATTCTAAGATTTTTAGATCAAAAGTGTAGGACAAGTCAAAAACATCCTAATGACAGGTCATACCACACATCCTTCTCCTAATTCTAGGTCTGTAAATAAAAAATAACAAAATCCACTACCTCTTTCCCACACAAAACCCAGGTCTAGGTAAAGTCTATGTTTCCATGTTCAATTCCATTTCAATTTCATTTAATATTCATTTCTATAATATCAGAATTCAATCCCAATGATTAAGGATACGGTTTACCCAATTCCAATCCATGAGGGCCCATACACCTCATGAATCAAAGTGCATTTCCCATATAATTCACATCATATAATATTAACTTTAAATGATTGAATCAGAAGGGGAATCACTTTGTAGTACATAAGGTCCAATACTCCTTAGGAACTAAATGATGACATCACATCTCTATCCAATTCACAAAAATCTATCACAATAGTAGGAACATATATCACAACACCTATCATAACAAAATGTCATTTATAGCAAGTTAAAAACATGATCAAAGAGATTGAATAATCTCATATCATCGGGTTAAAAAAATATAACCCATAATAATTTCAATAATAACATAACAAATAATTTATATATCCCAATGGTGGAATCAAATCAACAGTAACAACCAAATCCAGAAAATAAAAACATCATTTGAGGAAATTTTGATTTATCCTATATGCAGGGTAGCTACCATTGTTCCAAAAACATTACCAAAATCCCATCCCTTTCAATAAATTTTTATTGTCTCTAAATAGTACATCAATCCAGAAAATAAAAGACCCATATACCACATTGAAACATCCCAAATCCTATTTCCACTGATGGTGCCCCAAGCCCAATGGGTCACAAGGCCTCAAGAGCATCTACCCAAACACTATAAACTGTCAACCAGAAATGAGGACAAAGGTGTTTCTGTGGGGAGAATATTCCCTCATCACCAGAGTGTAACACATTGTAAATAAAATAATAGATATATATGGGATGTAGAAATACATAAAAATATTAGACACACAATTGGAATAGATACCAATATAAAAAGGAAGCTTATATACAAGATGATTACTCTTTTCATGTGTCTAAGAAATCATCAAAAACATGTCTATAGTAGTACAAGACAATACATGTATCCTAAAACACCAAAAACACCAAAAATGTTCTATCTCTATATATCATCGGGAGCCTCAGCTGAGTCTCATGCCTTCTACTTTTAATCATGGTACAAAATCCTGAATCTAACTGGGGGCACTTTCCTCGGTCCCTACCTACATACAAATACATGGTTCGGGTACCCAATGGTGGCATGAACAGGGTTTGAGATACAATCCAAGTAGGTAACCACCCAAATATCTATACAATTCTAGTATGTGCAATATAATAAGTTAATACTATGCATGTAAACATGTAATCTGTAATAAATGTACAATGCCCAAGGCATATGTACTACAAACAAGTAACACCAAATAACATCTCAGGGTTTGAAAAATATGGGAAATATCCTATAACAAGGAACCTATGAACAGTGTATAAAAAAACTAACATGGACATTCCATTCATCCAAACATGTTGCGTCATTAATGACCTTTCCATATATAGTAGTGTGCCAGAATATCCACAGATGAGTCTTTCAACAAGGCATTTCATATTTCTCTCGAACGTGCCATATATTTAATTATTTGACCTCAATGTTCTAGATCCATTGTGTAGAAGACTAAGGAATACACATCAGGTCCCAGGATCATCATGATGAAAACTCATATGCGTGCTGGTTAGATCCCTAGGATCATGTCAACCGAACTTTTCTTACATGAGACCAAAAAAGCCGGATCCAAGGGGTATCAAGGCCCATGGAATCCCATGAAATCAAGGCTAAAAAAGAATACTCCATCCATGGAATCCACTACCGTATAAAGATCCAAATATCATCCATTTAATACCAATAATCAATTCATACCATATGTGTCTACCCACTCATATAACCATTCACATTCAATTCCAACTCGTGAGTATACCCACTCATATAACCTAAATAAAATTCAAGGAAACTATTGATTAAACACAAAATTTGTTAAAAATTAACATTTATACATGTCACATGTTTTTACCCACACATTTAAACATTTTCCAAATTAACCGTTTAATAAATCCAAGTTCAACATAAACCATTTAATCAAGAATCAAATGAAAAGGGAGGTATAACATCTAATATATCCCAATACAAACCCATTTAATTTCCATTAAGATTAATATATCTTGGAAAGAATGAGAAGACACCCCTTTGGTGGTTTAACCATGTAATAAAAAGGTAATTTCATAATACACACCCCATGGGTCACCATAGTTCGGAAAATGACCAGCAACACATCACAATAGAACCTAAGGGAACCCCCTAATAGGTAATGTTTCATTTAATAAAATTAAACACATTAATATGGGGATCAGGATTGAAATTATGGAAGGAATGAAAATGATATATAGCCTAATAAATCACCAAAACTAAAGGAAGTTTTATAGACCAACTACCTTAGATTAGTAGTAAAGTGCTCATCATGTACCGGTTCTAGATTCTACTCATATTGGTAGACATTTGAAGAATGGAAAAAGAACCTATAAATACATAAAATTATCTTGATCCTAAATTACTCCATTGATATGAATAAAAATGAATAATGACTAAAAGGGACTCAGGTACTCACTGATGCAGACCCAATGATATGAGTGACACATGAATCAAAGATCAGACAGAGGATTTATCGCAAATCCAAGAATATTCACCGTTTGAGTTCTTAAAAATGGGAAAGTTACTATATATTTAAGAAATGAGGTATCTATATTTAAAATAAATTTTATTTATATTTAAATCTATAAAATTTCTCAAATAAATATTTTTTATGGTTTTGACACACTGATTGAAAACCTGTGCACCAATTGTACTTGGTTAGCTGTAGGAGAAGGGTACTCGTGTGGTTTCCTTGCTGGGTTTGACTAACCATGAAGAAAAACTGAAAAAAATCTACTATATAAATTGAAGAGGTTTTTTCAGGGCCATGTGGACAAAATTTCATGGTTTGGTATAATCTTGCGGCCTTCCCTAGCTCTTTATCCACAAATCGCATAGTTTATTAAACCGCACGGCCTACCCCACCCGGTTTACACTAACCTTGTGCAATGGAATCTTCAATCCATAATCATGGGTCCTGAGATCAATATAATTTGAAAAAATTCTTGAAACACCTATGAATAATATGGGTATCAACATTAGGCCACATTTAATCATTTAAACTAAAATAAACAGATTTGTACTGCGTATGAAATCCCAAGTTCTTACACATCGACTTTTTTTGAGCACAAACTTTAATTTTGATCCTATTTATAAAAATTATCATTACACATCAATATATTCTTAATGATCCTTTTAAAGTACTTTAGTGGTTGTACACACCTTATATGGCCACCCCTTCAGTGTTTCAAGTGGAATTGGGCATTATGGGCAATGAGTCAAATTCCATGGAACACCTAATTGACAACTAACTTAGATTCTAATTGAAATTTCCCTTAAGAAATTAGTTTTAAATGGATCCCAAGAAACCTCTTAGGTTTTTGGACCTATTATCTTTGGAATTTAAAATGTAATAAATTTTCTTTATTGAATATGGCACCATTAAATTCATTCATATACTTATAAATTTAACTAAAATCACTTAGTGAATTAAATTTAATTAGTCACATTAGATGTATTATACAAGATGGTACGAAATTCCATAAATCAATTGAATCAACTAGAATAAATGAAATGGTTCATGGAGGGTGGTAATACCATTCCTTTGATTATTCTTTATTAAATTATTATTAATAATTGTAATGTTTTAAGCGGAATTGATTATTATTAACAGAGAATATGAGAGGCAATACATCATGTGTTATGTTATAAATATGAGTATGCCTTATTTATAAATTTGGTCTTGATTAATAAGTTTAATGAGAGGTATTACCACATCAATTACATTATAATAATTAATACACCTTTATAAAGGATGTGTATAATGGTAAGGGGTGTTTATAATGATGGAAAATCATACTCCCTTACATCGAGTGTTGAGTATGGCATATCAAACTAGTGATACTATATAGGAATTGTGATTTATGTACAAAATTCCATGATTTGAGTGATGACATGATGGACCAATCAACATCCCGAGTGTTGTTATATGAAGTATCACACTATTCTTCAGATATAGGGCATGTAACCTATTGCTTGAGCTTATATATTCATAAGACTGGTCATGGATGTCTGAGTTACGCCCTGGTCCAACCAGAACTAGTATTCTAGGTATATGGACACTTACATATGCACGTAAATGGTTTATATAGGTGGAAGAAATATATATACTTATAGTATATATATATATATTAATATATATATATATAGTGTTTTTTCATACTTTTATCCCAGAAAAGAGTTAAAGCATGTAGACCCGATGAGTGTCATTTAGAGACCTTAGTGGGAAACTATTTATTTATTATATATTTTTAATTAATTATTATTTCATGCACACTATTTAGTAACAAGAACTAATTTCGTTACATATAGACATGAACAGTGCTGGACTAATGATATTTATATCTCACTGCCTACTTGGGATTACTTTGGTACCCGATAAGATTATATATCTCTTGATATTAATAAGTGAAAGGGCCCTATAATAGGTTGTTGATATGATTATTTATTTAGATATTTGAAGTAGAGGACTGATCATTAATTTGAAATTCTAGTGGAGGAACCTTTGTTCTTTGTTTAACTTTTTGTATAGTGTGAATTAATACATGTCCCCCTCATCCGATTTTGTATCAAAATACAATGCATCCACATATTAGACACTATCTTAGAGGATTTTTATTATATTATCTGTTACCTAGTTATTTAAGCATACAGATTTTATTATTTATTTTTTCAAATAATTATATTTGCTTATACTACTATTTTATGTTTTTTGATATTTATCTTGTGATACTTTTACAAGAGGATATATTGTCTCCATTGTAATACCTTTACACCATCACTACTAGTCGTTAGCCTCTTGCATATGGAAAGGCATGATTGAGTCCATTTGACCTATCTACTTAGGGAATGGGTTTTGTGGATCCCCAGTTAGGATGTTACAAAATTCGTTGCATCCGTTAACACATTCAATCAATTAATCTTCACAAAATTGGTAAAGGGGAAAAAAGAGTGGTATTAAATGCCTATAAAGGTATAAATACAATGGAAGCTTTTATGAATCAATAATAAAAGAAACATAATCAACATATAATGGTATATATATAACTAAAATAAAATATATTTAATCAAAAAACTTTTTAATCACGAGAGGATAAGTTGTAACCATTATAGCAATGTAAATGATCAGAAAATAATTCCATTTAATCAATAACTTGAGCACAATATAAATTAATGGATAATATCATAGTTAAAATCACATGGATAATAATGAATAAAATATTAATGAGGGAAATGATTAATAATTTGGATGTCATGATATAAGGCCTCATAGTGACTTTACCATCAAGACCATTCACAAGGCGGTTTAATCATTACGGGTAAAAACCCATTTAATGTTCCCAACATTTTCATCTCAGGAGACTTCTGATGCATCGAGGGATTATCTTTTACTAGGATCCACCCATGAATTCAGGTAAAAATAATTCCTCAAATATGGAAATGATCGAGATAATTCATGAATAATCAAACCTTATCGACAAATATATTTATTGAGTAAAAGATATATATTTTTCATTATTTCCCAAGTTGATCAAATAAATTTCAAGGTAAACACCATATGAAAAAAAATTATATATATTAGGAAATATTATTTCCCATTATATAAAAATTATGTATATTAAATGAAATCATCAATGAATAATGTTCATAAAATATGGAGTAGTATATACATTATAGAAAAGAAAATAGTTTTATAACATAAAAAATATGCCTCAAGGAAATAAAATTATGACAAAGTCCCTTATAAGGATCATATAATTAATCAAATGAATATATTATGTATATTAAAAATATATAAAAATAGAATAAGATTAAATCACTAATGGAAAAATTACCTATACCAAGGGTTTGGATGTGTTGGTATAGGTCCCCAAACCACTGGTATAGCCTATACCTACAGTTTGGGAAGCCGTTAGGTGGTATGGAGTGGGTAAAGGGATATCCCAAAGGTTTGGAAAAAAACATTAGGAAAGACCTATCCCAATGATTTTCAAATTGTTGGAATAGGTCTTTCCCAATAGTTTTCAAAACCATTGGGATAGGTCTTTCCCAATAGTTTGGGGAAACCGTTGGGATAGGTATATATATATATATATAAGTTCTGGTGGAGGTTTGAACCCACAACCTCCACATTATATATCAATGACTTTACCTCAATCCTAGAGTTTTATTTGTGAATATATTTGGATATATATGTGTGTAATTTATATATTGACTTCTTTGATGATATTTGATAAATGAACTCATAAAAAATAAGGGTATTTATCCCAACATTTCTCAGAACCATTGGGATAAACCTTTCCCAATGGCTGTGAGAACCGTTGGGATTGGTACCCACTATTTCCAAATGGTTTTCTCAAACCATTGGTAAAAGTGGCCTTAAAGTTGCCTTTTTGGAAAACCATTGGGAAAGACACAACCTTTTCCACTGTTTTGGCCAAACTGTTGGGAAAGGTGGCCTCAAAGTGGCCTTTTTCCAATAGTTTGTCCAAAATGTTGGGAAAGCCACACCCATTCCCAACAGTTTGGCCAAAATACTGGGAAAGGTGTCCTCAATGTTTTTTTCCCAATAGATTGGAAAAACTTTTGGGAATACCACACCCTTTTCCCAATAGTTTGGCCAATCCATTTGGGAAATGTGGCCTAAAAGTGGCCTTTTTCCAACGGTTTGGCCAAACCATTGGGAAAAGTGGCCTCAAAGTGGGCTTTTCCCAATGGTTTGCCAAAAACATTGGGAAAGGGGACCTATACCAACGGTTTTTAAAAATAGTTGGTATATATATGTAGGTATAGGTAATATTTCTAATATTGAATAGAAAATAAGATAATAAAAATTCACTTTACACATAACCTTAACATGAAATCATAGAATTTTAACCGAATGTATATAAATTGGGTTAAGAAATACCATACCACTTTATAATAAGTCAAACTATATGCAGCATAAATTTAATATTTATCAAATAAAAAATTGAATAACATGAATATAATAAACGTCATGTTATGATAAATCAAAGGTAATAATGTACAACACACATAATAAATAAGGTTTGAATAAGTAATATATCTCATAGAAATAAACGTTAGATGAGAAAACCCTTACCTTATATCCAAAAGTATTCTAGAATTATACATAATGTTCTGGATAATCAAATTAGATTAATTAATTAAATAATTCAGAAAATATTTGACATATATTTTATTTTTTATAATTTTATTAAGTATATTTATATCAATTTTGATGGTTTATAATGGTTAATTTCATTGTTCTGGGAGGGTTCATTTCATGGTTTCATGATCTGTTCTCTTGTGTATAATTAATGAAGTTCTTATAAAATTGGACTAATTATCCATAAGTGGAATTATATGGAATGAAATAACTTCCATAAATTTTTATAGTCACATATATACTTTTCTTTTTTTTACATGAGGATGAATCATTAGATAAATTGTTATTGAAAATGATTAGTTTATTTTGGCGGTTTTACGACTATCATGGACTAGTATAATTTTATTTAACTCTGGTTAAAGAAAATTAAATAAGTTTTGATACACATAATATAATATTGTTTAACTATATGAATGGTTTTATAACCCTCCTTAATGTAGTTAAAAGAAAATGAAAACTCATCATTCATGAAGGAGGTGAATAGACACTTCACAGACGATGTTGTCATTTTTTAAAATAAAGGTGGAAGAGAAGATATTTTATTAAGAATATTCCCTTTGAAAAATAAAATTATAGTATATATATATATCATACTAGAGTTACCATTCCACTTTGGATAAGTGATGTGAGTAGAGGATAGTAAAATAATAGAATTTAAAATAGAGAGGAATATTTTACCTCTTGAATATCATCACCTTAAAATCCTCATTAAGATACTTGAATTTGGTATTTTGGTAAGACCAAAAGGTATTTGAAATGGGGAATAGGCTTGGAAAGGTAATTGGGTATAATTTAGGCAAGGCTCAAGGCTTATAAGGTGTGAGGGGAAGGGGTGTTGAGAGGTGGTATTTATAGGGAGAGGAGATGGGTGTTTTGATTATTTTATACATTTTTTATTATTTGGGCTCAAGACTATCAATAGTGGTAGTTTTCAAGAAAAAATATAGTAAATATATTATTTGAGTTATAAATAATGAGTCATTACATCATGCATGACCCAAAAATTCTTGTATTTGTCTTAGAATGTCAAATATTATATATCACTATTCAGAAAAAAATCAATTATTTCAAAAAAATACAAAAAAATCACCGTAAATATTTGTTGACATGTAGTTTTAAGAAATTGACTTTATTTGTTGGATTTTTTTCTAATTATGATATATTAAAATTTTAATAAAAAACATAATTTATATGAAAAAGACACATTTTAATATTATAACAGATTTTACGACTCTTTGAAACATTAATTATAGTCTCATATAATTATTTTATAATTATAATACAACGAAATATTAATTTATGAATATATTTTATAAAGATAAATTTTATTTTAAATAATTAAATTAATTATAAAATTTTAAATGAACATTTACATTTCATAAAAATACCAACACTAAATTTATCATTTTTAAAACATTTATTTACAAATTCCATGAAATAAATATTTCATATTTTCATTTATCAGATGCCTAAATTTTATTTATAATTTAATAGGTCAGGTTATTATTCAAATGGTCTCATTAAAACTCCTAACTATCAAGTTAATATTTAATAGTATATCAAAGTTCATTTAGGCTTAGTGTTACGTGCAATGTAAACAATGTAATAAATTGAATTTACTTAAGAACATACATACCATAAAATCATGATGTGTTATAGGATTTCCCTTTTATAATGATTTTATTTATTTATATCTATTACTCCTATTTATTTATGCACTTTTAATGGATGAATTTTATCCATAGAGTTATAGCCAACAATTTACAAAAAATAGTTTTTATTCTTTTGTTGTAACATTCTACTTATAAATAAATAATGTGTTGCTAGTTTTATTCACATTGCATATGAATTATTTCATAATAAATATAAATTCCATTTAAAAATTATATATATTTAATTATAAACATATTCTTTATAAAATAATATGCTTCCTAAAAAGATAGGGTGTTACATTATTTCCCCTGAGATAAAATGTTTTCTTGAACGTTTAAATACTCATAACTAATGAATGTAGGTTGGGGTATACTTAATAAATTCATCATTAAGGCTATAACATCAAATATGAAATATAAATTACTTTATTAGGCTATAACAAATTTATAATATGTCCTCATACAATATTGATCATTTATATAATCATATACCCTAATATGTATATAACTTAATCATATATTATTCAAAGCATACCTCCCCCAAAACTATTTGAATCTACAATACAAAAAACCATTATGACAGAATAAATTACTTGAAAATTTAACTATATTGTTTACCCCCAAATGTATTAATAACAATTTTATAAGGTTATAAACTAGTAAATATATATGATAATCTCAAAAACTATATAAAAATCACAAAAAATATCATATAATTCATTTCAAAATAATCTATTACATTATTATCTTACTCAATTATATCGAAATAAATCAACAATTTATTAACTTAACATCAAGATTATATTGATACTAAGAGTTATCCATAACTTAATTATTTTTTTCAATAGTTATCCCCAGAAAATATAACATTGTCATAAAATAACTTTTCAAGGTTATTTATTCCATTTATTATATGTTAAAAAACTTTTCAAGTATAACTAATAAATAGAAATACATATATGTTTAACATAACACTAATAAAAATTAAAATATTCCAGAATCCCCCTGATAAAAATCACTCACCAATGAAAATAAATATGATTATTAAAATTTAATTTTTATTATAGTATCAACCTAACAATATTTGGTAAGACTAGAAAACTAAAATTTTCTGTCCTAATAATAATATACTAATGTTCTAACCCATTTAATTATGTTCCCTCATTTAGTAATAAAACATTGTAATTTTTCAATACAAAACATTCTTAACTTTATCTTCATGATCATATTTTAACTAAATATTAAATCCAAAGTACTTATGATAAAATCTAAATAATCATAGTATATGAATATGAAAAATCAATCCTAATATTACTTCTCTAATGAAACCTTAATTCTAACCTATGATTTATTCATATTGACTATGTTATACTTTATTAATCCATAAATCTCTCAATTATACCTAGTTTACATTGAGTTGTGTTCTATTATACTTCATTACGTAATCCATTAAATCAATTAGGAAATAAATCCATCATAATAGTTCATAAATATAACATCATTGACTAAAGTATACCCCCCTACATATTGTCAAACCTGATGTGCAGTTAGTACTCTTTGCTATGCACCAAGGATGATCGAGTAAATACCCAGTCTACCCTTTGTAGGGTTACTAACCAAAGTTATATCTATTATAGATAACGTATCCAACAATAGTATGAAAAAAGGTATTTCATTATTAGGGAAACCAAATACTCAGAGCATTAACAAAATTTCAGGATGTTATCCTATACATTGACTAATATATAAGGTTTTCACTAATCTTCTCTCATTATAATCACTAAAAATTACTAGAAATTTTACTAATACCTACAATAGTGAACCAATCCTAAAATAAATTATAATTAATCATTGACAAGAAACTAATCCAAGAAAAAATCCAGGGATAAATAGTTGTTGTATATTTTGAATATTAGATACACAAATATATCAGCTTAAACATAAAAACAAAAGTAAAGCCAGATAGTTTTGACAGAAATAATACATTAATCACAAAATTTAAATAATAAATCTCCGAAGAAGTCACATAATAAATAGACTAAATTTGATAGGGACTTATAGAATAACTAAATAAATATATTATTTTACTAAAATCGAAAACATTTCTCCATAATATCTATCTTATAGAAACTTTCCAATATATCTAATAAGATTTAGTTAGCTTCATAACCTAGGGAATTGAAATATAAGATTGAGTGGAGCTCAAATGCTAAGTAAAGGGTAACATAACTAATTTCATAATGGTTAGATCAATTTTTTTTTGTAAAATCTTGACTAAGAAAAAAAAGTAATTTAAAAGAGAAAAAACAACCAGAGTTAACAATTATCATGAAATATGGGTATAACATCTCAAATAATAACATTCTTACCATGACTTGGGAAAATAAAATATGAAGAGAAATTAAGATTCAAACAATTATCTGGTTTCCCTAATTATTCAAATATGAAATAAATAACAATAAAAAATAGATAAATAAATAATATAATTTAAACCATATTAATATATGTTCCCTTTTATATCAATCAATTATAATTTTTTATTTTGGCCATATTAGTCACTTATAGAATATTTCACCAATTGGGTATTAGTAACTTTTATCATTTTTGTGTGTTTTATATTATTAATTTCATTACCCATACTATGAAGAAAATTTCATAATTAATATACCACCAAATATAATATAATATTTAACTTAAAATAATTTAAAAATCTACAATATAATTCCCTATGTGTTTTAGTTATGTTGTGTAATAATTGAATTGTGGTTGGTTTTTCGGTGATCTTAGAAAAAGAAATAAGATACTTTAATAACAAGTTAAATACATAATATATGATTTCAAAAACCATATACCAATCATTAATTTGTTATTAATTTATAATAATATTAGATTTTAATTTCCCATTGGTATCCATAATTTTATTTTGAATCATTATTCATGTTGGTGTTTAAACCGACCAAAACTTGGACTCGGTTTAACTCAATTGATGAGTATAGTTAATGAAATGTTTTATTTCACATAATATCACTAGAATAGTAAAATAATGGTATTTTTATTTATTACAGTGGACCATGTTAAAATATTTTATTAAAATAATGAAAAACGATATGAAAAATGAAAAAATGATTCTTCATGGCGGCAGTCGTCCATGCACAGACATGATTCATGTTTGTTTTTCTGTAAGTTGTTGGAATGAATTAATGAGGGTTGGTGCAATAATATAACAACATATAATTATAATAATGATAATTAGTCACAATATTATTATAGTAACTATTTTTTTGGAAGAGTATGATTATGAATAAAAACATAAGAAGGAGATACTACTTACATAGGAGACTTGATCCTTCCTTGGAAGTCCCCTTGAAATTAAAGGGATTAAGATAACATTGAGTGACTATGTGATTATATTTATGAGTGAGTGTTCTTGTTATATTAAAGTTTTAGAGTTTAAAGGAGTTATTATATGGTGATGTGTAATTTTTAAAGGGTGGAAGTGGTATCCCTTTATAAGATAAGTAAAGTACATTATTGGAAACACTCGTCAGGTTTTCAATAATGTCATGACACTATTCAAGGTTAAATGTATAAAATATGGACAATATTAGATTATGGGAAACTTTTAAGAAAAAATAATATCAGAAACGAATTTTAAAACAATTTTTAACATGTTTTGGTAATTTCCCCATTGAAAACCCCTTTTTAGCATTTTAAATTTTTACAAGGTTTTCTATTTTTTAACATTAGTAATTAATTTTGATAACTAAAATAAAAACTCACCTAATTATATAATTCTAAATATATTATTTAAAATTTTAAAATAATTTTATAATATAAAGTATTTGTATTTTTTAAAAATTAATTTTAAAAAAAGAACGCTTAATTGTGTAAAAATTGTTTTTTAAAAAAATGTTTTTTTAGAAATAATTTTATATATAAGATAAAATTGTTGTTATTAATAGTTTTAATGAAATAAATTGATATATTATAAATAAAATTAATGGTTTTAGGATATAATTTAAATCCTCAACTAAATCCCATAATGAAAATACATCATTCAAAGAGAAGACAAAAAATAGTTTTTTATTAAACTGTCATTTTTATTTAATTCTATATATTTTGGAAAATATATTTATAAGTTCAAATAATATATCAAAATGAATAATTTCATTCAATAATTAAATAATTTATTATTTAAAATATATTTTTAAACTTATATGATATGATTACATAATGATAAAATCTTCAAAATATATAATCCTTACAGAAACTATATTTTCAAAAAAACCTGTCTTTTAAAAAAAATTCAAACTTTCATACTATGTTAATTTTTATGAGGGGATTAAGAAAATAAATTATATTTTATAAAATATAATATTACTAAATTAATAAATTTATTTTTTGTTAAAGGTACAATATAAAGAAAATAAATTTTATTATAGCAATTTTCAATACGAACTCCTACTAATATTTGTCTACTAAAGGTAATAGTTATAAATATTCTACAATATTAGTGTTTATTATATATTTATTAATAATTTATTACTAATATGTTCTGTTTTTTTGACATTGGGGGTATTGTGTTACACTAGTTATAGAACATATTTTGTATTTTAAAGGATCCAAAATTTAGGGCCATTACATTATAGTCCCCTAAAATAAATTTTATTTTCTCAATTTAATTATCATTTACCTTAAGGAATAACTAAATGAGGAAAAATTATTGAAATTGATCTAGATATTATCTATAATGATATATTATCCTTAATACAATAGGGAAGAATAGAAAAACTTTTTTTACCTACCCATTTCATAGAATTGAATCACATAACTATGACTTAAGTCCCATTTGAATGATTCAAAATTATTCTTTGATAATTAATTTATGTACTTTCACAAAAATATTGTAATCATTGAATTATGATGTGTTTTTTTCATATTAAGGAAAAAAATACAGATTCAAAAGGGAGATGTCTACTCTATTTCAAAAATAAAATCATTTATTTTAGAGGATGATATTATAATTTTTAAAACAATTATCACCATTAATATAATAATCATAGCACTAAATGTTTTCCATAAAATATAATTCATCAAGGAAATGGTCTATAGGTTCTTATAAAAAACCCTATATACAATTTTTTTTATAGAACTACAATACATCTAATAATTTAGGGTGGTGGTTAAGTAAAACCTCATTATAACTCCCTCTTTATCTATAGTCATTACATAGAATTTTCGTTTATTCAATGTTCTAGGAGGTTAGTGTAGTTTATTTTCATCTTAATCCTTTATATTAGTGCACTGGTTTTTAAAGTGTGAAAATTACCTCCATCTATATCATGAAACATCAAGTGGATCCTTAGGAGGATCATTATTTTTCTCTATGATGTTTACTAAACTCTTCCTTTTAACTTGACATCTTGTTGTTCAATGACATCCTTTACCATAGATAAAGAACCTTCTAGTTTCTTTTGATACATTACCCACGGTGTCTCTTGTAACATTTTTTACATGATGTATTTTTAATATATTTTCCTTCTCATCTTTTTCACATATTATCCTATAAAACCACACTCTTCTATTATTATGTGGGTTTGAGTGTCTATAAAATCTCATGTTTTCAATAATAACTTCAGATAGTTGTGTTGGAATAACAATAATATTTTTAGCACTAGATTCTATCCCTTTTGGTTTCTCCTTAGGAAAATTACTATTTTTTCTATCATGTCCATTATTAACTTGGTTCCTTTTAGCTATAACCATTCATAAATGAAATAAAGTTTAAATGAGTGATGAAAAATTATCAATACCGGTGAATTATCAAAATAACAAAAAGAAGAAATTATACATTAAAAATTATTCTCTATCACATTATCACATTCAACCATAGTTCCTTTAGTTAAACCAATATAAATCATAGTTTTTCATAGGTTACATTATGTTTGGTTATCTTATACTAATAAATATATTCCCTCAAACTATCTATGATATCAATATTTTATAATTTTTTGAAGAGATTATGATCATCCAAAGTATATCACCCAGGAGTGTCAAACCTAGTGTGTAGTAAAGGCACATTAACTATGAAATATAATCATGGTTGAGATAAACTACACCAACTATTTTTTTGGGTTATTTCTCCTAAATTCATAAGATCCAAAATAAAAATCATTTATAATATCCTGAAATGGTCTTCTTTCTATGAAAACAATATACTTAACACTTTAGCATTATTTCAAGGTATTATACAATACCTAGACTCATATCATGGGTTTCTACTAAGTTTCTCTAACCCTAGTACCAAATATAACTAAACTAATAACCAAAAGAAATAAACCCAACTCGGATAGCAACTGAATATACCCCAACTAATCATGAACTAAATAATACATTAATCCCACAATTTAAATAATACAAATAAAAAAATATCACCCAACCAAAAGACTAAAAGGTTTAGTTTCTTTGATACTATCTTCATAAAAAATTTATTTTACTACACTTAAAGAACTTATCCACAATCATGCTTCACTAGACCCTTTTTTTGAAGTAAAGGTTGAGGTGCAAAGGCCTCTTTATTAAATACTAAAAGAATCCAGTATATGAAACAACATAATAAACCATAACAAAGGTCTTTACCCCGTTCTAGAGAAGGTAATCATACAATGATGAGGAAGTCTTCCACCCCTAACATGAGGATATCTTCCCCTCCTCAAAGTTATTTCTTGCATCCATGCACCATTTCCATTCTAACTTGTTCACATATAAAAGCATGAATATATCATAACACCATCACAGTCACGTTTTTTGAAACCAGATACTCATTAACCTTATCATATATAATTTCAATCTCATAGGATACAATCCTTTACCCAATGAATTGGAAGGAGATATAGGTCCCACGCATTTGATAATTCATATATTTTTGTTCCATATAAAAATAAAAATTCAAATTTTTGTAAGGAAGCCATGGAAAAAATGGGTTTCATAAAACATACAAAAGGTATTAAATAACATAATGTACTAAATCAATTGATACTAAAATCATAATTACCCAATATAGTTATAAAAAATAATATAGGGTGAAACATGAAACAAAACTCCATTGGTGATAGATCACAATGATAGAAAATTCATGAAAAGATCTTACAAAAAATATTTTCTAATTATCATTTAAAAATTCATAGTTACAATTATCTCTTTAAAAATCTTCCTTTTGTTTTAAGAAAATGAAAATAAAATTGTTTTGGAAAATAAATTTATTTCAAAACTCATTTTTACTATAAATAAAAAGAAAATGTGTAAATAATAATAATAAAAATACTTTTAAAATTTATATTTAATAATGTAAACTTGAAAACACATAAGTTTTAACAAAAAAGAACTTTTATTGGACTATGAGACCTCTTGATTTTGAAAGTATTGAAAAAAACGTTGGAACACTTTTGAAATATCATTTGTTTGAAAACCCACATAATATAAAAAAGAAAGAATATTTTTCTCAAAATGAATTATGGAGAATAAATAAGATCATTTTATATAATTGTTTTTCTTATTCTTGTAAGGAATGAATATTATTCTCCATAATAAAAATTATGTACATGGAAGAGAAATCTATTAAATGTAGTGAGAATTATTCTTAACAAAAAATAGTTTTAATAGAAAAATAAAATCAATAGTTAAGAATAATATTTTGTAAAATATTTTTCGAAAAAAATGTGGAATAATTTTAAAATAATCATATGATAGAGTATATCAATCATGGAAGTCAATAGAAAAATATGAGTGATTAAGACCTAAGGAATGGAATTGAGTTATGAGAACCCTTTCTGGCTATAGTATTTTTTGAATAAAAAGTCATTGGAATATTGAAAATCATATGGTTATAAAAATATTAGGAATTAAATTATGGAACATTTTGAATTAATGTTTTTGTAAGTATATACTTTATATAAAAAATAAATTGTCACATAACATTAAATCATTTCTCAACGAAAAGAATTTATGATGAAAAACCCATAATGTATTTAGAAAAATTAAAATAAATACCTTTTAAAAGTATGATATATTGAATTAAAATTATAAATTCCATATATAAAAATAATAAATAATATTATATATCTAAATTTATGTATATAAAAAATTTAATAGAAATTAGGTGTATAAAAGAACATGTGTCTTAAAGAAAGAAATTTTCAAAAAAACCCCTTACTAATTTGGAAACATTTGAATATGAAAAACATGAGAGTTTAAACTGGAAATATATATTTATAAAGAATAAATAACATAGTTTATTATTATAATATATAAAACCTATAGTATAAATAATATGAAATCGAAATTAGGTGCATAGATATATTACTTGTCTTATTGAAGGGAAATTGTGAAGGAAACCCTTACCTTATTTCCATGCTTTGTTGGATGCACTCTAACATCTTATAAAAGGAAAACAGATACATTAATAATGTTTTTAATATACTTAATAATATATTTTACATTTTATATCCCTCATTTTTAATTATTTATTATGGATATATTGGTTATTGTAGCTTATTTCACCCATCAGGTGTTAATAACATCAATAGTTTACATATGTTTTATAATATTGATGTTGTTAATCATATTTTGAAACAAATATAATACCTAATATATCATTTAATATACTATTTTATATAACTTATATTGATTTATAAATATCTTATATTATGTTTTAATTGGTTTAGTTACATTGCGTAGAAATGAAGTTGGTGTTGCCTTGTTTTTGGGATTTTTGCGAACAAAACAAATATATTTAAATAATAGTTGAAATAATTAATTTAATATTTAAATAACCATATAAAAATCATTATTTTATTATTATAAAATAATAAAATTATTTTTCAGGTTCTTATGGTCATCTATAATCAAATATTATATTATTGTTCATTTAGATGGTTAAATCGACTAAACATGACTCACATAAACTTGATTGGTAAGTATTGTTAATGAGTTATTTATTTTGATACAATTTAATTATGGTAGTAGAATATATATAATATTTATAATATTTTATGAAAGTGTACCATATTTTATGATATTTTTATAAATAATGGAAATCCAAAATAAATAAACAATGATTCTTCATCGAGATGGTAGTCCATGCACAAATACAAAATTTATGTTCCTTTGTGTTTCAAAGTGGTTTGAATTGAATAACTATGTAGTGTACCACTAATAAAAAAATTATCATTATATAAATTATAAAAAATTAATCACATTATTAGGGTAATATTATATTTGGAAGTGAAATATTAAAAATAAAAACTTAATAAAGATATAATACTTACATTGGAGGCTTGATCTTTCCTTAGAAAGTCCCCTTGAAATTGTAGGGCTTAAATTAACTATGAGTGACTAGGGGATTAATTTAGTGTGATATTATTCTATTTAGAGTAAAATGAAAAATATTAATGTAAGAATTAAGAGGTTATGTGTATCTTTGAAAAGCTGTAAGTGGTATCCCTTTATAAGAGAAGAAATGGACACTTTTAGAAACACTCATAATTTTTTCAACAATTCAATGAAACTATTCAAGGGTAAATGGATCAAGAATAGAATAAATTTGGATTTGGGGTAAATAAAGTATAAAAATTTCGCAACTAATAATCTTAATAAATGTTTTTATATTGTTTTTTCATTTTACATTAGTAAAACTATTTTTACGATTTTTAATTTTCACTATGGTAACTACTTTGTAACATTAGTAATTAATTTAGATAACTAACCTAAAAATTGAACTTCTTAAATAATTTCAAACAATTTATTTTAAAATTTAAAATCATTTTATCATTTTATAATTATAAATATTTGAATATTTAATTTTAAAATAAACACACTTATTCGTGTGAAAACTATTTTTAAAAAATGATGTTCTCCAGCTTTATATTTATATATAAGATAAACTTATAATTATTATTGTTTTTATTTATTTTAATTGACTTAATTTGAATAATATTAATTCGATTATTCTTTAAAGTAAATCAAAAATCTAATTTCACCTTGAAAATACTTCATCTGAAGAGAGGAATGAAAATAGTTTTTTTATTTAACAAACAATTTTATTTAGTTCTGAAAATGATGGACATGGTATTTATAATTTAAATGAATATATTAAAATGAATAATGTTATTTCTGAAATACATAAATTATTAAATAAAAGGGTTTTATGTTTATATTATATTCTCATATATTTACAAATCATAAATATTATACTTTTTTTTCAAAAATGGTATTTTCAACTAATAATCAATCTTAAAACAAATTAAAAAATTCATACTGTGTAAATGTTCTTAAGGAGAGTTCAAACATGAATTTCATTTTATCAAATTTAAATTTCTAAAAATTTAAATTCAGGTTTCTTATGGTTTTTAAAATATAAATAAAATTTATTTTATTATAATTTCATTCAATATTAACTCATATTAATTATTTATCAGCTAAAGGAAATTGATATTAATGGAATACGATATTAGTGTTTTTAAAGATTTATTAATAATTTATTGTTAATATTTTGTGTTAGTTTTGGGATGGGTACAGTGTGACACAAGTTATAAAACATATGATATATTTTATGGGATCATACATTTTAGTTCATTACAAAAACTATATCTTTATTTAAAACACTTCATAGTTCTCCTAACTCCCCAAGAAATTATAATACTACATACGATACATGAGGGATAATACATAAAGAAAAGGGTGATATAGAAATACTAGTAAATTAATAAACATCATAATAAAGTGTAACACGATAGTCAATATGCATAAAATGATATTATATAGAGGATAATTATAATCAGGAACACATAGAATTTGTAAATGGAATCACCAGATCATGGAAGAATGAAATATGTTGAAAAACATAAGTCCCGATATCTTAAACATAGATCAACAGTTTCTACAAAGACTATGGTTGTGGAAAAAGTCCCATTGTGGATTGGTTTCACTCTCTATTCTATTAAACATAGTGAAAAAATTCCCATAGTGGACTAGGTTCACACCCTAGTTTCATACATAACATATCATGAGATATGAAGCTTAGCTAATTCATTGGGGGATATATAATCCAAGTCAGACTCATTAGATGGAATTATGTACTTAGGATAACTTCCCATGCATCATACATGGTATCTCATGATATGGAAACTCTAGTCAGTGAAATGGAGGGTTATATAATTCCAATCACACCAATCATATAACTATAATATCTATATGGATAAAAGGTACATATGAGGAAAAAACCATACATAATGAATAATCATGATAATGAATTTTAGAAAAGAATTTTATTTTATAATATTGTATCAAGGTATAAAAAAATATTATATCATGAGTATTACTAGGAGAATGGTGAATTAGATCATTTTTTAATTTTTATATTTTAAAAAATAACAATTTTCGATAAATGTTGAGTTACAATGTAGGAAGATTCATGAGAAGGATCAATGATATGTAAAAATGAATTGCATAGACAAAACATTTCATTATGAGCACATTATCATTTAATTAAGGAAATAACTTATTATTTCCATTTAGACCACTACTCTAATAGGCTAGTTTTCCCTAAAATACATGTGTTCTAAAAATAAAATCATATTAAAAAAAGTTTTGGAGGTAATACTTGTCCTGAAATAAGAAATCATAGGGTTCCCTTTTTTTGTTTTAAAATTACCTTTATTGAAATCCATCATTGTAAAAATATTGAGAAAGCATTATTTTGAAAATAAGAGATAGAAAATATGATGATCACATGAGATAAAACATAATATGGTTTCAAATTAAAAAGGAAAACATTGGTGGGAAGGTAAATTATGGAAAAGGATTGGAGATCGTCATTTAAGAGTATGTGATTTTTTCTAGACAGAATTTCATTTTTAAGATGAAATAGAACACATAAATAAGGAATATTTGAATTAAAATTTATTCCCCATGAAACAGATATGGTATAATATATGAAATTGAATCAAAAATCCCATGGAGAAACATTATAAATCATGAAATAAGATTGAGTTATGAAGAACACGTATATTTTAGGGATGATATTAATCATAGACTGCAATAAAGAATAGCATGAATTGAAGTGAAATGTGTAATTTAAAAAATATGTTGTGATATTATAAGTCATTTAAAAATATTCACTCCGTATAAATTAATATTGGATCGTAATATTCAAAAATTCATCAATGAAATACGATTAAGATGAAAACCCATACAATTGTGCTAACATGTGATTCATAGGGAATTTGAAGAAAATAAATTTATTTGTCTTAGCATGTCCCATAAATTAAACAAAAAATAAATTATAAAATATCCAAGGTATGGTAAATAAAAAAACCATAAAAACCCATTAAAAGAGATAGAAATTAATTTTTACGTTTAAAAACCATTTATAAAAATAATAAATGATAATATATATGAATTTTTATGTATACACACTATTTTAAAGAAATTAACTTTATAAAAGAAAATATATCTTGTAGAAGGAAATCTTGAGATGAAAATGAAACCTTGTGTCTGAATGTGCAGTTCACTTTTACATAAATTCATAAATAATAAAATTAACCATATTTAAAAATTAAATATGAACATTATAAATATATAATTTTTTTTACAATGTATTTTTACCATTATGTTTCACTAATTTATTATATTGTCTCTGTTTATGTCAATTACGTGAAGTTCATCCGTCTATTTCTTGAGAACATTCATGGTAGGTTGAGTAAGGTAAATGTACTATAAAATGGATTCAAAATAACCATATTTTTAGATTATTATATATTTTACTATTCTAATATCACATAACAAATAAAATTTAATATGTTTTTCATGAATTGAATCAAATAATAAAGGTTACTTTTTATGTCATTTTTAGTGGTTAAATTTATTATAACCCTTATATATAAATATCACTTAGGGAATGTAAAATATTATTATTATTTAATGTTATTATTTTAGTAAAAAATTATTCATAAAATACATTTTTTATTCAACCCATTTTAGTTTGTATGGAAAATTAATTATAAACACTATCTCATTGAGGAAGGAGTCCATGCATACATACGGACGACACTCTAGTTTTTGCAGAATAGAAGGAAGGTAGAAAATAAACAATCATATTATTTAAGATAAATTAAAATTTTAGAAATTTCATATTATATTGGTAAATAACCTATATTACCCATACATTGTAGACAGTGACAAAAAATTAAACATGTTGTTCATGGATGTGATATTCCACATATACACAACACAATGTCTTCATTTTTCATATTATTTTGGAGGAAGGTATAAAATGGATGTTCCATTAGTGAAAAAAATATAATATTAATAATTATTTTTTTTATACTATCATGTATATGATAGGTTTTGGTGTGCTGTAAGTATATCACAATTAAGAAGGGATGTTGGAAAATATTGCCTCTCACTTTCAAAGTTCCCCTTTGTCCAACACATTGAGGAACCATAACAGGATCTTTTAGAAATACCAGAGCTTCTGACAAGTGAGGGTAGGGTAAATTAGGGACTATATTAGAGTGTTCATTAATAAAAATCGGATTTGGAAGTGTGAAAATGTGGAGGGGTGCATGTTCCTTATATAATTGAAGAGAATGGCATTTTTAGAACATATAACTCTTTAATAATTTTTTTTTATAAGTATCACTTGGAATGTGAATATATTATGGAAAATAATATAGTGTGGGATGGATTAAGTTCAATAAATACTCAAAAAACTTTTTCACACATTTTTTAATCATGTTTTAATTTCATTTACTCTTAAACTTTTACCTATTTTATATTTTATTTTTACCATGTAATTTTTAACTAAAGTAATTTATTTTTAATTCTTTAAAATAAATTGAGGCTTGTAAGATAATTTTAACCTAATTAATATAAATATAAAATAAAATTTATCATATAAAATTTCTATGCATAATAAAAATTAATTTTAACATCAACACATGTAATGTGCAAAAAATCATTTTTAGAAAAAGTGTATTTTTAAGCATAAGTTTAATTTTCTAGGATAAATATATAAATTTTATTGATAATATTGAAATTAAAATTATTAATATTATTAAAATAATTATTAATTAACATTAAATTTTTTAAAAAATACTAATTACAAAAGTTTAAAGTTTTATTAAGATAAATTGATAAAAAAATAGTTTTCATTAAATAGTACCAAAACTTTCAAAAACGTTAAGCATGAGATTTATATATAGTTTTTAAAAATTATTAATTTAAATTTATAAAAATATAATTTTTAATTTCAAATGGGTTTCAGGAATATTTAGGTCATTATTTTATATTAATTTCATAAATATTATTATATTAGTAAAATCTGTATTTTTTGTATTCCCTAAAAAATCAGCTCTCTTAGAAAAAGGAAAAACATATTGAGATAATTTAAACATTATAAATTACAAAAAATTGTTTTATTTAAAAAATAAAAACTCAAAATTTATAAATTTATTTTTTAAAATATAATTCAATATAAAATGGGTTTTTATTAAAAAAATGTCATTCTTAATCCATATGTGTTCTTAATATAATTTCATATCAATTTATAATTTAAATGTTGTAAATATATTAGTTTGTATAAAATAATATTTTAGAATTATTCAATTGACTAAATTTTGATAAATTATACAATACACAATAACATAGGTTCTTTTAAAAAAACAATTTTATAATAAATACACTTCATCATATCGTTTTTCAATTTTATTATTTTTATTCTGAAATGTTAATTTACTAATCTATTAATATTAAAATATTTATTTGAATTTTATATATACACTATATTATATTTTAATGATTATATTAATATTTATATGTAACACATAAATATATATTTATTATATTTTAATATCATGTTTTTATTTCATTATGTGTTATATTATTATAAATTTACTACATAAGAATACACTACATTAGTATACCTATCATATATTTTTCCAAACCAGAGTTTCAATGAACATTTTTTAATGGACATATTTTGTTCATATATATATATATACTTACTTAATCATTTTTTCCATTCCACATTCACTTACCCAGATATTGTTATTGTTTCATATTATAGATTTGTCATAATGCTTTCTCATTTTATAGTGATCTTCATCATTATTGGTTTTATTTGGCTATTTTGGATCCTCAAGGATGAAGATGATCAATAGGATTTACTATTCATTAGGATTTTATTATTTTCTATTTATTTATTCATATTTATTTAAGAACTTTTAATGGATGTATTTTATCCATGGTGAGTAATAGCTTATGCTGTGAAATACATAGGTTTACGATATTTTTTTGTCGCATTCCCCTTATGAATGAATGAATTTTTGTTAGATTAATTCATATCTTGTTTGGCGTATTCCCTAATCAATTTCAATTTCATGAATAAAAAGAAGGAAAAAACATTTAAAATTATAAAAATGTTTTTCATTAATGTATATTATTTCTGAAATCCAAGGGTGTTAAAAAAACGACATACGAAATCGCCCCATGATATAGTCTACTACTCGCACACCACAAAAAGAATCCACCACTAATGCACTACTACCCTCAATATACTGGTAGATAATTGGGCCGTTTTTTCTTTCTTAACACGTATTAGACTAAAGAAAATTTGTATCACCTCCAAATAGTACTCCACCACCAAATAAAATACGATCCCCTCATACATTTCCAAGCTATGATGGTGAAAATCGCACTAATGTATTCCTCCATGACACGTCCTCCTCATCCAGATCAATCCTCAAACATTTAATAGGTCCATCCTAAAACACCTCTTCAACCTAAACTAGTTGTGAATGAATCCCATCAACCATCCCTATATACAAAAAATAATGTTCCTAATCCCTAGAAAATGAAATCTATTTTAGATAATAAAATAATTATATTTCCCTACGATTTCCTCAAATTCGATCACCAGAATAATCAAAAATCATGCATGTAACTCTCCTAGGTGTCTACAATTCAATAAATATTTTCTTACATAATAAGTTTAGTAATCATATAGTCCTTGAATCAGATATTAAGATCCCCTAAACACCAAAATCCACACTGGTCTATCATGATACATCACTTACTATATTAATTGGATACTGCTTGCATAAAAAACCCATGCACACCTCACTAGTGCATAACCTTAGTATCCATCTTTATTTAAAAAAATAGATTTTAAAACAATCAGTCATGGCCATCCCAAAATAGTACCCCTCTTGGGTTAGCTGTGATGATAAGAATAACCATCGAAACCATCCTCCAATATGAAATGAATTAATGACTATCACCGAGGCTATGGAAAACATATGGGAGAAACATACTTGATAAATCATAGTGAAAAGATTAAAACCACCAATAAACACTATATAATATAATGTAAAACCAAATTCACAATTCTCGTAAATGTCACATACAAAATTATATCCAAAATAAAATAACCAAGCGTGACTCCTACAGTAGTGAATAAACCATTGAACACCACCTCCGCATACTAGTGAATCACTTATTAATATATAATTACCTCATGGAAATGAAGAAAACACAAACACACACACATATATGTTAGGGTGAGAAAACAATTATACTCCATAGGACACTCCCCCATAAACAATAATGGTAATGGTAAAAAGGCATACTAGTGAACTAGAGGAAAATAACATAACAAACATACACCTATATTGGGTTAACTATCACTGATCCTTACCAGGGCACAATCACCCATTATTTCATCCATGTACAGTAACATAGTATCCAAATAATATATATCAAGAAGGAACCGTGTAACCACTTACCAACTAACCTAGTTTCTCTAATTTTCTAATGACATATGTCATATATTCAACCCCATCCATATACCTACATAACCAAATATCCATATATAAAAACCACATATAGTATGTCATAGAAACATCACAACCTCGTCATGGTTGGGTATCATGAATATAAAAGAACATCAACCTCATAAATATCTCATACAGTACATGAATACAAACCTACATCCACACAACACCTATATAACTTGATCATCCAGTATATATAGTTTCCAAAACATAAAAAAATTACAACCAATATATATAAATTTTGTTTCATTATATATCACAATAAGTGGGGCTAGAGAAGAGGGATATTCCTACCATATGTTCTCTTTATAACATGGATGTTGGGTAAAAAATAGATAACCCATAACCATGTCAGTTTTAGTATGGTTAACTGACTAGTGTGGCAATGAATATGAAATAAAAAGGAAAACATATATTTCAAATAACACAAAATCCATCCTAGACTTCCATAATTAGAAATAATGCCATAATGGCCAATAAAAATCATTACACTATAAACATCTCTCATTGATATCTGGTACTATTAATGTAACATAATTAGATCCACCAATCCTGAAAATTGCCTTGATAAAATTCTTAACATCCATTTTAATTCATTATTATAATTCTAAAATTACTCTTACTAGAAAAATGTAATTCATTTGTCCATATCAAATTTCAAACCAATCATTAAACCACTTTTCTCTTAAATCTGATCAATATTATTTATTCTCATTTAATGTAACCATCACCATTTTTTTGACATAATTATTATAAAAAAATAATTATTCATTTAACATCCCTTCATTTATAAATTCCAACTAATTAACCATTAATGGTTATATTTATTCAAACCACATTCTAGGACACTAGGAAACTAAAAATCAATACACTATTACTATGAAGATGATCACAAAATCAACCGAAGAACCCATGTCAATATCCATTATAACCACGCTCTAACCCTACAATAACTACCTCAGAACCAGCATCTATATACATCAACGAGTTATATTACTATCATAACCATAACACAATATACCATCATCCACTATTTTAGTAACACCACTATCTTATCTTCACAAGTAGCCAAAAAACCCATAATAGCCTAATCAAAACAAGAAATACCATGAAAAGAAACATAAGAAATTTTAAAGTGATCCACATAATAAAACATGTTGATAATAATTCTATCATATTAGTTAAAGATATCATGCATAAAAAAACATTAATAAAATTACATATTTTGGATATTATTGGTTCAATAGTATATTTAATTGATTAAAATTTTATGAAAGGTATTTCAGAAATACAAAGAACACCATCCATAGTCTCTAAATTAGCAAAAATGATTCAAGAATCATGCACATATACCAATGAAATTAAATTACATAGATATAAAGTAATTCACCACTTTTACAATGAATTTAATTGGTTAATTTTATTATCCATATTATATTAATACATACGATGAATCCAATTAAATAAAAATCATTTTAATTTCATAATTTCACATAAATGAAGAATGAGAAGTCTCCAATATCCAACCTCAACAGATGCTTTGGAAAATATAGCACAATAATGAGAACGAATTTGTGATCAAACCACACCAAAACCAAATGGATCTTACAAAAGACATAACCATATCATTCTACTATCAAAACAATAACCAAAGAATCACAAAAAATGTAAAATCACTAAAAACAATTCTGTAAACAATAATAGAAGGAAGGAATAGAGAAAGTGGGGAAAGGGGAAGAGAAACACACCTTGGATTAATAGATCTCAATAACTCTAAGTCATTGATCAAATTGCCACTATAAGATGACTAAAGGGAACCCAAGAAGTCAAATAAGAGCCCTAGTGTTTAAAGAAAGTCTGATAAATTAGTAAAAATTATAGAAGGCGGTGAAATTTATAATAAAACGTGAAAAATGAGTCTTCCATGGAATGAATGATGTGTGAACAGAAAATTTATGGTTAGATACAAAAATCATGATATGGTATCCCCCAAATAACATGGTTAAAACCTCTTTAAATCAATATAAAAAATGATAGACATGATGGAATAAAAGTGATCATACAAAATTCCAAGAATCCTAAGGATCATGGTGCGATCCTCAAACTCCATTCATCAAACTCAATGTAACACAATGAAAGCCATAGATCATTGAAGGTAACTATGATGAAACAAACCTAAGAAAAACAAAAACTATACAACCAACCACTTATAACTCTATGAAATAGTGATCTTAGTCTCGTCACAATAGCTCTCACAGAATATTAACCCAAGGGGCCTCATGTAAGATAAACTTAAGAACCCCTACTGAATAATAATTCGTATACCTTCATTCTATAATTGCAATCCATCATATCATAACCGAATTTTAATTAGGAGGAAAAATTATCAAAACACACACGATGCACAACATCATGCGCCATTACACCACAATACCATCTTTCATGACAAGGAACAACCAACTATAAAAAAACCCCTAATCCTAGCCAACTCGTCATGACATAGAAAAAAAACAATATTTCAACTCACTAATGAAATTTAAATATTAGGTACAACTCAATATTCCATCTTGTGGCCATCCTTCGACACCTCCAACACTAGAAATACACAATGTTATTTTCTATGTTGGTCAATGAATTTGAAAATATAGTAAAAAATGAGCAGTTCAAAGAAAAAATTATTATAACACATAATATGTGTTTATATATATTTTTTATTTTATTATTGTTCGTGCTTTATATATATATATATATTCAATTATTTTTAAAAAACTGCTAAAAATAAGTTCTACATTTTTTGGAAATAGTTATTAAATTTTTATGGTGTCTATGAAATTTGTTTTATATTCAAAAATGAAAAATATATCAGTCTCGGTAATGTTCTAATAGCTTGAACTCATGTTATATACCTGAATGAAGGTGTATTGTTATATTTTCCTAATTTTAAAAAATAATCCCAGGGTTTTTGACCATATTACATAATATATGATGTATGGAAATAGGTAACTAAATGAGATTAATATCTAGAAAGAAATACATTGATAAATGTTCAAATTCATACATGAAAATATAATTCTTAGGTTTATTTTTCAAACATTATTAACATTAATATAATATAATTTAAAATAAATATTTTTCTATTACCTCAAGACCCATGTTTAAAAAATTATGTAATTAGTTATTAAGGAATTTACTTAACAGACTCTTGACTTGTGAGTAAAAAAATTATTAAACTCATAAAAGACGCAAAGAGTAAAATATTTTATCTAAATTCATTCAGAGACATAAAATTTATTAAATTTAGAATAGAATTCATGAATTTATCAACAATATCACTATGAAACTAAGATAATTATGTGACAATTTGAATGAAAATGAACTATGAAAAGTTCATGGTGAAATTATGTAAATGAAATTGATTTTAAAATTTTAAAGAATATATCTAAAACTTTATATATATGATTAAAATCATGAAATGGAAGTTGGAAATAAAATTATAAAATATATACTACCAATAATATGATAATAAAGAAAGGAAATTAAAGAAATTAAGAATGTGTAAAAGGAAAACATGGGAGGTAAAGAATGAAAAAACTACACTATGAACTACTAATGGAAAACAAATAAATAAGACTCAGATGTATAGAAAATGAGAAATGAAAAAAATTGGGAAAATCTGTTGAAGCTCTTGAATTTCTATAATATATGCTCTATTATCAATATTACTACTATGGATACATCACAAAACAATTGTAAAATGGCGGAAATTTATTTATATACTATATTGAACATTCCTCCTTCTTGAATTTTCATCACTAATTCCAATAGAATAACATCAAATGATTTTACGTGCATCCATCAAGGGAATAATCCACTTTGTTTTGGATTTATATTTGTATATATACCACTCATTACATTTGGATCATGGTTACCACTAATCCAAACACTTATTCATTAATTAATAAAATCTGTAAATCTTCTAAATATTTGATGCCCCAATCATCATTTTATTATTTATGTCCACTGGAACCCCAATCACATAAAGGTCTTAATTACATTGAATTAAACACTATTGGGAATCAAAAAAATCCTCATTTAAACTATAAAATAAATACCTTAACAGGTCAATTAAAGTATTTTATTTTAATTTTATTATTATTGATATAGTTTTAATAAAAAAATCTATCTGATTTTATTAGAAATGTCTTATATATTTTAATAAATAAATAATGTTTACTATTATCTATGAAATTAATTTAGAAACTAATTTTTTTAAATTTAAAATATTATTTATTTATTTATTACTAAAACTAAATATGAGTATAGAAAAATAGAAAATTTTGTAAAAAATTAATTTCAAACAAGAATTTGTAAAATATTAAAATAAATAAAAACACTATATAAAATATGTGTATATAGGTATATATATAAAAAATTCCCAATATAAAATAAGTAAGCATGAAGTAATAAATTTAAAAATAAATTAATAAAATTAATAATAAATCATAAATATTGAAATAAATTTTAAACTAATATTTTAATTTATAAATTATTTATTTTATTAATTTCTCTATCTTAAATATAAAAACCACTAATAAATAAATATATAATTAATAAAAATAATAAATGAATGTTTTGTTTTCATCATTCTATTTTCATATATCGGTATATACTTTCCAATAATATGATTTATAACCCCGACATTAAGGATTGCGAAATTCCATCTATGGTGAAACTCTCTTAGAGGAAGAATGAGATAGATAATAAGGGTATGCAACCAATGGTTGAAGATGAATATTTCACCCCTTTCATTGAAAAATACTTTTCTATATAAGGATTATAGAATTATGAGAAGTATTATAACCATGAGGTTGGATAGTAATGTTTTCCAATAATTTTTTTCCATGGGTTATAGTGTTCCTGAGAAGGATTTGGCTTGGGAAAGTTTTATTGGACCTGGATAATAAGGTATTAATTTTTATTTTAGTGCTCAATTGATTAAAATTCGAAATGTTAGTAATGAGAAGGTTTTAATTACTAATTGATTTTAATATTTTATTTTTGGATGAGGCAGCAGTTAAAAAATTGAAATCCTATACTACCATTAAATTGATCTCAATGGTTTATAGGTTTATTGTATTACTGAACAAGAGGGAATTATAAGAGCATACCATGAATATAGAAGGATCTAATTTGATGAATATTTATTACTCATCATTATTTTTATTTCTAAATTCATGGACTTTTATAATAATAATCATATTTATGACTAATTTCCTCTATAATAAAGTTTTCATCATTATAGATCTCCCCAAAAAATGTAGTTTCAGTATTCATGTTCATGTTCTTCAACTCACTCTCATTTTTCAATAATAATGACTAGTTTCTAAATTAAATATTTCCCTTTTGTATGGTATCCTCTAGTGTTTTTAATTTCTATTATGTACTTTTGTTTTCCAGTTATCCTAAAAATGTAATGTTTTTAAAAAGTTGTTATACTTTAGAAAAGTTAATATGACTCCATAATACATAAAATTCTAGTTATTGGGAGCTATATATTACTCAAAACATTACTCACTCTAGTGGTGTACCTCTAATTGTTTCTTAATAATAAATGTCTTGGTAATCTTTTAAATTCAATGTTCAATAATACCAAAAGAGATTCATAGGAAATTTTTTTACAAGATGAGTATGTAGATTTATTATACTTTTTAAAAATCCAAACGGAAAATTAAATAAATCTTACTTTAATAATTTTTTTAAAGGGTGAAGATATACTGACCCAACTCAAGACTTTTATTGGACCTCAATAGAATACCATATACCCCAAGGAGATTCCTGATCCCCCATATATCTCTCCATATATACCTTCATCAAATACTTTTCCATAAAACATTATAGGAACATAAAAGTAATTCTTAGTCATATCTCCATGTAACGTACCAATATTAAATATTAGTATAATATATCCATAAAAATAATAACAATAACCACTACGAATAAACATATATGGAATAAACACCATCATCAGTAGTATGTGGTACCTATATAAGAAATCTATAAGAATATATCTATGCTAATAATATATTTAACATAATAATAAAACATATGTATAATCATGATATAAAAAATCAGAAGAGATAAACTCATGTTTCAATATTAAAAAAGGAATAAGTTATCCACTACAATATTAAAAACAACATGATATAACCAATGAATTATGTCAAAATAATATATGTAATCCATAATAGGATAAATATTGTCGTTTAATTGTGTTCAATTAAAAAATTTACAACGTTAGAAAATTCATTTTATGTTTTAAGAATTTTTATGTAAATTACAACTATAACATACCAATAATTTCATAAAGTTATCTAATGAGAACAGTATAATGAAATCAATAATATACTTTCAGAAACACTATCACTCAATAGTCACCTAACTATCAAATTGTATCCCTACTTTGAATCCAAACCAATATCAAGAATCTAAAAACACACACGAGACAAAAAACCCATTATAATACTGAGTTATTTTACTAAATTCTTCTTACTAATCCATTATTACACTCTAGAGACTACTTAATATTATTGTTCCATTCACCCCCTATAAGGTCACTCAATACAATACACATTCCACACCTAATTACTACTAATACATCAATGAAATACACAAAGGATACCTAGTTTGGAAAAAATAACTAGAAAGGATAAATTCCAAGGAAACCCCATTCATCATCCAAAGGGAAAACAGTAATGATAATTAAGGAATTTCTAAAAGAAAAATCAACAACAATTGTAAGATGAAAATAAGTACTGGTGAAAAAAAGAATAAACCTAATTATCTAATGAAGGATAACTCTAAGTGGACTCAAATAAATAATAATAAATAATAATCCCAGTGTATGATAGATTAAATATATTTTTAAAAATAGAATGTATAATATAGAAAAATCTAAATCAATTAGAAAACCATACATCAGAAATAATATTCCTTAATTAGTTATCCTATGTCTCCTAGAAGGGTAACCTTTTAATATAAACGACCACATATAGGTGGCTATCCCAATAAAATACCTCATTAAATGGGTTGGAATGTCAAATAGTTTCATTTTAAGGCATTAATAATTTAAAGGATACACTTTATATTTTAATATATTAAATAATCACTTTTAAGTTCACAAAATCCATTCATTACCATTCCACCAATGTAAGATATTAATTATTAGTTAAGTTTTATTCATTGAATTATATTTTTTTGGGTTATATATGAAATTAAATGATTTAAACTTTAAATCATAATAAATATTTTAGGTTTTAATGATTTTAAAATATTATTTTCTAAAATAAAACCACATTTAAGAACTAATGCATGATAATTAAAATAATAACTTAGATAAACTGATTTATGCATTGTGATATAATAATATATATGATTAGTAGTATTTAATTATATATTTATTAGGAAAATAAATATTTCAATGATTTTTTTTGATGTAAATCATAATAATGGAGGATTTTTAATGATCTAATAACTCATATAATCACACTACAAATGTGTAGAAAATAAAAATTTATATAGAATAGATAAACATACGTTAGAAAAATCAAAAAATATAACATCAATTCAATATATTCATTCCCTTTTAAAAATTATAATTATAATTCAAAATTCATCATTTAATGATTAACATCGTTTTGAAATGAATTTGGTTTCTTTTTATAAGAAAAAATTAGACCCAAGAGGGTTGACACTACCAGTAACAATATCTAATTGGAGTGATCGTCATGACCTGATGAACTCAAAGTAACTTTCTACAAGAAATATGTTTACTTTTATAGATTTTATCAAATAAATAACAATAAAAACTAAAATTAAATAAATCCTAACATATTCAAAACTCCACTTGTAGTAAAATATATAATTTACTAAACCTATACAATCATTAATTATACTAAATTCAAATTAAAACCTATGTTAGTTTACAAAAAATTACTATGATGGAAATAATGATTTAATAACATAATTATCCATCTTTTGTTTCTATTCAAAATTAAATATAAAAACCCAAACAATCAAAAGTGATTAATCTATGATATAGTGGAATAATATTCAAAAATCACACACCCAATCACTAAAATCAATGGACGGATTAAAAGAAGAGGATGTGAGATACGGGTGATCAAAATTACCCCAATTTGGTGAGATAAATTTAATTGAGATAACATGGATTAAATTAGAGAATATGGAGAGTAATGGTAAGGGAATAAGGTAGACGAATGAGGATCCCTATATGGTCAACTTGATTTTCTTGAGGGAATCCCCAAAAGGATTAAAATAGTTTTTTAGTGAAAATATAAATGTGAATATAATTTTAAGAAATAGTCTTGAATCCTCCATGTACCATAAGACTTCCCATAGACAACTCAATTACAGTAAAATGATTATTTCCCCACTGTATTGGTCACAAAGTATCTATTGAAAATAAAAAAAGTACTTTAATGAAGAATATGAGAGTGGGGTAGCTTCTTCTTGAATGTCGATGAAACCCTAGAGGATGCCCGAAGAAGATTCCCCCCCTTCCATGAGGTGGGAAGGGGTAGGATGGCATGAGTTTGTCACCTGTGAGGCCACAAACCCCCTTTGTACCCTTATTTAACCCTAACTGTCTCCCAGAGTTCCCACTGATAGCGTTAAGTCTGAATGTTCCTGATCTTGACCTTGCTAATCCATAGCCATCAATATCGGTGTGGGAGTTCTCTGAAGCAACAAGTTACCTAGACCTAACTCTGGTGGCTTGATTCAAATTTGGAAGACTGTCAGTTGATGATTTTGATCGGTTTGTTTTTTGAAAATGGGATCTACAAGATCGCTCGGTCGTCAGACTTCTGGATAGTCTCCAATTGATGATTCAATTCACCTCGGAGGGAGAATTGATATGTGTGCGGTCTAGTGCCCCCAGAAGATGCAATGATTTAAAGTTTATTCTACACAAGTTGACTTTCGATCTATGTATGAATTGTGACCCAACCTCCATTCTGATTTGTTTAATCCTTCCTCATCTTCCCTTACCTTTCCAAAACCCAGTGATTCTACATATGATTTGGAACTTGGTAGGTATTTTCATGTGTTCTGATATTCGCATAGCCACGATGAGTCACCCAATAAACCCTCAGTTGGGTGTTGAGGTGTATATCTCGAGACATCCGGTGGAATGGATTTGAATTTTGGTGGGTGAGTAATTTAGATAGAATTAGGTTGTTATTTATGAATCATTGATTTACTACTACTCATCCTGCAACAGATTGGGGAACATAAAAGTTAGCTGTCATAGTTGAGTCATGAGAAAGAGGTCATCCAGTCCAGAGAAGAGGAGAGGTAAAACCCTTTATAGGAGGTCAACTGCTATGGATGATAGGCATGACAATGGAACTGGCCTGGGTCCCCAAGTTGCATCAGTTCTTGAAAAACTAGTAGAGGTTTTAGCAAATCCATTGGTATCTGCATTGTTAAATAGACTCAAACAGGACCTGAATTGGGGGATGCTATAAAGGGAGCTTCTTTTAGGAGTTCTGTTGATATTGGAATGACATCATGCAGACTTGTGGTTGCAGGGGAGAGGCAATAAGAGCGAGGGGTCCCTATAGATGGTTTTGTTGTTATTGATATTAGCTGGAAGGAGGGTGGATTGCTCGAGGGAGATGTTGTTCTGGCTTATCATGGGAGGATGTGTAGCACTGAAAATGTGAGTAAAGGGAAGATGGGGTCTGCTATGGAAGTTGAGGACCGAAGGATTCCAGTTGCAGTGTAGAGTTGTGGTGTTAGTCTACCTGTGGGGGATCCAGAGGTTTGCGGACGGACTGATGGAGATGGTGGTGTGCTGATCACGATGTCCATAGAGAACCAATTTCAAGGGCTGGAGAATGAGGGTATAGAAGCCAGTATGTAGACCAAGACTCAAAAATAGGATGTAATGAATGAATTAATGGGAAATGGGTTATGTTCAGGTCAGGAGGCAGTGGAACACCTATAATTCCTTGCTATGATTGACATGAGCAGTCAGATTTAGAAAAATAGGATAGTGAAGTATCAACAGAAGAAAACCACTAGAAAAAGGGAGGATATTTCTGATAGTGATAAGGAAAATGAGGGTGGCATGATCAGACCCTCATATAGTGACATTGTTCATGGAGGGAAGATAATTTTGTCTGAGAATGAGGAGGATATGATTGATTCTCAGAGAATAAGATCGAGGAAGGATTACTCATATCTTCCAAATCCAATGTCCCCTAGATCCTCTATTTAAAAAAAGGTGGGCATTCTCTGGGAATATTAAAAATGAATTTATTTCATTAGAGAAATTGAACCTTAGAATAATGTATTTCAATGTTTTGATGAATTATGAAATCTTGGAGTGGGAATCAGCGACTGCGGAGGAAACCTTTTATCATGGAGATGGTGATGGTTTTGGTTTTTACGGTCTGTAGTTGTTGTGTTTGGTCTGTGGTGATTATATACTGAACTTTTCCTTTATTAATAAAAGGTCAGAGGTTTGCCTCTGGCTATTCCTTTCTGGAAAATTGGGTACTTGGTGACCACTCTTTTCCATAAATGTTAAAATTTACATTTCTAAACCCATCTAATATCACATAATTCTTTCTAAATATTGTTACTTTTTATAAACACTCATGTTATGATTCATAATGTAAAAAAATAGTTAATATTCAATCACTCTAAATAAAACATTGTTGAAAAGTACAAATTTTCATTATCAAATTCTTTTAAAAAATATTTATATAATTCTATAAAAAACACGTTAAAAAAATATTGTTAATTGAAAAAAATATTTTCTACAATAAAATGTTGTGGTTTTCAAATATTCTCCCACTTTTTCTTAAAGTTATTTTTTCCCAAAGATATTCTCCCCCATTTTTTGATATCAAAATTATGGTTCAAAAGAATAAATGATATAAACCAAAATTAATGTAGCACCAAATTATAAATGAATTGTTATAAACACTAGTATAGGGGAAATAAATTTCGGATTTTTAGTTAAATATTGAACATAAATAAAATAAAATAAATAAATATATAAATTAAGTTTAATTTCAAATGAATTCAAATGTTTTGAAATAGTGTCCAATCCCCAACCAAAAGAGAGTTTTAAAATGAGGGGCTATGATCAAAATCACAAAAGGCAGAGGGTGAAACATGATAACGAATATTGTGGACAAGACTATAAATATCATAGAGCTTTACCAGAAGGTTTTGAAAATGGTTGTCTAATACTTATATGCACTATTTAAGAATATTTTTCAAATATTGTTCAATATTTATGTTATAAACCATATTTATCTTCACAAACCCATTCAGAGACTCTTCTGATTAAATGAATATTGTAAACATATCTCTGACCCGGTGAAGCATCGATCCCTACATGGATTTACTAGAGGTTATTTTACTAATCAAATGATTTTAATTCTACAAAAAACTTAAAGGATTACTATTACACTGAAGAGTGTGCATTCTATCATTGAAACCAGACATTACTCAAGTTATTGCTTTGAATATTCTGATCAGGACTTGTGGAGTCTGTTGAGAGGAGGTTGAGGCCTAATTTTTTCTCTGAGAGACTGAATTTATCATCCTATCATCATCTTAAACTCATCAAAACTTGACTTTTTAATAGATTCATATTTCAGAAAATTGAACTCCTTAGGAATTCTGTTGATAAACTTTTAAAGGTCTCCAAAATAAATAATATTTTCTTTGAATTATTTTAGATGGAGGATCATAGAATCAAACGGTGATCTTGACATTGATGAACATTTAATATCATCAAATATCTTTTTCTCAGAATCCAATTATTATCATAGATGAAATTTCTGAGCATCCAACATATTTATATTTCTTACCAAATCTTCATCAGGAGAGTCAATATACTATAGAGATTGAGCTCTAGCATGAACAACTCCTATAAAAGACAAACTTGGGCCTTCACTTCCTTCGTATATATCTCTTAAGGTAGATTATCCCATAGAATTATAATGAGGATCAATGAGAGAAGTATTTTATGGATTAGGGAAATATTCCCAGTAATGTTATTGACTATGAACCTGATGCTCAACATGATCATCCATAAGAGTCTCATGCTAGACTCTAACAAAACATTCACTCACAATATGTGGAATGTGGACTATAATTATTCTTCTCTATACAATATTTTCTTCTATCCTAGATTAAACATCACAATCAGGCCTCTATCTGACAGAACCAACCGAAGGAATCATCCTCTACTCCCCCTGAGCAGCTATCAACAACCTCTGTTCTTTTTCCACTCCCACATGTAGAAGACTATTTCAATATTTTACCCAAAAAAACCTAAATTATTAACAGTCCCATAATTTAAAAAGTTTCTATGATGACATGTTTTACTGAAACAAATATTTATAATTTCTCTTTTTTATTTGTACAAAATTGAAATTATTCTTCCAACGGGATAAAATCCCATATTTCCAACCTTATGGAAGAAATTATTTAAATACCTTATCATAAACCAACAGAAATTAAACTTGATATATATAAAAAACTAGAATTGTATATACATGTTTGGATATAGAACATTCTCTAACTCAATAGTCCTTGAAAAAAAAATTTATTGAATGAATTTTAGTTGAAATCAATGATCAGGAGTAAGTTCTTTTAATATCACCTTCTTGACATTTCTTATTCAAAAAAATGAAAATATAATGTCCTGTAAAAAATATTTTCCATCACCTATATTTATCAAAGTAAAATGAAAGTCTCCCTCATGGGGAAAATGAAACATCTTAGCCATTTCTAAAGAAGAAAATGAAAATTCCATATCTTTAATCGTAGAGATAATAAAATATTCATCAAAACCAAAACAGAATGAAGAATTATTATATAATTATTTTACTAAAATTTCATGTACTATAGAAGTTTTCCTTTCTCTTAGTGAATAACTTAGACCATAAAATATTATGTATTTTTAAGCAAAAGATTTGTTGAATCTAAATAATCAATATTTATTACCTTACGTTAGAGAACTTTTCGACAAAACCCTGATGGTTATGTAGATGCATCCAACTCAACATCTTCAGATCTTCAAGAAGTTTTCATCTCTGAAGGTTTTGAGTTTTAAGGGATTGAAGATTTATATTTTGGTATAATGGAATGGGAGAATCTCTGTAAAATGAAAGGATATGAAGAAGTGGTATGGAGAGCGGGATAAGGTCTATAAGTCCATCGCACCAATTGAGGATGTACTCATTACATCTTAATATTGAGAAGACAAATAAAAAAAATTATAATTAAATTCTTTGTAAATTAAATAAATGTGTAACTGATAAAAAAAATATTATATAAATATTTCTTAATATAAAAACAAATAAATTAAAATAAATTACGAAACATCTATTTAAAATTAAAAAATCATAACTCCCCCTTAATGAAATCAAAACATGTAATGAGAAGTGGTTTAGTGAAAATTTAATCTAATTGATATTCAGTATTAAAAAATTCTATAGATATATAATTTTTAAGAACATGATATCTCAGAAAATTATGCCTTATATCAATATGCCTTCTCCTAGAATGGATTATTGTTTTTTTTTGAAATATATATTGGACTATTATTATCATATAAAAAAGGCATACTGTTAAATTTTATTCTAAAGTCCAGCAGTTTGCTTTTTATCTATAATACATTTGCACAACAAATACCAGTAGAAACATTTTCTTCCTCGGTTATTGTTAGAGAAACTGAGTGTTGTTTCTTACTCAACCATGAAAGTAAAGATTTTTCTAAAAAGTGTTAGGTTACTGAAGTGATTTTTACATCTAATCTACAAAATTCAAAATCAGTATTAGAAAATGATATTAAATTAAAATCAGAAGTTTTGGGTAAATAAGATATTTAAAAAGAGTTCCTTTTAAATATCTAAATTTTATAAACACTGTAATATGGGATAATTTTGGGTTGGACAGATATCTTTCAAATAAACATATAGAAAAAAATTTCCAGTTTTCTAGTAGTAAGATATAACAATATACCAATCATTTATATATATATATCTTGTTTTCCACTGGTCTTCCAACTTCATCAAAATAATTTTTAATATTAGTAAACATATGAGTTTTATATGTCTTACTATTTTCAATTATAAAATTTATCAATATGTAAATAATATATTTACTTTGATTTAAAACATTTCTATAATATTTTTGATAAATCTGAAATCCTAGAAAGTAATTTTGTTCTCCCATAAAACTCTTTTCAAATTAATTTTGTATTAATTATAAAAAATTGTTACAAATATTTTATAAGTTAATCTAAAAGTCACATGAACAACAAAAATTTGTACTAATAAAATATTAGAAAAAATGGTTTTTCAAAATATGTTGGGTCTTTTAATCCAATTTTAAATCTATTTTTAAAATTAAAATAACTTAATCTTTCATACCATTCTCTAGGTGCTTGATGAAGTCCATATAGAGATTTAGAATGTTTAAAATAGATTTCTATTTTTGATGATTTTGAAAACTAGGAGGTTGTTCAACAAAGACTTCCTCCATTAAATAACCATTTAAAAAGGTAGATTTTACATGCATATGATACAATTCAAAATTTATATGATATTTATAGGCTAAAAAAATTCTATTAATTTATAATCTAGGTACAGAGGAAATGGTGTCATCATAATCTATTAATTCTTCCTTATTATATCCTTTGGATACTAATCTAGATTTATTTCTAGTTATGATCCCTTGATCATCCTATTTATTTCTAAAGACCCACTCATTTAATATTATGGGACAATTCATCGGCCTTTCTACATGATCAAAAAATTTAGTTCTTTTAAACTGGTTTAATTCTTCTTAAATTTTATGCATCTAACTCTCATCTTCTAAGGCTTATTAAATAGAATTTTGTTTCAACTGAGATAAAAAGGGAGAAAATTCTACTAGGTTTCCTACATTTCTTCTAGTTCATATTCTTGTTTCTACATTTAATATTATAGTTTCGAAATTATGGTTATTTAAAGTAATAGTCTTTCTATGAAAGGAAAATTATAGTTCTTCAGAATAATGTTCTTCTGAACAGAACTAAATTTTGTTACTATAATTTTAAAAACTAGTTTTAGGGGTTTCAGGTATCATGTTATCAAATGAATATGTAAGTTCACCAGTTTGATATTTCTCTCTACTAAAAGTGTTAGATCAATCAAACTTCACTTGAACCAATACTTAAATAATCCTTGACTTTTTATTAAACCATTTATAAGATTTCAAAGTAGCGGAAAATACAAAAAATATTCCTTCATTATCTTTTGGATTGAACTTACCAAGGTTTTCTTAGTATTTATGATATAAACATTACATTAATAAACATTAAAGTGATTTACTTTTGATTTTATATTATTCTAAAGTTCATGGGTTTTTATTTTGAAAATATGCCTTATTAAAAATCTATTCATAATATAGTAGGTTGTACTAACGGTTTCTGCACAAAAATACATTGTAAGACTTTATTCATTTAGCATAGTCCTTTCCATTCCTTGAATATTTCCGTTTATTCTTTAAACAATTCAATTTTTTGAGCTGTTATTGGTGCATAGAAGGTTTGTTTGATACCCAAATTTGAGAAAAAAGAATTAAATTCATGATTATTAAATTCTACAGCATGATCACTTCTCAATGAAATTTTTTTTAAAACTTTTTTGTTTTGAAAATTTTAAAAAAATATTCCAAAATAGAGAACACATAACTTTTGAGTTTTAGGAAATAAAACCAATTAAATCTAGAATAATTATTAACTAAAACATTGACATATAATTTACCAGCCAACCTTTCTACTCTTGATGGTCTGAAAAGATCTATACAGATATGTTCTAAAGGTTTAGAAGTAGCAATTTTGTTAATAGATTGGAATAAATATTTTCATTTTTTTCCAATTTTTCTTGAATAACATAACCATTAATTATCAAACCTAAGACTAGGAATATAAAAAACTAACAGTTTTTAAGATAATTTATTTGAATAATATATATTATAATTTTGAATTCTTATATCCCAAATCCTTGAATCATTTTTCCTAGAAGTTAAACAATTCACTTTTTATTTATAAACGGAATTTAAATCCATGGTATAAACATTATCAGTTATAGGTGCTCTAAATTTAAGCAACTTATCATTAAACACAGAGCATGAATTCTTAAGAAAATAAATATAAAAACAATCATCAATAAGTTGATAAATACATATCAGATTGTTCTTTATCCCTTAAAAATATAATACTTTATTGATTGAGATAATTTTTGTATCTTCAAAAGTTCCAACCCAAACAATTTTTCCCATTGGAATTGTCACAAAAATTGACAGTCCTCTATCCATTTGAGTCATAATTTAACAATTTGTTGAGTCTCCACCCATGTTCTCGGAACAAACATCGTTGACATACCATATGGATTTTCTATTCCTATGACAGGTTTCCAACAGAAGTAATTAATAAAATGTTTTTCTTATTACACATATTTTCTTGGATCCTATATTGTTATACAGTAATGTTCTGGGAATCCATATTTTCATTATATTTTCATAATTCATATTTCTTGATTTAAAAAAATCTTTTACAAATAAGGGATATTATTATACAACTAATTTCAAGATTTTCAAAATAACAATTATTAGTGACATGACCTTTTCATCTACAAAATTAACAGGACATATTTTATCAATTGGACACAAAAATGTTTTTATACAATTTTGATTTTTCACCCATGCTTCCTATTGAAAATATTTCTCTTTTAATAAAATTATTTCCAATAATTTAATTTAGTCATTTTTTCTATTTTAGGGAAAACAATAGCATAAATTTTATAAAATTACACTTTATCATGTCATTATTTGATTTTAATTTCATGATTGATACTTTTTTATACATAGGATTTTAATTTTTTGAGTACCCCTAGATGTTTTTTTAGAATGGTATCTCTTTCACCTATAATAAAATTATGAATTTTTTTCAATGACTTGTGATTCTTTACCAAATAATCATATTTTTCATCTAAAATTGAGCATTATGCATATAATTTGTCATTTGAGAAACTACCAGAATCATAATCAGAAGAGTAATAAGTTTGTACCTTTTCTTATTCATCCCTCAATCACATGTTGAATTTTAGTTTTGAAGGATCCTTCTTTAAATCAAAATTTTAAGAGATTCTAGAGTCTTCAGATACACTCCATGTACTTTCCATTGCTCTTTTTCCACTGTTCTCAAAATCATCCCTTTTTTAATACTTAATTTATGTCCTTTTATTTTCATCTTTAAAAAGAGGACAATTAGTTATTATATGACCCAATTTCCTGCATTCATAGCGTCAAAATTTTCTCTGTTGTTTCTCATATTTACTAAAGGATTTCAAAAATCCTATTTTCTTTTTATAAAATTTTATAAACATTCAGGATAGCTGAGGTAGCCCCATTTTAGAAGATGAGAAATCTGATTTTTTCTCTTCTTTGAAATCTTGTTTTGTTTTTTTACTATGCTTCTGAGATGTCACATTCAAAGCAGTGATTTCATGTTTCACTATAATTTTATGATATTTAGCTTCATATTGCATCTCTACTTCATATATCATTAGTGTTCCAATTAGGTTTTTGATTTTCCAATATTTTTTAGGTGATGATTGGTGAATAATATCAGATATGCCATTCCATTTTGAAGATTTTACTCTGAGTACTCTCAATGGTTGATTAGATTTTTTGATGGGTTCTTATAAGGATGTAATATTATTGACAGTTTTCTGTAAGACTTACATCCATCTATTATTTCACTATCAAACATTATAAAGGTGTAAAACTATACATTTTCTATATCATACCTCATCTATCTAACATTTTATGTTCCTTCATAAGAAACTGTAATAGTTTTCCACATCTCATAGGAAGTTGCACATTGTGATACATGATTAAGCACATCAGGTCCAAGACCTCATATCATACTCTGATTCTGTCTTAATATTTCAGGTTTATGGATTCTTTGGAATCTTATAAGGTGTAATGAATTTTATCTATACATTTAATCCATGATTTTTTAGATATATAATCATTCATGATTTCTAGCACCCATAATTTTCACCATTAAAGTATGGAGTATGTATAATAATCAATTTTCTCTAGGTCCATCCATTTCCATCATTGTATAGTTATTAAACTTTTAGCTTGTTATATATTTATCTCAAAACCTCACCTATGATACCAATTGTTATAATAGAATAATACAAAGAAACACAAAAGAGGGTGAATTGTGTCTTTTAAAAAGATCTTCTAATGTTTTGGATATTGACACCCTCTGTGATTAATATGCATATGAAATGTTTAATTCCATAATGAGACTAAGTATTGGATTAATGGAAATAAGGAAAAAAAATTGACAGTGGTGTAGGGAACAAATATCCACTAGATAACTCTACCAATCAATCTCTCAATGATCTTGGTAAATTTCACTAGAATGGTCCTCCTATCACAAGACTAAAATTCCACAACTAAGTGTAGGTAGTTGACACCTTCACAAAAATACTAATAAAAAATCATTATATTTCCTTAATAGTGAACTATATATCCACATCATAGATCGAGAATCCGATACTCCATAATTCTGAGTATGAGCAGTTCCTACTACAATAAATCAAAAGATTTTGATTTGTTGATTCATTTTGTTCCTCACAGTTGTAACAACATCAACTGACAGTACGTAGATATTCATCTTCAGAAATGATTATGTGCTGGAAGGTATAGCTTTTATGTGATCCAGGCTTCAAATGATATTCAATAACAACATCAACAAATACCAGCAGTACTCTTACAGCAGTACATGTTATGACATGTATGTATCTAGTGTGTAGAATCTTTTACAAAGTCGGACATTCATCGTAGAAACACTATGAAAAGTTATTTACCAGAAATTAATCACATATAAAAATATATAAGTTTAATATCTAATATTTTTAAAAGATACACTGTTAAAACATTTAGATTAGATGGTTTTATTCGATATTCTAGATCAAAAAACAATCCTGAAAAATCACATAAATACAAATCTAAATTGACCAAAGGATTAATAACTTCCCTTAAGAATATGAGTGATTTCCTATGATAAAAAAAAGTTTTTTGAATCAATCATAACAACCTTTGAATCATTCTGATATTCTTTCTAGACTATTGTATGGAACTCATATAAAATTGAGAATTTAAAACTTAACTGTTGAGTAGAAAACATAGGGTTGAGTCATATAGAATAGGGTTCTATTATGTAGTGTAGGATTACAAAAAACAAATAGTTTCTTAACCATACATTAATCTTCACATAACTTATAGAATAAATGTAAGGTAGGGATGATGATCCATACATTCATCCTTTCCAAAATAAAAATATGAATGTTGCATTGATTAACCATATGTTCATATTCCCCAATATAGGGTATGAAGAGTAATTCCAAACTCTAACTTCCAACACAGGGTTATTGATCCATATTCATAGCAATTCTCTGAATGTAAGGATGATTATATAAACAAAAAGTATTTAGTGTAGCATTGGGTTGATACCATATGTAAGCATTAAATTTAAAGAATAACATTGGGATAACAAACTATACGTTCATTTACCGAATATAGGGTTTGAAACACTGTATCCAGATCACACCCCTTATCATTAAAATCCTTTAACCAAGATAAAATTATGACATGTAAATACCTAAAAATCGCTCAATAAAACATCATTAAAAAATAAACAAGGGTATCTGTGATTATCAAAATCATCATATATTATAGTTTATTGTTGATATATTACATGAGCAACACTATTAACCACCAATTTATAGTCAATAATCTAAATCATATCCCAAAATTCATGTTAAAATTCTTTAGTGAAACCTAAAAAACTAATGTGAACCACTAAATTCTCAGAGTCTTCACATAAAAAAAGTCAAAAAGGCAAACCTACCATTCCAGAAATATAAATTATCAATCTAATTAATACTTTATTATGATCAGTACTATATGATTCACATATATTTTTTAGGTTCTTACCATGTTAGTACATCTATAATTTTATCAAATTTAATTATAGAATATACAATCAGTTCTGTAAGACCCTGATATTTTATAATATATTTCCCTTAAAATAAATAACTTCTCATTAATTGTGTGCAATACACACAATACCGGGTTTTAATAAAAAATATCATACTATTAAAATATTATTATTTAAATTTTCCTCCTATAATCAAATCATTGAATTAACAGATATATATTATATTAATCACAATATGAAATATATATATATAAGGTTCATAACCAATACAAATATAGTAATTAATTATTTTGAAATAATCACACACATTTCAGAAAAGTAATTTTATATTTCAAAAATTTGTTTTCATGAAGTATGATTTTTAATACATTTTGGTCATGAATAATATAAATGATTTCTACCTATTTTAGTAATTATAATTTAAAAATATGATACCATTATTCAAATATTCTTATTATATTTCTTTTATGGTTAAATTTTAATATTTGTTTGAAAGGATTGGGGTTTCTGTGAATATATCTTTTTTTTAACTATCGTTTTTTATTAAATAATTTATTTTGAAGACTAATTATATTTTAGACATGGTATTAAAGTAAAATATGATACATTTTATTTTTAATAATATAATTACTTTAATTTTAATTACCACTTTTCATGATTTGTGTATAATATAATTTTGTACTAATTTGTTTTTTCTGGGAACACATTTTAGGTGCATAATGTTTTTCATTTTTAATTAATTAAAATAAATTGAAATAAGGAATTATTTTAATGAAATATATATATTATATATCTGATTATATTAAATTAAATTCATATAATGAATATTACTAGTCATAGAGTTAATGTAAAATAATAATTCTTTGAAAATTTCATTTTCATTAAAAGAGTCAATAATTGTGTTTTCACAGTTATTTTAAAAGAATTTTTTTCCCATTTTTTTAATAAATGAATTTAATTTTTTAATTAACCATGACAAAATTATATTATAGTTTATTATGGAGAATGTTCCAAATATATGAATTTTTTGATGAATAATTAAAATTACTGATTATTAATTGAAAATTCTTATTTCCCTTAAAATGAGGTAATTTTTATCTATCTTTGAAAATGTGAAAGGAAACATAGTTTTAACGTGTAAAACATGAACAAAATATTCCACTATACTGACTAATTGTTTATATAAATATTCTTTTACATTTTTCGTGGTTATTTTTAAAGAATGTTTATTCCTTAATATTTGGAAAAAAATTTATCTCGAAGAAGAGATTTCAAAATGAAAATAATATTTTCCCCAAAAAAATTTAATGAAATTTGTATGGAATTTATAATAATAGTAAATATAAAACATTGTTGTAGCATATGAATTACTAAGTATATGATCCAATGATACCACCCCTATTTTTTCTCTAGATGGATTAAGATAGTGATGAAAAGATGTTTATAATACCCTTTTCTTAACGAAGGTTTACACTATGATGAAATATTTATGAAACATATTTTTTTAAATGATTATGATATAATGAATGTTTTATCATCTTGTGGCACAAAAAATTTTTAGATTAATTGTAATAGCCCGGACCTCTCCGGCCCTTTCCTTTGACAAAAAGAGGGTCATGAAGTGTTCTAGAGGGTAAAATACACTTTTCCACACTTTTCAGAATTTTGAAACTACACGCTGTGTAGTGTGAGTACACGTCGTGTACCCCCTCACCAGGTATACACCATGTTGGGGCCATGTCCTTTCTATGTGAAATAAATGGGTACACGCCGTGTGCCCCATACTACACGTTGTGTAGTCCTTCCCCGCATACGCGTTACCCTCAAACCGTGTGTTGACCAGTCAACAGCCATGGGTCGTGTTGGAGCCGTATCCTTGCCGTGTGAAATAAATGGGTACATGTCATGTGCCCCATACTACACGTCATGTAGTCCCTCCCCGCGTATGTGTTACCCTCAAACCGTGTGTTGACCAGTCAATGACCGTGTACAGTGTTGAAGGCCGTGTTGGAATCCGCGTGGTGACTGTGTGAAATGGCCGAGTACACACCGTGTACCATAAAGTACATGCCGTGTACTTTTGTTTTTCTCACCTATAAAAGGAGGGGTCCCCTCCTCTTTTTCAACTCACTCTTCTCCTCCCCATTCCCTCAAGCAGAGCTCTCCCAAGAGACTCGAAGGCTCCTTTCATCGATAACTTCTTCGCCTGAGTTCCGACTTACGATCCGTCAACAGCCACAAGATCGTAACGATGAGGAGGAACATATTAGAAATTGATTTGTGGCTTTCCTTTTAGCCTTTCCTTCCCATATTCCACCGAGGATGTTTTTTCGGGTTTTTCCAGAAGCGACGGACGCCGACATACGTCTTCTAAAGTTGATCTGGGGGATAATTGTAATCAGAACCAGTTGAGGTAGGGATCTTACCTTCGTCTATATAAATTGTGCATCATGCGGGGTGGGTGTCCTCTTCTTTACGTGATACACTTTTTAACCGCTTTAATGAATATAATAATTGACTTATATAACGGGGTTGGGATGTTTGTGATTACTGTTACATAATTTTTTTTATATCCTGTGATATTATGATGTGAATTGAATGGGCTTATTCCTACTGATAATCACAGTCGTTGGGGGCCTTTTATTGCAAAATTAAATGTTTCCCTATCTTTCTTGATTGTTTATGGATGGAAACTTTATGAAATGTATAAATTGGTTAATCACGTAAAGTTGGCTAATTAAATATAAATCTGGAACCCTTGTGTGATCACCACAGTTGAACAAAACTGAAATAATAAACATGTGGGTGTTGTTTGGGGTTAATTTATGTGAAGGGGGTGTTTTTGTGTGTTGTTGTAGATCGAGTGAGTAGCGGGGTTGCGGTTGGCTTGGTTGTGGGTTGGTGTGAATGATATGTTAGTGATAGCCAGCGGGGCTCCAATAAATGTTATCAAGGGGTGATGATGTATGGTGTGGTTGTGGTTATGGTGGTTGGCAGCGGGGTTACAGGGTTGGGTTTGAATGTGAATGAACTATGGGTTGTGAATAATAAATAAAATGTTGAAGAGTTAATGAATGGTGGGGCTTGGTAATGGAATGGAAATAATAATCAATGGGATTGGTTGGTCAATAAGAAGGGACTTGTTGTGTTGCTTGTATTTTCCTAACTTGTTTGTTGATGGCAAGGATATGTTTTATGAACGTTTGATATGGTTGATTGCGATTGATTTCCCAGTAGTTAAGGAACTAATAAACTGATTATATTGAAACATGAAAACCTAAATGGGGTTGGGGTTGTTTGTGGTATGCATGCTTCGTAGTAGCAGTGCCGAGGCACGTTCTCAGTTCTTTGTTTAGAAGCCATAGGTTGGGCTAAGTGTTTCGTATATATATATCTCTATATTTTTGTTTTGTCGCACCCCACCCATGTTGAGTACTTAGTACCAAACACTCCCCTTTCATAGGAGAGGGTATTTTCCCCATAGTTACTAGATCTTTCCTGCTCCTTATTCCATAGGCTGTAATGGCTTGAGGCGACCTTACACCCAAGACTCTTCAGGTAGGTTTCGATTGGGGTGGTTTTAGACCAAGACTCTTCGGGTAGGTTTTACTGTTTCCTAAGAATCATCGGGATGAGGCCCAAGTATGTGCGGGTGGGATACGTGGTTGTGAGGCCCAGGTGTGTGCGGGTGGGATACGTGGTTGTGAGGTCCAGGTGTGTGCGGGCGGGATGTGTGGTTCTTGAGGCCCACGTGTGTGCGGGCGGGAAGATTGTGGTAGCATCAGGACGTTTGTCGTTAGTAAGAGTAGCTAACTAATGGGAAATGGTGCGGGGTACCCAACACTCTTGTTCTTATATACTACTACTACCTATTGTTTTTTGTTTTGGTGAGCGTCGCTGGTGAGGTTGGGTGGGTATAATTCCTTGATATGTCTTGGTTTCTTCTGTTTTTCTCACGGGACATTAGGATGTCTCCCCACTTGTGCACGAGAGCTTTAGGTTTCCCTACTGAGTATAAAATTATGATCACCCTATGTTTACTTTCAAGTTTTCAGGAGGACTACCAGGGCCGTGCGGGACCCTACTAGTCGGGACAGTTGGAGTTTTTGCAGTTGATGTACTCTTGTTTCTTTTAGTATTGTACTTTTGAGCTTTCTTGTACTTGTACCATGTTTCTGAACTATTTAAACATGCATGTGGGATTGGTTTGGGTTTATTTACATGTGTTTCCTTTCTTTTCTTTTGGTGGTTGACTCATCCTATTTCCTGATCTTAAATAGTAAAAAGGGTAATGCCTCCCATATTTGTGAAAACTCATACCCTTGGTGCTATTCGCCACTCCGGGGCGTACTGGATGCGGGACTCGGGGGGTCATTATCTCCCTTCCACCATTGCTAGCTCAGGAGGGGCATCTTTGGTGGAAGGGGGTCGTGACAGAATGGTATCAGAGCTGATGGTTGAGAGATATGATGGAGTTCTGAGTTAGGTATAGTGAGGATTGCATGGGATTGTAGGGAAACCGTGTTTATTGATCATTGGTGCGTGACATAGGCTAGGGAAGACCGGTTAGGAAACTGGATTTTAGGCCCCCCGTGATCCAATGCAAGGACTCTGAGCCTACCAAACGACCATGTGAGACTACATTGATTACAGGGTAGAGACCCTAGGGAAGGTACATGCATCATCATGATTGTGTTTTACTTGATTTGGGTGTTCTGGGAAAGAAATTGAATAAAATGACAAAATAAAACCTTGAGAAATTCCTTGCCACTTGGGCTTAAGAGATCCTTGTTTACCGTACAGCTATGGTACCTGGACGTCATCCCCGGGTGACTCAGATGACCAAGGCCCAGCATATTCATGTGGTATATCAGTTGAGGATTCACTGAGAGGGGGAAGATAGCCAGTGGAAGAAGTCTCTCCATTCTTTCCAGAGGCAAACCCTCAAGAAGTACGAGGGTAGTACCTCGGATACGGAGACAGAGGTGTGGCTTGATGAGATAGGGATCTCTTTTACCTTGATCTATGCTCCGAGGGAGTACTGGGTTCCCCTAGAAGTCAGTCAGCTGAGTGGTGTGGCACGACAGTGGTGGATGCTCTACCTCGGAGAGAGGATAGAGGCAGAGGTTCCATGGTCTGACTTTGAGAAGGAATTCTGAGAGGAATTTCTTTCTTCCATGATCAAGGTGGAGAAGCAGTAGGACTTAATATCCCTCTAGTAGGGAAGTATGTCAGTATGAGAGTTGGGGATCAAGTTCAAAGATCTCCTACGCTTTTCTCTGGATCTCTTTCCGGATGAGGAGACTCGGGCGAGACATTTGGAGGAGGCACTTCGTCCTTCGCTCTAGTATGTTGTCACCCCCTTCACCCTTCTGACGTACTTGGCAGTACAGAAGAAGGCAGAGGTTGTAGAGAGGATGCACTCGCAGGGAGGTGCACCACGTGAGGGGATCCAGCTAGGTTCGTTGAAGGGGAAGGTAGTCAGTAGTTGGTCTCCTGTGATGGGACCTTCTAGGTTCAGGCCTGAGGGGAGAAGGCCCAAGTAATTCCAGTTCAGATCTTTAGGTCCTCGTCCCTTTTTCATGAGCCCAGGACCGATGTGTTTTTCTTGTGGAGGTTTCAGGCACATTCAGAGTCGGTGCCTGACCCGAGCTCAGTATGGTGGAGGTGGGCAGGTTTATCCCCCATCTCAACATCACTAGTTGCCGGCGAGGCCCTTCCAGCAGCAGCAGGACCATGCCCCTCTGAGGACAGACTTGGCGGGAGGCCGACCTCAGGGTGCTCCTCCGGGACCTCGACCAGGGTGTGGTCAGGGAGGTGGACAACATCAGAGAGGCAGAGGAGCTAGCCGTCGACAATTTCACACAGCAGAGTTGGCATCTCCAGCAGGACCAGAGTTGGTGAAAGGTACGATTTCTTTTTTCAGCACTCTCATTTCATCTTTATTCGATTCAGGATCTTTTCACTTTTTTGTTGCACCCGATCTAGCCTATGCTTTGGGTCTATATGTAGAATTAAATTCTGTACCCCTGGTGCTGAGTACACCAATTGGAGGCCAGACCAGCGTATCTTGTTTTTGTCGGGGATGTGGGCTGACGTTGGGACCACATCAATCTAGTGGGGATCTTCTTTT